>JAQLOM010000017.1:4932409-4948086 GCA_030068315.1 Chrysichthys thysi
ACACACACACACACACACACACACACACACACACACACACACACACACACACACACACACACACACACAAATATTACCCTAAAAAGAGCAAGATTAAAAACTATGTTTGAGATTGGGTCTGGTGAGATTTTTCCGATTTTCCGAGTCAGATATCCGACTTCAGGGGGCATTCCAGTTGAAATTTCGACTTCCAAGTGGAACTGCAGAGCACCATTGGCTGTTGTACGTGACACGCTGATGACGTCAGCGCCCGTTTAATACTCAAGGGCGCACGCGGACTCGCCCTCTTTCGTGCAGCGCGTGTAGGATGTTGGTGTCGTGTGTTTTTTATAATCAGTCATGAGCTGATGCATTATGATTATTCAGACATTACGCCAAAGACTTTGATTAAATCATAATAATGTCTGGGATATCTTAGTTTTAGGTTCTTAAGGTAAGCGAATAATGGGTTCTCAATAGTCTGTGTGTATTTGTCTGCGCATGCGCGGTGCCCGGTTAGCTCGGTTCTTGTGGTAAGCGAACAATGGGCTCTCCATAGTCTGTGTGTGTATTTCTCTGCGCATGCGCGGTGCCCGGTTAGCTCCAATGCTAACTCCTGTCCTCCGTCGAAAAGCCTCCATGATGTTTCACGGGTTTCTGGAACGTTCTGGGTTTTAGTTAGTTTGTTTATTAATTGTTTGTTTGTTTAGATGTTTATTTTTTACAATATAAACCTGTAAATACTTGAGGCTGGATGGTGCTTTCCGAGCCTGTGTCTTTACTCTGGCTCTCATGGGCGCCATTTTGTTTTACCTCAGTCCTCCCTGTTAGTGCCCTCTTCACTCTTGAGTTCATACTTTTATTGAAGGATTTATCTTATTATTTACAGCGGGATATCAAAGGAATTGCACCACTGACAAAGCGCACACATTTTCACATACAGTTGATCCTCTCATCTACGGATTTCGGATGCAATTTAGGACAAAATCCGGCGCTGGTCTGAATACATAACCCGTTAGGCAGAATGTCCGGTTAGAAAGTTTAAAAATCCCGGGTGTTGCCATCCGAGTCCTGTTGTTCAGCAATTCTCCGCTAGGTGGTGGCGTGCGTGCGTGCTAGCTACTAGTTGTTTACAAGTGTTGGTTGAGCTGTGGTTGTTGTGAAGCTATACTGTTTTTTTCGGTGATTATTTGGTATTTTTCACTGTTTTTCTGTCCAGTGCCGTCATTATGCCACCCAAAGATGAGTCTAGTGGTAAAAGTAAGCGTGTCAATCTTAGTATTGGCCAGAAATTAGAGCTCATTAAGAAGTTAGAGTCTGGTGTTTCAGTCTCCCGCGTTTGTCAGGAGTATGGCGTGAAAAAGCAAACAGTGAGTGATATTCGTAAGTCTAAGGACAGACTAAAACAATATGCCATTAAGTTTGATGTAAGTGCCTCTAAGGATATGAGAGGAGTTTTACGTGCTCGTAAGCATATGAAAGTTCCTCGTAATGAGGACTTTGAGGAGGCGGTTTATAAATGGTACGTACAACAGCGTTCAGTGAACGTGAAGGTTCGTGGCATAGATATCACGGAAGCTGCGGAGAAACTGGCTCATCACATGGGCATACAATGTAAAGCGAGCACTGGTTGGTTGTGGCGTTTTCAACACCGTCACGGCATTTGCAACAAGGAGGAGCATGGCGAAGCGGGCAGTGTCGATTCTGGTGCCGTTGAACCTTCCGGGCTTAAATCAAATGAGCTCATAAAGAGGGAGATAGAGGAAGAGGAGGAAGTGGTGGTAAGACCGAAAATGTCGGAGGTGAGACAGTCTCTTGACACGCTCATGGCTTATGTTGATGGCACTGATAACCGTGAAATTCAGGGTTATTATGAACATTTACGCACTTTAAGAGAACTAGTAATTCGTGAACAATATAATGGAGTCAACCAGTTAAAGCTGGGTACATTTTTCAAACGTAGAAGCACTCCTGAACCACAGCCAGGCTCATCACCATCACGATCACCACAGCCTAGCACCAGTTTGAGCACTGCTCCAGATGGACCCAGCAGTGCTTTAGTGGAGTGTACCAGCTCCTCGGACTCAGACTAATTTGCTCCTCTGAGTCCTCGCTATACGATCACGGCAAAAATAACCCTCATCTTCCTCCACGTAAGGTAAATGAAATTTACACTTGTATTTACATCTTTATTTACATTAGTATTTAACGTACTTGCCTATTGTATGTTGGTCGTTATGCTGCTTGTCACGTGTACAGTGCTTGGGTAGGACTTTTATGGACCTTAGTGGTGTTTTTCCTTGGATTTCCATTATTTTAACCCTCCCACACTAAAATACTTCACATCAATAGACTATTCAAGTCAACGGACAACCTCTCCCGCAATTAGTCTGTTTAATGAGAGGATCAACTGTATTTACACAAACACAATGTTTAAACTTATTACCACGTTGTCCCATTTTAAAGTGTCCCCTCTGTGTTCTTTCTTTTTGTCAAAAGTTCTTCCCTCCAAGCCATTTTTAAGGTATAATCTAATATGAAACTTATTTTTATTAAACAAATCACTCACGTTCTTGAACTGGAAGCACCGTGTGTGTGTATGTATATATGTATGTCTGACTTAAGCTCAGTGCATTAAAGAGGTAGTGTGATGTATGAAATGCAGTTTTCACTGACTTTGAATTAATTCTAAGGCTGAAAACAAGCCTAAAAACCTTCTCATTGAAATTATTCATAAATACCTGAATTATGCCCCTACCAACACCCATGGAATCGAAGTGCAAGTCTTTTGCAAGTAGCAGTAATCTGCACTAGAGATATCGTTGATGTTTGAACCACTTTGAGTGTGATCGCATTCCCAGTCAGATTGTAAACATGAATGGATTTCAAACAGGTATATCCATTTTACGCAGTATGAAATCAGTTGTATTGTAAATGTGGCGGCAACCTGCTGGGCTGAAGAATAAAGTCAAGTGTTTGGTTTGGTGTTGACCTTGGGGCTGGATGATATATATCGATAACGTATCGCTGTCGCCAATATGACATTCATATCGTCAGCCAGCTGATTATCATGATTTACCAGAAATCTCATCTTTCCTCCTGTAATGAACAGGAATTTTTCTGCCCCCATGAATGCACCAATGAAAAGTCTGAGTAATGTAGCATGAAATGTAGAATTAACTTAATAAACATTAGGCTAATAATGTTTTTACAAACTTACTGTGAGCTCATGGGTGCCCCCTGGCTTCAGTCTGCATGTGCTGCATATTGTTTTGTCTCTGAACATTTATTTTCATAGCCTAATGTACATCATGACGAATATTATCATGCAAGTCAGAAAATATCATGATACAGTTTTCAAGTCATATCGCCTAGCTGATCATCAGCTGACTTTTTTAAAAAAAATTGTTTCAATAGACGAATGCCACATGTGCACCCTGCCAGGATTGCCATTGTTGGCATGTTTCAGGAAAAATAGTGACATTGCTGACTTTAATCTGTGGGGAAATGATTTGAAGATGAATGTCATCCATTTTGTTTCTCGGAGACTAAACACTGGGTAAGTAGGTGCTTGTTGGTGATGTTCTCTGAAGGCTAGACTAGCTCACAGCTCCTCACTTTTGTTTATGGTCCCTCAACTGGCCCTGTGCTCTTCCAGTTGGCCCCCGATGCATCACATTTCTACGTCTGTTTTCTTTGGTGTACTCCGGGTAAATCAGACCTTTCTGATTTGAGAATGTGTTTTATAGAAATTCGACATTCCTACTTCACACGGTCTCGTTGAACCTCCTTTCTTGGCATGCACGTAGTTTGCTCAGTACTCGTGTGTGTATGTACGGAGGAATATAATTCTCAGTGCTATGTCTTCGGTACCAGCATGCTCCCATCAGCTGGTCCTATCCTCAATCACTGGGACATCTGAAACGGTATTTGTACTGTACAGGAATTAAAATGGATCGAATTCATCTGTTGGTTTTAATGGGGAAAGCGCCCTGGGACATTAAATTCGTATGTGTAAATGTTAATGATGTGATTTAATGACTTTGATCATTGTTTAAAATTTTCTTTACTCCAGGAAGAAACTGGTGAACGAATGCTCCAGCAACGTCATGTAAGCCCCCCGTTTACTTCCATAACCTTGCATTGCTGATGGCTCTTTATTTATTTATGCTGATCTGTATGCCTTTTTTTTTTTTTTTTTTTTTAGGTGATCGATTTGCATCCTGGGTAGTCAAATCAGTAAGTAGTAAGAACTTTGTGTATATATGAATAATTTTCATTTCATGTTGAGTCAACCCACCTCATATTAATTAATCTAAGGATATTTAATTTTTTAAAATTAATATGCAACTTGCAGTCACATATCTCTAACTTTGTTCTTGTACTGGGAGAAATGAGCAACGTTGCACATACAGTGGAACCTTGGATTGTGAGCGTAATTCGTTCCGGAGACGTCCTTGTAATCTAAATCACTTGTATATCAAAGCGGGTTTCCCCATAAGAAATAATGGAAACTCGGATAATTCGTTCCACAAGTATTTATGTAAAAATGATTGATACAAAATATAAAGTAAATATACATAAAACAAAGCCTGCGCTTTACAAAATGTAAAGTAAAAATACCTAAAACAAAATACCCTGCACTTTAGCTTTGAAAAGACTCGTGGCTGGTGTGAGGGAAACGAGAGAGTGTCTAACATGAATATCAGAGGCTACAACCAGAACACGGAAACTAGAGTACAAGCGAGTCAAAACATGAGCAAGATAAACACTAGAACATCGCTTGGCAATAGTGCGGGGAAATGCAAACTAATGCTTCCCAAACTTAGCGTTCATGGGTCGGTCTGTTTATAGTCTATAAAATTAGTCCTGATGCAGAACACCTGCAGTAACCCACAAGACATGCGAACGTTGCGTGAGTCCTCCGGCATGCGCCGCTATTGGGAGTGCCCGAAATGGGTGTGCTGCACACGCGCTCCGCGTAGGCAGATCCATGACAGAGAGCAGGAGAAAGGAGGAGGATTATTGTGTAGGATGACTTTTACTACAACTCACGGAATCACTGCAGTCTTTCGGCTCACTGGAATCTTCTTCTTTTCGTGCGATATAGAAATTCGACGTCCTTCTTGACACTGTCGCTTCACACCTCCTTTCTTGGCATGCACGTAGTTTGCTCAGTACTCGTGTGTGTATGTACGGAGGAATAGAATTCTCAGTGCTATGTCTTCGGTACCAGCATGCTCCCATCAGCTGGTCCTATCCTCAATCACTGGGACATCTGAAACGGTATTTGTGCTGTGCAGGAATTAAAACGGATCGAATTCATCGGTTTATTTTAAAGGAAAAGCATCCTGAAACATTAAATAATATCTATGTAGAAATTTTTGTGTTCAGTGATTGATGAATTTCATCATTGCTTTGTTTTAGGTGATTGATTTGCATCCTGGGTAGTCAAATCTGTAAGTATTAAAAACTTGTATATACGTATGTATGATTATTCCATCATGTGAAGTGCGCCCTCCTCATATTGGCACACACTGTGTTTCATGTGCCTGTGTGTGTAATCTAAGGAGGCACATTATCCTGTCAAAATGTAGTCGGCATCAGGAATTGTGGTTTCTTGTGCCAGCTATCAGATTGAGACAGTTTTGCAATGGGTTTGAAACCGCACGTTACCATATCTAATGCAGAATCTTTCTTGCCGTCAGGTGCACATGGAGCTCTTCATCTTCTCTGGTGCTGTGATACTGACTTGAGATAATGAGCACATGATGCCACAGTAGGTGGAAGTTACGGCCACTGTGTTGCGGCGTTGGCATTCAGCTCAAGAGCTGTGAAAATACAAGACATCAAAAATGGGAAAGAGCTGTTGTGCAATTAACTGTAAAAACAGATTCAGCAAGAATTCCGAGCTATCGTTTTACAGGCTCCCAAAGGCTAAAGAAAAGAGGAGCAAATGGATGGCTGCGATTCGCCGAAACAACTGGAATCCGGGCACCGAAACGTGGATTTGCAGTAGCCATTTTGTTTCAGGTATGTTGGCTTTTTGGGTAAAATCATAGCTGAAATGATATTGTATTATAATATTATAACTTATTAGTTGGCATCTTTCACTTATTTTACCCAATATGCCAAACAAGGATAAAACCGTGTCTATTTTCTGTGCAGACATGTAAATAAATGAATATTAATGGGAAGATTTCTTTCAGGAAAAAAGAGTGACAATCCCCTACACCCTGACTACGTACCAAGTTTATTCAGTTTCACCACCACCACTGATCGAGCTCAGGCTCTCAACAACCTGGAACAGTTTTTACAATTACAAGAAGCTTTGGAGAAAAGACATGCAAGTGGAGAGCTAGCTGGTACGGGTCTTCTGAACCTACATCAGATCAAAGAAGAGGTCGATACCACACATCGGATCAAAGAAGAGGTAGATGCCACGCATCAGATCAAAGAAGAGGTAGATGCCACGCATCAGATCAAAGAAGAGGTAGAGATCATGCATCGGATCAAAGAAGAAGTAGAGACTGTGCAAGAAATTAACATGGAGGTACAGAGTGTTCTGAGACTATTTCAGGACACTGAAGTCCAGACAGAGGAGAGGCACAGTGACATCGCCTCATTACACGAACAGGTTAAGTCTTTGAACACTGAATGTCAGTCCCTGAGGGATAAAATCCACAAATTAGAAAGCGAGTTGAAACGTCGTACTCTCGACACGTCACAATTTGACGACAGCAAAATGAAAATTTTCACAGGACTACCCAATTTAAAAACTTTCATGTTACTGTTTGGTTACGTGTCCTCAATTCTTCCTGATACTGAAAAACAGTCGCTCAAACCTACTCAGGAACTACTTCTTACACTGATGAAGCTGCGCCACAATCTGTCCGAGAAATTTTTAGGCCAGCTCTTCGGAATCCATCAGTCGACAGTGTCGAGAATCTTTCGCCGATGGATACAGGTCATGGCGAGCAGGCTCCCAGATTCGGAGTTTCCTCTTCTAAAGGCAGCCATCTCGCAGCATGTTTCATCGGTCGGTCAGACTGAAGGGGGACATTCCGGTGGGAAAGCAGTGTCAGCGCCTGTCCTCTACAAAACATAGCCTGTACATGTTTGTGCATATGTGTATATGTATATTATTTCTCTTGATATGCAGGAGGCGTATGTGGTAATGTACATGGGACAATAAAGATTTCATTTTTGCAATACTTGATAACTCGACTCTTTTTCTGCATTCAGATTTCTTCTTGAATTCATCTTCGTTTATGCCTTTGCCTTTTCATGACACTGTAGAGATGGATATAGCAGAGTTCTGTTGCTTGGAAGGATTTCTCTGATCTCTACTTTTGTAAATTTCCAGCCAAGACCTTGAACTGCTCTCTCAATGTCTCAGGAATTTTGTAATTTAAACCATCATGTTTATGCCCAGTTATTTATTTTATTTTAACCGTGAATTGGTGTTTTTTTTTTTATTATTATTATTATTATTTTTATTTTTTTTTTTTAATGTGGGTGTGATGGTCATCTTGCATACATACAGTTAACAGCCAGTATAAATCAGATGGGATCACACTATTAAGAGCAGCATTAACCATTTAAATATTTTTCTACAGTGGAGTAGTAGTTTCTATTATAAAATATATCTTTTGTAAAACTGTTTACAATTCGAAATGGATTGTTCTTACTAATTAATGAGTGTCACATGGATTAAGATAGTCTCATTATTTTCACAGGTTCAAAAGTAACTGAACACTAAACTGGCTTGTTTGTTTTTTGTTGCAAACGAGCTGATTTCCCAGTGGCTTCGCTCACTGAGTGCAAGGGGGAAACGTAAAATGCAGTATTTGTAAAGTAAGTTTGTTAATTACCAATTTTATTTTTCAACAAATAGTGGTCATGCATCATTTCCGCTTCAAACGTGAAAAGAATTTTAGATATATAGATTAAGGTAATAAAGAGGTCTGAAGTTGATTCCAAGTGTTGACTTTGCATTTGGCGGCTGTTCACGAGAACTCTACTTCTAATTTTTAACAATTAGTGGTGAACATCTTCTTATAAAGAAGAAATGCACTTGTGAGCTCAGCAACACCAAAAGGCCTGGAAGACCACGGAAGATAACTAAAGTGGATGAGTGTACAATTCTTTCCTTAGTGAAGAAAACCCCTTTACCAATATCGAGTGAAGTCAAGAACACTAGAGAAAATAGGTCAATCATTGCAAAGTGGGTGTCAAGAGACGTTTTCATGAATGTAAATGCATAGTGTTTGTCTCAAGATGCACACCACTGGTCTGTCAAGAACAGAAAGACCAGAACTGGGTCACTGGTGTTCGTAAGAGTCACAAATGATCGTGTATACTGTATAGGACTATACTTTCTGCTCAGATTCAGTCAAATGTGTCAATCAGATAGGCCGGTGCTTCATGCTATGGATGGATGACGAAAAAGATAGCTATCTCCTCCTATATGTTCACGGTGACCATGATGACTGAAACCCCTCGGTGAGACAAAAAAAAATGAAACAAGAAATTTTATGAAGTTCATAATGTAATAGAGTTTGACACAAACAGAGCAAAATCCTGTGAGCTCAGAATCACTTATCTATCAGAGATGAATACTGTACAAATAAATCCTATCCCAAATTTGACTGACATCTAAAAAGTTCTCATATACAGGGTGAGCTGTGAAAAAGTAGCCCCGCCTCCAGTACTGGCGCCGCGCTCTTTGCATGAGGCCGTGGCCCCTTTCTCTCCGTCTGTCGCCCCATGTGTGGGTGCCTAGACGTCAACGGGGACCATTTTCAGCATCTGTTGTGACTTTTATTTGAATAAAATTTTATTTGCGTGTTCGTCTCATCTTCCAATCACCGGAGGCGGGCTACTTTTTCGTGGCCCACCCTGTCCATGTACTTTCCTTTTATAATCAAAGAGAGCCAGCACGAGAGAAACCCGACCTATAGAGATGGTGCAACCAAGAACGTGGTGACTGCAACAGAAGAGATTTCACTCAGATATACAGTAATGCTTTACATTCAGGTTCCTTTATCTAAAATTATTCACTGCATTAGTCAACATCATCCTCAAATCTGATTGGTCAGGAGATTACACTGATTCATTTATAAGAATGAACATGAACAGAATAATAACAATATAAAACAAAGAAAAATGTGTAATTGTTGAAATGAAGCTTAAAAGTGTAAAGCGATGTTTATTTAACATTTATGGAAGGAGTCTCCAGCGGCAGGGCTTTGTATAAAATCGTAGGTTTTCCACTACAGCAAAGTCTTTGTTTTTCTCAGTTATGTATCGTCTTATTGACTTTAAGACAGAGAAGAAAAAAAAGAGCGTTTGGTGAGGGAATGATTGTTATAATGCAGGTGATGACATAAAATAACTCCACTTATGAATGGTCTATAATATTAAATCTTATTTGAAGAACGTGTCGTTTATTAAATTAATTTTAACAAAGGAAGTGGAATCGCTGGTCAAATGCCATGGTACGAGAGGGCTCAAACATTTGGTGTTATTGGATATAAAATGTTATTGGAGTGTTATTAACGGTGTAACAACAACAACAACTGTATCCATCTCAAGTGTTTTTTTCCCCCCTTATATAAGAAACCAACTACAAAAACATATATGGTTTTTCAAAGATTGAAAACATTCGTGTTGTTTATTATGGGCTTCAATTTTACTCATTGACCTTATGTACACTGGTTAATGCAAACATTTCAGCTTTTTCCCCCAGCAGTTTGTTTAAAAAAAAAAAAAAAAAAAATCATCACTTGACAGTACACACGTCACGTTTTCTTTGTGTTAACCAATGTTTTAAATAATGTCAGTCAAGAGAACCTTCATGTAAAGCGCAATCAGATATACAAAGACTTTTGAGTCAAAGGAGCAAAAAAAAAAAAACAAAAACCCCAACCGAGTGACCTCCAGTTTAAAGACCAGCTCTGTGCACTGTTATTCCGATTAAAACTGGAATTTGAAAACATTTTACAGATTAAACAAGTATACAGATTGAACACGTTGACAGACTGGACAGTGTTTCATAAGGTTATTTAATCAGAACACGGCTCTGTCCCATTTTAACCCACACTTCCTTCAAAAGTACGGCCTGAACCATATTAATGATTGTACGCACTTACACACATACCGTTCTCTCACTGCAATAACTCACTCATTTCTATTTGGAGCTGCAAAGGACAGCGTAAGGATCTGATATCAGCTAACTGAAACTGCAAACGCTTAAATTAGTATTATTTTTTTTTAAGTATACAAATTGGACATATTGCTTTCTCAGAACGCTCTCTCCCTCCCACCAAAACGACACACACGTCCATCCGATCAGTGCGTTCACATAGACACGAACGCACCGCAGAGTGTTAAATACGCCTTATTTTCAGAGTGCCTTGCGGATTTCTAGCCAATAGAAGACCTTGGCGACTGGCCAAATTAAGGAGGAGACTTCTTAACATCATTTGACAGTCATTTACGCATTGGTCCCGGCCCTCAGGACAGCCACGCTTCACTTCCCGCTTGTTTTCTTCTACAGGGGCTGCACTCTGTTCACATGTTGCCCACTCTAATATTAGGGTTGAGCATGGGGTTCAGGTTGGGGTCTTCGTCAGCAGAAGCCCGGCCTAGCTTGGCCATGATGATGATGAGGGTGAAGAAGCCGATCACTCCCAGGAGCAGGAGCATGAAGATCCTTTGCTTTAGTGTGAATGTTCTTCTCTTAGGACCCAAACGGTTCCTAGCAGGAAGAATATAATAATAATAATAATAATAATAACAATAACTACACAGGGTGTCCTGAAATCTGGATCCTTGAGGATTTTTTCCTTAAGTGAAATTTAAGAGGAAATCACCTCTGCATGCAACGTCAGCTCTGATATTTGAAGACATTTTTTGCTGTATTCAACATATACACAATTGTCAAAGAAGTCCAAAGCTGTCAGTCTGAGCGTTTGTTGTAATATTTATATCTGAATAAGTCTGTAACTGCCTATGGACCCAGACCTTTATGACATCTGGTAGATAAAACATAGTAACAAAGGCAGCTTAAAACGGACATGAAGACCAAAACAAAACATGCAAATTCCGCAATAATGTAAATGATGTAAAATACCCAAGCACTGATATGCCTGAGGTACATATGCGTCCTTGGACGTCTTTGGAACGAGATTTCCCGGTTTGAATACTGGGACAATCTGCTCCTGAGGTCCTGGAGGTGGAAGTACATTTCGAAGGACTACGTCTAGCTCAGGGTGAAATTCTTGGAAGTTTCACAACCAGAATAATTACTCCGATACCCAGGTTGGTGTAATATACCGATTATAGTCTGACCACAATACTACCCTGTCGGTGATGTAGACTCCAGTTATGCTAGATGAACTGATATGCCGATATTTATGCAATTTTTGCGCAGGAACTCGCCAATTTAAAATCGCACAGGAGATAGTAACTACTATGACTTATTGCTAACCCAGTCTTTCTCTCCCCCAATATAAGTGCCAACCGAACTTAATGTGGAGTAATTAACGTAGGCGTTTTGAACTCTCCAATACTAACTTAACCAGAATCCCCGCCCCCCTTTCCCCCCCATTTCATTTTCAGTGGTACAGCTATTGGTTCTGGATGATTAAATCATAATACTTGAAATAATAAACTATTCTTATTAATTACTTCCAGGGGATAAAGCTCGGGGGGGGGGGGGGGGGGGGGATAGCCAATCATGTAGGAGGAGCATAATGAAAAGAAAAAAAAAAACAGGCCGCTAATGCTAATATATATATTTTTGCCTTGGAAATGCTAAAAATTTAATAAAAGTTACAGAACTACTAGTTATGAGTATCAGTACTCATAATAGGCATGAAAGTCAATGGGATTTCTGTATAGTGTAGCGGAAATTTAGGATTCAGGCACTGGGACCTCACTGATCAACCTGCGGCACAGTGGTGTGGTGGTTAGCACTGTCGCCTCACAGAAAGAAGGCCTTGGGTTCAATCCCCGAAACCATGTTTGACCTGGGCGCCTTTCTGTGTGGAGTTTGCATGTTCTCCCCATGTCCGTGTGGGTTTTCTCCGGGTACTCCGGTTTCCTCCCACAGTCCAAAGACATGCACAGAGGGGATTAGGTTAATCGGTGACTCTAAATTGCCCGTAGGTGTGAATGTGAGTGTGAATGGTTGTCTGTCTCTGTGTGTCGCCCTGCGGTGGATAGGTGACCTGCCCAGGGTGTACCCCACATCTCACCCAAGGGCAGCTGGGATTAGCTCCAGCATTCCCCCGCGACCCTGAACAGGATTAAGCGGCAGAAGATGAGCATGTGATCAACCTGAATGAGAACAAATATACTCTTACAGGTTTGCGAGAATCCTGACACAAAAAAGGTGGCATTCGCAAAAAAAAATTTAAAAAAATCGGGCCAAAAGCTGTGGAAATTCTGACCGTTTCACACGTCTTCACAAAATAACTGATAAATACCACTCGGTGCGCGTTTCAGTACACGCCCACTGCCCAACCATGACGGTGTGAAATTATGAAAGCGGGTATGAACACAGACACTCGGTGACATGCTGAAAAGCTGAAGTGTGTGCAAACTCACTTTAGGATCTGTGCAAACCAGCTGAGTGCTGGCCTCCGCCGGTACTTATCGTCATCGAAGTCGATCTGGGTGACCGAAGTGTGGCCTGATTCTCGTGTGTCATACACCTTTCTAGGTGAAGAAGCTAAGAGAGAGAGGGGGGGGGAACCATAACCCACACACATTACACATTTCAGTAAGTAATAAAGCCCTCGCACACATTTTGAACTACTTAGAACTGACACGGACAGCCAGTGCTTTAGTATACTACGACTATATGGCTGATTAGACTTAAGTCCATTATGGACAATGCCGATCATCCACTCCGCAGTGTTGTGGTAGATCCCAGAAGTACTTTTAGCCACAGACTCACCAGCATGAAATGCTCCACTGGATGCCACATAAAATCCTTCCTCCCCGCTGCCCTCAGACTCTATAACTCATCCCTCCGTCACACTTCCACACAATAATCTGTGCGGTAACCTGCTACTACTTAATGTGCATTTTTTCAGTACTAAATCGCTAATACAAACCAGCAAGTGACGAAGTGCAATTACCATCATGCGCAATGTTTTATAGTTAATCGCATATCAATATTTTTATGTATAGTATCTACATCTACCTCTTCAATAACCCTGCACTGTTATTATATTTTTGTTTTTGTATATCCAGTAATCCCCCACTATATCGCAGTTCACATTTCACGGATTTTTATTGAGAAAATATCTTTTTTTTGCTGATTTCCCCGGTATTTCGCAGCATCTGCAAAACCTCTAGTGAATCGTTTTGATGGATTTTTCAATGGTGGAATCTGTCAAACAGCTGTTTCTTGATTCAGTTGTTTATGTCGGTACAGTACCGTCTGTTGGTTATGACAACTGTCGTGGTTCTGAAATCCAGTCTGTAGCCAGTGGGTGTTAATTACAGTATTACACAGTATAGAAAAACACACAGGCTAGGCTAGTGTACTACATACAGAACCTAAAATATAAGTCTAGGCTACGCTAGTATAGTATACAGCACATTACAATACTCACAAAAATGTGATGTTTCTACGACTTTGACACAAAGTTCACCTCACTATATGCTCGCAAATGTTTTCTTTATGTGTTTGTGTTTAAAGAGTGTGGGAGGATCATTTAGAGCTTAAACTATTTTAAAAAAAAGCCTTTGGGGGTGGCATCCGTGTATCGCGGATTTTCATCTTTCGCTGAAAGTTTTGGAACGTTAACCCTCGTGAAAGATGAGGGACTAGTGTATTGCTCTTCTCTTGTGTAACACGCAGTCGTAACGTAAGAAACGTCCTCCAGGATCATTGAAGTTTCTGATTCTGATAATCCTTCGTGATCGTGATACATCTTGGCAAATATTACGACAAGGTGCCGAATCTGTAACGTGGCCTGCATTTTTTCGACTGTGATTATTATTAAACACATGGACGTTTTGCGACCTGGAATTAACTGGAAGTGCAGCTTCCGTCAAACTTTTAAACAAGGTATTCAAAAATGTATTCAGATTATAAAATACATTTAGATTGCAATTAATATATACAGTGGTGTGCAGAAGGAAAATGCTACACCGTACAGTAAACAGTAATAAACTAAACAAAAGTGTTAGAATATTTGATCTGATGACTCTTGGGGTTTTTTTTTCTTCTTTTTTTCATTAAATAGTAATCCCGGGTGAATTTGTGAAGTTTTATGAGGAAATGAGCTTCTTCTGGAGACTTTGAGAGTCATACTTACTTCTCTCTTTGCAGCAATGCCCAGGAGCCTGCATTATGTTTTTTTTTTTTTGTCTGGAAAGTGTTCTCTTTTACATAACATGCTGCTTTCTTTACCTACATAAAAAAATTCTTCAAGTATGAATTTTGTTTTTTTTTTTTGGAAAGATAATGTTTGGAAATCTGAAATGTCTTTATACTTACTTGATAATTAAAATGTCATCAAATAAATATCTAGAACAAAATTTGTACTAAAAAAAATAGGGTGAGTTAAACTTTTGCACAGAACTGTATATATTCACTCACTCGTCTTCTGCCTCTTAATCCTGTTCAGGGTCGTGGGGGGAAGCTGGAGCCAATCCCAGCTGACTTTGGGTGAGAGGCGGGGTTACACCCTGGGCAGGTCACCAGTCCACCGCAGGGCAACACACAGACCCGGGGATTGAACCCATGACCTTCTTACAGTAAAATAGAACCAGCTCTCGGACTGTTTCCTGTTAATCAAAATAAGCTGAAATGTCCTGCAGGCCATCGTACACAGCTTTCCGTACCTTTGCTGATGACGATCGTGTCCGGTGCAGATGCTGTGATCATGTCGATGACGGAGTGCTCCTGCACTCCCAATCCTCCGTTATTGTGTACGCTGTGGCTGTGCCCCAAGTCCTGATGGGAACATGCTGGACTGACTGTCGGCTCTTGGGCATAAGAGAGTGACGGGGCAGAAATGGAGGATTCATCAGAAGGTGCTGGGAATCACAGGAACATGATGTAAATGTACAGTACGAATAAAGAGAATGAAGAAGGAGGAGAACCAAACCTGAAGTACGGTATACGCTACCCAGACCAAGAGGAAGTGAGTTTTAGGTTAGACTCACCATCAAAGGTCCAGTCTGTATAATCAGTCACATCGTGTGACGTGCTTTCTTGAACCTCAGGCTGGTCTTCGACCTGACGATAGGAAACAATTGTTTATTTAAAAAAAAAAAAAACAAACCAGAAACTTCTTGTGTTTAACAATAATAAATGATAATTTCCTTACACTGCTTACTTTTCAGTTTAGTCATAACCGAATTTCACTACAGTGGACCCTCGGCTCATGAGCGCCCTGGATGGCAAACAAATCGACGTATGAACTAAATCCCCGAACAGATTTAGTACCGACCGACGAACAAATCTTCGACCGACGTACAGACAGCCAACCCAGGCTTTGCGGCACAAGCCTTAAGTTCCGGTCAAGCACTCGTGGTGTGAATGTGTTCAATGCGTTTTTTCATTGTGTTTCTCTGCATTTTTTGCTCTATAAGCTTCATTACGGGTCCCAAGGAAGTGAAAAGTGGAAATGGTAGTGAGAGTAAGAAGCCTAAGCATATAACAGTTGAAA
>JAQLOM010000017.1:4956209-4967875 GCA_030068315.1 Chrysichthys thysi
ATAAATAAAAATTCTATGAAATTTAACTAATAAAAGTCAGACATTGCTTTTCAGCCATGCTTCAACAGAATTATTTTAAAAAATAAACTCAAACAGGCCTGGACAAAAATGATGGTACCCCTAGAAAAGACTGAAAATAATGTGACCAAAGGGACACAGAGGGAGAGGACTTTCACTTCTGACTTTCACTACAACTCACTGAATCCCTGCAGTCTGTCGGCTCATTGGGATCTTTTTCTTTCTGTGCGACTTTAAAAAGGAAACTATCCACTGATCACTGCTTTTGCTTCCTTTTGAGGATTTGGTGGAAATGCGACGTTGCATTGCCGTTAAACAGATTCATCGCTTGCACTGCTACAGCCTTATTCAGGTGGTGCTTTTCTACAGTTTTGCACCCTTTCCCACATTTTACACATCTCCCTGATCTCATTTGAAGTGAGGAATCAGTCTTTTTCTATGCTAGTGCAGATGTAGGCTACACGAGTGAGCCCCAATCCTGCAGTGAGTGAGAGAGAGAGAAGTTGTGATCACGTGAGGCTCAGCAGACGAAGCGTATGCATAGTACTTGTATTGCAAGGCCTTGCTCGTTCATCAAATCAAAATTTCTTGCAAAACACTTGCAGATCAAGTTACTCGCAATCCAAGGTTTCACTGTACTAATAAAGACATACTTAAGACCTACACAGCCAGGTATTATAGGATTTACTCAATTTCTGCTAATAGATACCCTCAAAATCCTACATAGTGAGCCTTTAATATGAACTCATAGTTTGCCTTGCAGTCAGACTTGCTGTTACAGAAAATAAATCTTAACCGTCCAACTAGCACTGTGATGTAAATCGTTATGTTATTAACCTGATGCTCATGTGTTTGATTTTGTTCTGCCTCTATTTACTCTCCTGTTTAGACGTCCGAACTGGACCTTCTAGCTGCAAAGATGAATGCTGAGTTCGAGGAGGCGGAGTGCTTTGAGCTGGTGGTGGAGTGACGTGCCGGAGCACCCACAGAGACATTTCATTACCCTGGGGATGAGGGAACAGACCTTATTCTGCTTCGGCTTGACTTGCTTCTGTATAAGAGTTCATATCTGAGGCCACATCAAGCAAAGTTGTTTAAAGATCTGGAAAAACGGAATAAGGCATTATGTTTGAAGATAATTTCGTTCTGTAATATTGTTATTGTTTCTCTTTCCTTTAAACATCAAGAAAGCAGATCAGACTGTATGATTTATATAACCTTTAAAGTTTCGAATCTGTGCGTCGTTCCCTCAAATCTTCTGATGTCAAAACGGACATCAGCAGTGCTACTCGTTTTCTGCTTTCATTGTTTATTTTATTTTTCTGCGTATCGTCCGATTCCGTAGAAGCGCTAGTTCGGGTGTTCGTTAACGTCATTAGGACGTGGTTAATTGTTTTATATTCTCCTAATGTCTCATGATGTGTTCATGCTTTCTACTGACTAAACCAACCGGGAGATCTCATAACTCGTTTTGAATTCTGATTTTCCTCCTTGTTCATCAGTGACTTTATAATGCACATTATATTCAGCTGGTCACTCTGTCAGAACCTCAAGCATAAAAAAATGTATCGCTGTAATTAGTTGCTAAGAAATGACAGCCTGAATTCACGGAGATTATTTTATTGATTTTGTGTACATGAGGGTGAGGCAACTGAGAACCTTAAAAGTGCAACATAAATCAGAGAAACAGACCGTCTTTTAACTTGAAGCACCCAGATAGTCGTTAACCACTGAAACAGTTGCTTATGTAGAAAAATGTATGCTCTTTGGTGACACCTATTTCCAATTTCCAACGCTCAGTAATAATAATAATAATAATAATAATAATTTAAAAAAGGTTTATAATTAACTCACCCTCATGTATGTATGAACCTCTGATGTGTATTCACTGACCATTTTATTAGGAACACATGTATACCTTCTCATTCATGCAGGGATCAAATCAGCCAATCATGCGGCTTAAACTTGGAAGTTCAAGATTGAAGGGGGCTAGAAAAACAACAAAACAAAGCAGGCAGTGTTTTTCTGCAGTGCCAGATTCCTGTTCCCGGCCCACCGGAGTGGAAGTTGATGTGATCTGCAGTTGTAGCTCATCCACAAGGCTTGGTGTGTTGTGCATTCTGATTTACTTTTCCATTCACCATGGGTGTACAGCATGGGCCTGGGCATTCTCTGACCTCTTTCATTCATGAGATGTTTGCGCTCCCAGAACTTCTGCTCACTTGATGTTATTTTATGTTTCCCACCCATTTGGAGTAAACTCTTTATACTGTTATATCTGAACAACTTCATGCATTGTGCTGCTGCCACATGACTGGATAATTGGATGAATGAGCAGGTATTCATTTGGTTCTAATAAAGTTTAAGGTAATAAACATTTTTTACTGCTAGTCATGGTACCGAGAAACTAGAAAGTCCCTTATTCCCATGGTAGAAAGCTTACTGTTACAGAGCAGCAAGACTGGGGACTCCTTCCTTAATCGTGAAATAAACATCTCCAGGATCACTCAACCAATTAAAAACCAGGATACATAATCTGTCGTGGTTTGTTATTGAAATAGCTACAGCTCTGGATAAGGATAATAATGATATATGAAATAAAACTCATACCAATATAACCAGTCAAGTTATTTTAGCAAAAAGTGAATGTGAGGACGAAATGTAGAATTCAATTCAAGAAAGATTTGTATTTAGGGTTTATCTGATCTTTATTTATCATCTTAAAGTAATCAGACTTTCAAGTTTTTGTTTCCAACAAAATTAATGTCCTCCTTACATTTATGTACATAATAGGAAAAGAACTGGCATGGATATGTTATTTATTGTCCATATCTACATTGACATTTCATGCTGTAGCGTTGTTGGTGTCCTTCCATTCTCTTTGCTGGAGGGTAACATCACTGTTCTACCGTCATTGATTATCCAGGAAGGATGTGCTATATTACACAGCTGACCATTGATTGGTTTGTAGGGAACTAAAAGGGAAATGGAGGCTGAAAACTCAATATCAGAACAACTTGTCTCAATTATAATGGAACGCTTTGTGAAAGAAGTTGTTCTTATATGCATTCAAATATTTTTAGGTTAAACTTTAATATGATGTGTGAAAGGGTCACATTTTCTAGAAAACATTCCTTATGCATTGCGTATCTCAGCTATGGAAACCCTGAACCACAAAACAAAATCTAACAACTATGTTTTGAATTAATATTATCTCATTATTTGAACTTCAACACTTAATCATTTATGAATATTGCCATGTAATACCTATCCTAGGTACGTCTTCCTAAAATACTAAGTAAGCTAAATGTTGTTTTAGTGGAATTGAGATGACACATTGTGCATCTAATGACTAATCATTCATTCAAAGGGGTTAAAATGGCCACCATGAATGACTATTATTTAAGTCCATTAATTTAAGTATTAGGAGTCAAAATAATATATCAGAAAATGCATTAATAACTTGAAAGTTAGATTAATAAAATAGCAGTTAACATATTTTTTTTCCACAATGAGGTTCAGGGCCTCGGTACTTGGCACAATCATTGATAAGTATTTGTTGACGAAAATGCATTGTGTCATTGCTGTAATTCAAATTGATTCCCAATGATTGGATCTTCAGTGTAATTCAACGTCCCCTTGGCATACAGCTGAGAGTCAATAATGACCTATACGAACCAGCTACACACCAATTATTACAGTGCAGTCCAACACTGGCAACAAACCAGATGGAATAAACACAAATACGATGTGTTTACAGTCTTTACAATTAGTGCTATTTCATTTCATATATTATACATTCTTTTAATACCAGAAATACCATACAGGGAGTTAACTGAGTCCAAGATTTCAGTTAAAAGTGGGACACGTAGTGTTAAAGCTGCTCGATTTTACCAGGGGCAGTTGGTCAAGTCGAGCAGGAATTATCGACATCGGCATGAGCTTGTATTGAAAATCACAGGCGGGTAAAGTTGGGCGGGGTTAGAGATCAGCGCTGATAGAAAAGTTGTGAAGATAGGTGTTTTTCTCACTCATCACGAGCCTCATAGCTATGCTGCGACGTCAGGATTAGCTCTCCGTGGCGGAATGGGTTGTGATTTTTATATCTAGCCATTTTTTTTAAAACCAGTTTATTCCATGGTTAAGGTAAGTTTATGGCTTTTTCTCAACCGTATGATATTCTGGATGTAGTTTACTGCTTTTCCTCTATTAATATTATTAATGCTGAAATTAAACACTCAGCATTTTATCTGTATGTTAGAATGTAACAATGCTTACTGATGTTAAAAGACTTGACTTCTTCCATAAATGCTAAATAAACGTTTCTTTATCGTGACTTCACCACATTATAGAATTTTCTTTGATAAATGCATATTTTTACCTGTTAATTATTAGTTAGATTTTGTAACTCGTCCACCATACAAGTCCCAGTGAATTACCAGTTACTATAGAGATGACAGTGAATTACACTGAGTGCAGCATTAGAAAATTAAACAACTTTTTTTGGCCAACTAGGCTAACCGAGACATAGAGGACTGACAGACGGTGGAATTGCCAGAAGGTGAGACAGAGCATCACTCAGAGAACAGAACAATGGCCAATTTGCAAACACATCATCATCATACGTCAACCCATCATCCACATCAACACAGTCATGGGTCCCTCCTGACTGAGAGGTATGAAGATCCCTGACTAGAAGCATATGATTTTTTGTGACTAGTGCTACTTACAATAGAAGAATGGTTTGAGCCTACCACATAAATACGAGGGAGAATCAACAAGTAAAGGCAAAATACATTAAATGGCTTTAACAGAAGTAACTGCGAGAAACTGAACATATCACTTTTCCACATAGTCCCCATGCAAGACAATGCATTTGTTGTATCATTCAACTAGCTTCTGTATTCCTGCAGAGAATTTTTTTGGCTGCTCCCGAAGCCTGGTGAGCACCGCTTCGTTTACTTCATCATCAGAGGTGAATCTCAGTGGTCTGAAGATATGATAATCGCTCGGCACCAGATCCTAGGCTGTAAGAAGGGTGTGGAACACGTTCGAACCCGAGCCGTTGCACTGTCTCTACTGTCACTGCTGATGTATGAGGACATGCATTGTCATGAGGCAGCAAGACCGTTTTGGACAGCCTTCCTCTTCTTTTGCTGCAAATTGCAGGTTTAAGTTCATTTCGCAGCTATGCACAGTAATTTGCACTGTTGCCCATGCAATTGGTAATGCGCCAAAATAGGGCCCTTCGTATAACAAAGGAAGATTAATGTGGTTTTCTTGAGGGAGGGCAGACTTTTGAATTACTTCTTTCCTGGAGAAGATTGATGTCTCCACTCCATGCTTTGTCTTTTGCGCTCCGGATTATCGCATAATTTAAAAATTGCCTTTAATTTTTGATTCTCCCTTGTAAATGTGAATTTTATCCCATAATGTGATAAATGTAACAAATATATACAAAGAGTTATTGGCATAATGGGGCAGTAGGTATTGGCCCCTTGTGGTGCATTGATGCTCTATCCAGGGTGTATTCTGGAGGCTCCAGATTCTCCCTGATCCTGGATGAGCAGTTTAGAACAATTACTAATGTAATACACTTTAATGACACAATGATATATATTTTTTGGATTGTTTTGGTCATTCACAGCCATAATACATCAGAGCGTGACAATACTGACCATCACCTTCCTCGTAGTGTTCATAGCCATGATACCAACAAGCATGCTGATATTCACCTTCACCACAATCCCTGTCATCATCGCCATCATAAGGAACATAAGAAACACCACAGAAGCAGTAAGAAGTCCCATCAAAGAACATCAACTATCTCATCAAATGCCTCTATGTCATCTGCTGGCTCTTCCTTATCCTCATCCTACTCTTCATCAGAATCATCATCATGCTCTTCATCCTCAGATTCATTGACCTCTTCGTCCTCCACTACATCTGATTCCTCGTCTTCTAATTCTTCATCTTCCTCCTCTTTCAGTTCTTCCTCTTTCTCATCTTCTTCATCTCAATCATCCTCCTGGTCCACTGAAAGCAATCAGGAAAATGCCAAACTTGCTCCTAAGTTCAAGAAAGGTGTTCACCGTCCACAACATTCTCAGTCCTGTACTGACATCTCCAGGCAAAGGAGAGCATTTGAAGAAGATGAAGAAGATACTGTGCCCTTGCTGAATGAGGACGGGCATGTCAGCAAGTCTGAAAGTGTAAAAAAGTACTTATCTATGAAGAAAAAGTCTAAAGATGCTACCAAGGGGCCAGAGTCATCCCACATGCCATCTAGAAAAAGTACCCTGAAAAAGAAGAGGGGTGAAACTGAAATCTTTCGAAAGGCAAAGTCTATGGAGGTGCTGCCAATGCAGAACAAACAGTCTGGTGAAGGAGAATTAGATGAAAAAGAAATTGAGAGGTGGAAAGAGGAAGCAAAAAAGAACATGATGGAGGAAAAAAAGAAGTTTTCTGCCTTTCTGAATGAGATCACCAGGCAGGTAATTAGTCCCTCCAGGCTAAAGACTCTTGGGGTAACGGATGCCCACAAGGCTATTAGCCCTGCCAAGACTCAAAATTCAGAGGGCAAAGTTAACAAAAATCCAAAACATTATTCAGAGAGGTCTGGGAGTGCAAACTCTGTGTCATCTAGTGCACCATCCCACACCAGAAAGCATTCCTCTGCAAATAAGAAGTCTGGTCATCCTCACCATTCCAACAAGGCATCCAATTCGATCAAACACCACCATCATCACCACCAGCACAAAACCGACCATAGGAATCCCAAGCATCTTCACCATAGTGTAAACAGACATTCTAGCAATAAAACTGGATCATCCAAAAGTCATATGACAAGGTCAGAACATGGCCATAAAGAACACAAGAAGCAACAAGCTCAGTCCAGTGGTCATTCAACAAATGCCATGGAGACAACAAGGAATACCCAGAGAACCCACTCTGTCTCACCAATCCCTCATCACCATCACAATCATGATCACTCCCACGGAGGTGATCATCATAGTTCATCCTCACGTCCTCATTCTCCATCGCATCACCCCCATCACAGGACTCACCGAAGCCCAGATGATCATTCTTTGCATAATGAAAGGCATAAGTACCAGTTGGAATCTCATCGCCATCATTCACACCACCCTCACCGAAAAACACATCATCATGTCCCACATTCGGAGGCTCACCATCGCCACCATTCCCATTCAGACTCTCATAATCGCCATCATGTTGATGACCACAGCCCATCGTCACATAAACATCCTTCATGTTCTGAAACTGATCATCATCCCCATTTAGAATCTCACCACCATGTTCCATCTTTTCCAGTGTCCCATCACCATCATGGTGACCAAAGACACTCATCTCCAGGAAACAATCTTCCACATTTGAAAACTCAAGTTTATTGCAATTCAGCACCAAGTCATCATTCACCTTCTCCTTTGCATCAATGCCATCATAGTGATGGTGACCACCGAAGCCCATCGCCCCATCGGTATTCTACACATGCAAAATATTATGATAATTCCCATTCAGAATCTCTTCACCATTCACCTTCTCCTTCACGTCGCTACCATCATAATGATGGTGACAACAGAAGTGCATCCACTTCTACATCACAACCCCACCATCATGGAGATCTGAGAAGCCCATCCCCACAACGTCATTCCTCCCTCTTGAAAAGTCAAGACCATTTCGAATCTCACCAACACCGTTCACCTTCTCCATCGCCCCACCTTCAGCAAGAACACAAAAATCCACCTCCACATTATTATACTTTGAGCTCAAAAACGTATGGTCTCCATTCCCATTCAGAACCTCATTATTATGATTCTTTTTCTGGATCCCATCATTCCTCCCTTCCTGATATTCAGTACCATCCTTCTCACACTGAATCCTATCATCCTCACCATCATTCCACTAGTAAAGGTTCTCAGCAGTACCCCTCTTCTCCCCCTAAATCCCATTATTATGGCAACTCACACCACTCTTCTTCTGAACTTCATCATTTGCATCATGATTCCTCCACTCACCAATATCATGGCCAGCATCACTCCTCATATCCTGACGTTCATGATCATCATTCCCATCACCCTTCTGATGACCATCATCATCACTCTTATCCAGATGTTCACACCCATTCTGGGGCTGGTATACAGAGTCCCATTAATAATGACTCTAACAGACAATCTAATAGTCCTTACACAGACAGACATCACAAACAATCTTCTAATTTAGATCATCATCTTACTCATCACCACCAATCTCATTCTGAAGATACAAATATTGCAACACTCAACAAACATCACCATAGTCCTGATGGTCAATATTCTCATCACCAGCCTCATAACCCACCCCACTCTGTAGGGCACCATCAGTATTCCCTCAATAGTACACTTTCTGAATCGTATCACCACAATGAGCATCCTCAATCTCCCCATTATCATTCCCATTCTGAAGCCAAACATCAACCCCGCAAAGAGTCTGACCACCGGTATCACCATAATAGGCCAGACACCCAGAAAGATTCACACCACTATAATGAACATCACCATTCTCACCAAAACCAAAAACACCAAGAATTTCATAACCCTTCCCATTTAGAATCTCCCTACCATCACCTACCATTGCAAGCTGAATCGCAACATCATCCTGACCATTCCGAAATCCACCAGCATTCCCGTTCCGAATTTCAAAAGACTTCCCATCATGAATGTCACAAAATGCCTTCCCGTATGGAACCCCACCATCAACATCATCACCACAAACATCCAGAATCTCATCACCATTCCCACCCACAATCTCTCCATCATAGTTCTTATGCCGAGGTGTATCTTCAGCATGGTGCTCCAAAATCCCACCATTATCACGAACATGCAGAATCCTATCCTCATTCTCATTTCAAATCTTACCATCATTCCCAAATAGAAACCAAGCATCATTCTGATCTTAAATCACATCATGATTGTCCAGAATCTCACCATCACCATTTCCACACCAAGGAACATCACCATCATGGTGATGACCCCAGTCCTCTTCGCCACTCTCCAGTTGGCGAGAAGGCCACCTCCCCTTGTTCCAGCAAGTCAAATTCTTCCAGAAACACAGGAAGTCCTATTAGTCATGACGAACAGTCAATGACCGGCAGGGAAACAGCCTTGACCCTCAAAGTAAGAAGCTTAGTATAGCATTCAACTCTGCATGAATAACTCGTTTTTTTTTTATTTTCTATAAGAACTGAGCAATTTAACTATAAAATGTTCTCACATAATAAGCTGAAATGTTTAACTAGGCATTCACCAAATTATACATTGTGCAATAATTAAATTACACAATTATGATTGTTCACTAATCCTGAGTGCACTTTTTGAAATGGCTTCCTTTTTCATTTTTGCACAGGAAAAAGGCTCCGAATATGAAAGGATCATGTGAGTTCAGAGTAAATGCCTCCAACTTTCCTAAACATATGATTAAATCCTTGCATCACGAATGTCGTTCATCGAGCTACCCACGACCTCCTCGTTTTCCGTTATTTGTATCCATTGTCTGTTATCCTTCACCACCCAGGATGCTACAGGAACAGAATGAAGACCTGCACAACACTTTGCGGCAAACAGTGGTGCGCATGGAGTGCTTAGGAGCTGAATTTATTACTGAACATCATCAGTTGGAATCAGAGTTACAGAGAACCCGTGTGGAACTGAGCAGCATGATGGAGAAGTTCACAAGGTCAGGACAAATTTATAGTGCAATTAACACAAACGATCCTTAATTGATTTTATCTCCCGAAATTGTTAAATCCCATTTCTGCGGAAAATGATCTGCAGCTGTGGCGTATTAAGAGTCAAAACATCCTTTTAAATGTGGTTTTGTATCTGTTTTTTTTTAGACTTCAGGCTAATTATTCCTCCATACAGCAGACTGGTGATATTAGGGAGGGTGAAACACACTGCATGGTAATGCACATCATTTGATTTAAAATAGGACTGACCTTCGTTGTCAGGCTAACTGTACAGATTCGAATGCGCTTGTTGTATTTTTGAAAAATGTCTGTTGATTTGACGTTTGCTCTTAAATCTTATGTTCACTGTTTGTGTTTTTTCACTTTCCTCCTTGCCGTTCTGAGGATGAACGTATGGATGCCGACCGTGGGAAACTGAACCAGCGGATCTCAGAACTGACAAAACAGCTGTCAGCTGCCAAGACAACCATTCAGAGCTTGGAGACAATTAATGTGAGAGCTTGATGATGGGAAGATGTTAGATATTGTCTCAAACGTCACGGGCTGAATAGAAGCGGAAATTATGTAGGAGTATATAAACATAGCTTATTTCTTTATTCTCGCTTCTTTATTTTTCAGCTCCCTGATTTTATAACTACCATACAGATAGAAAATCTAGAACTTTCCTAACAAGTTGCATGATTTTGGTCATTTGTACAGTACTGTGCAACGGTCTTGAGCCACCCCTTACCCCGTATTTCTTTATATTTTGCTTAGAAATCGAGACAATAGGTAGAGAGGGACAGTGCAAACATACATGTAAATGCAGTATTTAAAACAAAGAGAGTTTAGATCATTCGAATGAGCTTTAACTGTTAGTCTTCATCACAGCATGAACTCTCTTAGGCAAGCTTTCTTAAAATTTCTTTAATTAGTCTTCAGGAATTGTCCTTGAAGGACATTTAACTTCTTGAAGGACAGTCCAAACCTGTCCTATGGGCGTTGGATGCCTTTTGTTCCATTTTTTATGAAGATGATTCCACACTGTTTCAATAATATTGTGATCAGGGCTTTGGGAGGCCATGGGAAACTGTTCCTCAAGACTACATTAAACAAATACAAGAAAGCCTTGCTTTTTTTGGAAGCAAAATATCCTCCAGAGAGCCAAAGTTTAATGGTGTGTGCCTTGTCCTTTCGCCTCACTGTTTCTCTTTTTTCATAACTCATAACTATTCAACTTGATCATTGTCTCCAAACAGGAAGAAGTTTGGCAAAAGAGTAATACCCAATGGTCCTCATATGAGGATCTTACAAGGAAATCCACACAATGTAGTTTGGGGGAAAATGTGATGTCCTCTCTGGAGGACATTGGGGTCTCAGGAGGATATGATAGAATGAGGGATGGCTGAAGAGGTTTGCACAGTACAATACCTATCTAGTTACAGGGGTTAAGCTACAGATGTTAAGGCCAGCTTAGCATTTGTACATTATCGCCTTTTTTCTTGTGTATGAATTTTTCACAAGCTCTGTCAACATCAAAATCAGTGATTATTTAAAATAATTTATAGCAGAAGAACACGTTATAATATGGATGGAGCTGCCTAACTTTAGCAAGCCATCTAAAAGACACCGTGGAGAGGATTTTGTGTTCTTTGTATATTTTAACTAGATAGACAGAATTAGCTGGCTAGCAACCATTAGCTCTTTGGGAAACTTCTTTCTAAGGTATGGATCATGTTCCCCCCGGTAAAAAAAAAAAAAAAAAAATATATATATATATATATATATATAAATATTTTAATGTGTTAAAAATGTACTATAAGTTTATGTAGTACATTTGGAGTACATTTTTTATTTTTTGTGCTAAATTTCTGAGTCAAAAAATATACTACAAATACACTAATTATAAGTATATTTCTGTCTC
>JAQLOM010000017.1:5257678-5269046 GCA_030068315.1 Chrysichthys thysi
ATTGGTAATTAACAAACTTATTTTATAAATACTGCATTTTATTTTTTTCCCTTGCACTCAGTGAGCAAAGCCACTGGGAATCAGCTAGTATCTTATACATTTCAATTCCCAAGACCAAAGTGGAAACAGAATTATTATGGCCTTCCACAGTATTCACAACTGAACTAAAATAATATACTTTCATTATGAATATTTTCTGGCTTAATTCTTTATCCTGTCATTCATAGTTTCCAGTAACATGTTCCTTCCTATTGTGTTTACTAAAGAATCAGGGGAATCTGCTCGACTTGCTATAAATCTTTTGCTGTCAGTGTCTAACAATGGCCATATTTCATTGTTGCATGCTATCATTCATTGTTTCCAGTAGCCAGTGTGTGTCATGAGAGAAATATGCTAGTTGGCTGCAGTGGCAGTAAAATGGCTCCGATAGAAAAAGCATGCATCAGTGTTCGTATATGAAGCAGTCTATTCATCAGACTCTTCAACTCCTCTGGCATCACTGCATGCAGTGGCAGCTTAAAACAACCAGTAACAAATAAGTTCTCATAAAATCACTCCTAAACCTGTTTTCATCAGGACCCATGATTGAGCTATGATTATTGGAACTCAACACAAAGCCAAAATGCAAATTACTTTTTTTTTTCTTTTTACAAATTTCTTTGTTTATCACTTGTTCACCATCTGTTTTCGTCACGATGGATCAATGAATCAATACATCTCTGTGGATAAAGAGCAGCTGCTTTATTTAACGCTTTCGCTAAGCAGGGCGTCAGGAGTGGTCAGAAAACGGTGGTGAATTTTCCACATGGCAGCCATTGTTATATCCAGACTGCCAGGTGCAGACACATTTAAGGAAGTGAAAAGAATAAAACCATCTGAATTACACGATAGGAAGGATATACAAGCTTGGGGATGGGCACTATTTCTGACACGTGTTTGAAATACTCAGATGCTACCCTTGTTTCTGAGGGACTTTAGTGAGGGCACTCACACTAACGACATCTGAAAGCTAGCATCTTCTGTTCAGCACTTTCTGATTATGTGGAATCATAAATAAACCAATAGAGGCTTGGCCATCCAACCATAACTGTTGGATGCTTAATAAATGCTTAGACTTAATTGATTATAACGTGAATGAGTATTCTTTGTTAGCTAGTGAGCTATGGGTTTCTTTACTAGCTTGGGAGATGGATATTAGTTTGTATGCTAGCAAGAGAACTGGATGTGAATTTGTATGCTAGCTAGCAAGTAGGATGTGACTTTGGATGCTAGTTAGAGAGCTGCATATGAATATATATACTAGCTAGTAAGCAGGATATTAGGTTTTTTTTTTATACGAGCTGGGAAACTGGATGTGAGTTTGTATGCTAGTTAGTAACTACAATGTGATTTGTATGCTAGCTTGAGATCTGGATGCGAGTTTGTATGCTAGCTAGTAAGCAGGCAAAGCCTATGATTGTGTAGTGTAAAACTCTTATCAGCACGCAGGGGAAAATAACAATTCAATATTGTGTGGTACTCAAATTTATTAGAAGGCAAAAACAGAGTATATTTGGCTATACATTTACCTCTTCCTCATTTTGGTCAGATTATCAGTGTGGATTCTGAGAAACAGCAGCATAAGTGTTAGCTATCAACAATAACATTAACCTTATCTTCTGAAGTGACCCTATTGAGTTCAACCCCCCCCCTTACAAAAGGTATTTTCTAATATAAAATACTATATTTTGTTTATTGTATGATAATCAGAAATACATTTTAATGCATTTTGCCCGTGCCTGTGTGCAGTAAGGCATTGTATTGCCTACAGGTGACAGGTACCATATATTTGGACCCATATCTCTCCTGCATAATTGAGTCTCAGTGTTTACTAAAGTTGTGATATTTCAGGACATGCACCCTCGGTTATCTAAATGAGTACTTATAAAGCTGAGAAGGAAGAGTGAGAACCTGGGGTACTGCTGTAATTTATTTTTCTGTCTGGCTTCCATTGCGCAGCTTCAGGTCTTTGCTGTGGACAGTATCATGCTGAGAGTCAGCAGTCCATTGGCCTTCATGAGCATGTGTGTGTGTGTGTGTGTGTGTGTGTGTGTGTGTGTATGAGTGAGTGGGTGGGTTTCTTTTTATTTCTACTTGTGTGTGTGCATTGTTTGACAATGCCAGTAGGTGTACGGTTGAATACAATACTGGTGTGGCTGTTGAAAAAGGAAATTAAGGAGGTCACATCTCTTGATGTGTGTAAAAGTAGATGACGAAGACGAGAGAGGAGTAGTTCAGATGGCGTCTCTCTGTAAACCCCAGCTGCAGAGACACGTTATCAGAGACACAGTGCACAGTGTGGCCAAACATAATGGTCCCAGTGATCCCAGTCTCGCTCTCTTTCCCTCTCTTGTCAGTAGGACAGCTGTTCTTCCTGCCCCTATGGGCAATGGGCCACAAGTCTGCAGGGGTCTAGCACACATGCACAGACACAGTGCAGTTGCACAGGAACTTGCACACGCATGCACACGTACAAAGAGGAAACGCAAAGCCACATTCAGACACAGGAGGAAGTCAGAGAAACTCATCCAGACACAAAGGGCTCATCACACTCACTGCCCTTGAACTGTATTATTTTTAACTGAGAATCAGTTCTCACCTGATTTAACGAGATAACACGCATTTAAGAGGAAAGCCGAGCTAATAGCCAACGCCGTGTGGCCTCATAGGGCTGCTAGACTGACACGACTCCAGCATCATCATTCGCTTCTCTGCCTAGTGATACTCTCTTAAAGTGAAAGCGTAGCCTTGATAGTGAGATCACAAGACTGACAACAAGGCACTCCTCTACTAGCAGGACAAACAACCATAAACTCAGAGAGACATGTGCAAGTGCATACAGCTACTTTTACGAAATTCTATCTTTCTGCCCCAAACACAGAATGGGATTTTTTTTTTTTTTTTGCATGTCCGTTTGCTTACTGACCAAGTGACTGATTACAAGTGAAGTGATCGTTGATGGTGGTGAAGATCGTGATCAAACACTATAAAAGTTGCTTTGATTGTTGTTGTTGTTGTTATTATTATTATTATTATTATTATTATTATTATTATTATTATTATAGTTTTAAGGCTAATTTATTAGTCACTTGAATTGAATAGGCTTGCTCAAGAGTTCAAAAACCTCTATGCCTAATGCTCACTTGAACCTGAATACCAGTTTAAAAAAAAAAAAAAAACGAATAAAAAAAAGTGCCGTTTATATGATACGTGCTGTTTATATAACAACACCGTGTTTTTTAACACAGTGTAACTGCTTTGGATTCTGTGGGTGGTAAGTTCAGGATGAAAAAGCTCTAATGGCTTCTAAAAATAAATGATAGTATATATTTTCCTGCTGTGACTAATGCATATGTGTTGGCAATCAAAAGATGTCCCAGGCTGATCTAGGCTTTTCTCAATGAATAGGTTTAGAAATACACAGATCGATAGGTGGGTGGATGAATGGATAAATAGATGGATAGATAGATGGATGGGAGGATGGATGGATTAACTCTTTTTGGTTGGTAACACTGGTTTTAAGTGTAACATGGAACATACATGTTTTAAGAAGCATATCTTTGGGTGTTGTAAGTACACACTGTTCACTTTGTGGGTTGTGGAATTTGAAACTACATTATGAGGAACTCTGCATTACCAGTGAGAAGTACGTTTTTCTTAACTTCCACCTCAGTCTTAATTTGTGCGTTTGACATGCTTTAATGTGACGATGCATTGGACTTAAAATACAGATAAGGCCCATTTTAACTGACATAACGATGAAGCTGATCATTTTCCAATACTAGAACGTTTTGTTCATTTTACACCACACCAATTTTCCAGCGGTAACACTTTTTACGTTTTAAAAAATGACACATCATCTAAAAAAAAAAAAGACACCTCTATTTATAGTTATGCTTAATGTTGTGGAACGTCTACGAGACAAGTTACGTTCTAGCAGCTGTGAGCTTTCTGTCCCCAGGCTATGTGCGTTTTCCCTCGCTTGAAGATAACAAGATACAAATGCAAGTAGGTATGTTACTGAGAAGCAGCTTAGCTTTCTGTGCTGAAGACATCCTTGGCTGAAAAACAAAGTGCTGATACTGGAGACTCCTTCCAAAAATGTTCACAAAATGAAAAAGAAATCCTTACTATATCAGTGATGTTTTTGTAAATCTGTTTAAGTGGGACATTTGCCATATAACTCCCTGTGTAATTTGATACTATAAAAACAATAACATATTCATATGAGAGCGGTAATATAACCGTGTGATTACCTGGAACTATTGTCAGAGCTGTTTTTATAGAAAATAAATCAACACCTGCTGCCCAGTCATAAATGAGAGAGAAACAGTGCTGTGGTGAAATGCTTTTGTGATGGAATAATATGTTATGTTTGTGCAACCTTTGCACTAGAAAACACTGATGCAGTAGGCTGGTTCAACTTCCTGGCCTAAGGTCAGGATGTTGAATTTACCCTTTTTGTATGTTCTTGCCTTTTACTGTACCCTAATTACTAAGTATTTACCCAATAAATTAAAATGAAATTAGGTAAATACATAGAAGATAAAAATCATAGAAATACAGTGGTGCCTGTGGTTCATGAATACCATCCGTTCCAGGAAACTGGCTGTAATCCTATTTGTACGCGAACCAAAACAATGTTTCCCACAAGAAAGCATTGAAATTCAATTCATTCTTTCACAAGCCTACCAAATATTTTTTCTTAGTTAATTTTCTGCTTTTTATCGTAAAAACTTTAAAGAAATCCACTACATACAGTAAACCCTCGTCTTTCGTAGGGGTTACATTCTGAAACTTTCCGTGAAAGACGAAAATCTGTGATACATGGACGCCACACCTGAATGCTTTTTTAAAAATAGTTGAAGCCCTAAATGATCCTCCCATACTCTTTGAACACGTTCTAGACACAATTAAACACATAAAGAAAATATTTGCGAGCATATCGCGAGGTGAATTCTGTGTAGAATTCCTAGATACATCACATGCGAGTAATGCTACAGGTGAAGAACTGGGATGTTGGTGAATGCTGGTTGCTTACGCATTGTAGCAAGCAGCCAATCACAACTAAGGTTAAATGAATAGGGCATTCTGATTGGCCTAAATAAAATCCGCGAACAGCCGGGGGCACAAAATCTGAAGCGCGATATAGTGGGGGATTACTGTAGTATAAAAAATACATTAATAATAAAAGAAACTTATTAACTGTTTGGCCTTTATGGCTATAAAGAACTGAAAGCACGTCGGAACACCGCTAATGGCTGCTAGAGACCTGTCTCAGGGCGTAACTTGGGACTACATAGCATTAGGATGGCGTCGGTCAAGGAATCTGTTCGTCGACCAAGTTTTATACGTGAACCAATGCTTTTTTTTTTTTTGACAACATTTTTGGTCGCGAACCAAATTGGTCGTAGGCCACAGCGTTCCTGAACCGCAGGCACCACTGTACTAAGAAAAATCTCCATTATTATCCATTAATTTAATCAAGCACCTTGTAGTTGTGATTGGTTTACCCTAAAAAGGCTTATTAAGTCTTTACCTGGTAAATAAATTGTTATTTTTAGTATATTATGAAGAAATTCCCACAAGTAATAAGTAGATAAATCCGGAGAAAATGCAGTTGAAATACGAAAAAACACAAAAGAATCTCCACTAGTATTTCAGCTGTAGTTTCGTTGTATTTACCTTCTTATTATCTGTGGATATTACTCAATAATATGCTAAAATGTACTATATATTTCCCAGGTAAATAATAGTAACCCTTTCTTTTACAGGCCCCCAGTCAGTTAGAATTAGGGTTAGGGTAATAGTGAAGATGCAAGTTGCAAACTTGCAAAATAATATACTATACTTGTGAAACTTTCAAAATGATATAGTATACTTTTCCAGATAATGTCCAGGTAAATACTTAGTAATTAGGGGCCTGTAAACGGCAGGGTTACCTTTACCTGTATGTGCAGGAAATGTATCATTTTCAGTAAATCAATATTAAATGTACATATATGTTTCTAAGAATTAGACCATTTATACTGACAGGCCCAATTGTACATACCTAAATCCTTATCTATTATCATATAAACAACCATATTGGTCTTAGATTTCAGTGTAGAGATTCACATGGCAGCATGAGAAGGCTAAATCTCTGTTTTCTGAGCTCACCAAACCTGCATCTGTTTCCCTGAATGGAGACTTGGCTAGTCTTCCCATGAATAATTGAGAAATGTCTAAACCATGCCATGCTTATTAATTATTAAACCACACCAGATGTATGTCCAGTTCCTTTACTGAAGGACAGATTTTGGGTCAGCAAAATTACCGGGGTGCGTTTTTTTTTTTTCTTTTTTTTTTCCGTCTGTCATCAGCAGATGTTAAAAACGGCATAGCCCTAAGGTGGGATTGACCTCGCTCTGCTGTGGGAGCCTGGCCAAATGGCTGGGTTACTGCCATGCGACACGCAAAGCTGCTTTCTCCTTGGTCATGTCCTACAATTGATAGAATGCAGCGCGCATTTTGTAAAGGTTAATGGTAAACTGAGACTGAGAATATTAGTGAGACATGCTGAAGGTATTCAGGCCTTTGACCAAGTTCTTTTTCATGGGGGGCTGAGAGAAAATGCATGCGTGTGCGTGGTCATCCCTGACTCACCCTTGGAGACCAACCAGAGACTCTAGAAAACAAATTACTGCCCTTATTGCTGCTGTGCTATCTCCAGTCAATTAGCTCTGAGATGAGTTCAGTAAGAGTGTTAAGGTTCTCATTACAGGCCTTGATTGATAAAATCCCCGCTCTGGATTCTGCAGCCATCTTTACAGACTGCTTGTAAGTGACATCCTTGTATCTAGTGAAAGCAGAAGGCACAATTTAGGCTAATCATCTGTATGGGCTTTTAAATACGTCCTGCAGGCGTACGCTCCCATTAGAGCAAACCACTTACACATATGCTCAAAAAAACATGATGAGTAATGCCAACGGTCCGGAGAGGAGAGCACATTCACAGCAAAGTCACCTCTAACTGGACATGTAGCCTCTTTTCTCCCAGGCAGAAGCTTGCAGAGGAAGAGAAGCAGAGGGCATGGGAGAGCAATAAGTCAGCCAGACGGCCGCCGCTTAGAGTACAAAATAAAAAAGAGGCATATCAAATGAATGACAAAGAGGGAGAGCCAGCCAGAGACAATTACTTAACAGTCTTTCAGCCCTGGCTGTAATCCAAGAGATGGAGAGAGCATGAGAGAAAGAGAGTGTGTGAGAGAGAGAGAGAGAGAGAGAGAGAGAGAGAGAGAGAGAGAGAGAGAAGGGCCATGCAAGCATGAGAGAGAAATAGTGAGAGGACAAATATATTCATTGCTTTGCATAATGTCACTCAGTGTGATATTTGGTGTCACCTTCTTTCCTCCTGCAGCATTTTGGCTCTGCTTAGCTAAAAACCATAGGAAACAAAAAACACTGCAGTAAATCTTAAGCTCCAAGAGGTAATGGAAAGCAATAAACCAATCAATATTGGACCTTAGGATTGGCTGATGGGAACAGGGAGAATCACACTTTTTTTTTTAAAAACAATTACCCAAAATCAATGCCTCTCACTGGTCAATACGGGATTCTAGTGAAGGAACACTTCCTCATGCTGTCCAGTCAGTGTTTACAGTGCTAAAGGGTGTCTCTAATCATCTCTCTGATAACATGGATGACCATTTCCTAAGATTTATCACAGGACAGCATGCCTCCTACTACTCAGCCTCTTTCGGAAAACGTTGTAAATTGACCATCACGTGTTCGCACATGATCTTGTTATTTTTCTGGCTCCCAGCTGAACAATCCCCTAATATTTCTTGGCTGCTGGCCCAAAACATTCAGGTCCCTGCTTTGGTGCACTCTAAAGACTCCACTTTACATATCCTCTCATGGGTGTGCATGAGTTATGCTTGGAGGTACCGTTTCTAACAGGGCATTTATCACACGACAGGAAAGGAAAATCAAAAAAGAGAGACCATTAATATCAGGATATTTGCTCCTAGACACCAGTGAAATCAGATTGAATGAATAAGGAGACTTCTAATAACGTAAGGAGGCTCCAGAGCCAAAGATCCCAGTCAGCTCATCTTTTAACGTGCATCAGATATTTCAGCAGCCACAAATCATGGGCAGGTATGCGGGAGTAATTATTCTCATGCTTATCTACAGCTGACAGAAGAAGACTAACAGTCAATAGATTATGGTTAGGGATGCACCAGTAACATATTTACTGAGTACGGGTACATATTTCTTTGGCACTGGTTGATGCCAGTACTGATACTTAGGCCAAAAGGAGTAACCCTTTTAGTATTACAGTCGGACGCAACGCAGAGCATTTTATTTACCTCTGTTTATGTTTCCCCAGGTTACGTAGTGACCATGAACAGTGCACACAACTACGTATGTTAGCTGGTTGATGAAGTGCATTAGCGAGCTACATTAGCCACCTTGCATCAAGTATTCTTGAAGTGGCTTTTGTTTTTCTTTTGTAAAAAAAAACCCCAAAAATACAGAGAGAGAGAGAGAGAGAGCTTCTGTACAGCTGTACACAAAGTGCATTTTTGTTTTCACTGCGTTGGAATGCCTTGTTGTTAATGACTGATAGCGGCTAATCTTCAAGAATAATATCCTGGGTAGAGCTGTTATTTTCACTCACTTAGCCAGTGTTTGTCACTAGCTGTGAACTCCTTGTGCAAATCGAGTGTCATATTGAAGATGTGTCATCAGGTTGCTTATATTATAGGAAGATCCTGTAGTCTCTCTGCACGATATTCTCGCACAGCAGAGTTTGCAGTCCAGGTCAGGACATACATCCATATCTGGTCTCTTATCGTGTCTATTATTGCATAATAAGTAATGTAGCAATGTACACTAGTCTTATGTCACATAGTATCAGATGATACTGGGTGTCAGTATCAGAGTATATTTACTAGTATGAGTACAAGTAAATGAGCACGATATCGGACTGATACAGATACCGATACATCCCGAATTATTATAAGTATTAAGTATTACCTGAGTCTGAAACTGTATAATATATATACTCATTTCCAGTCTCCATTTCATAAGCTGTTGCCCTTGAGGAATTAAGAAAGTTGATACCTGATTGAAACATCAGTTAGAGGCACATTAAAGTCTTCTGATGAACATTTGAGCAGCAACATTTTCCAAGGTAAGAGGATAATGGCAGCATTAAATGTTTCATAATATGCTGCGGTTTTCTGTATGCATCCATAACAGACAGGATCAAATATTATCCAGCTTGTCCTGTTTGTCATTTTTATTGAAGTTTAGAGGACTGGTTGTGCTGTAGCGCAGATTTAATCTCTGCCGTTCCACTTTTATTACATTATAACTGTTATTAGGCGTACCTCTCCACTTTGTGAAATTCTTATTAACAATACTTAGCATGTACAGTATAAGTGTTTTCATACCAAACGCTACCAGGGCTGTGAGAATAATCCTTTAACCAAGTAACATTTATAATGCAAGGATCAATCTCAAATTGTACAAGGCCTTTATACCTTTGCACTATGTCTCTTGAAAATCCAGGGGTTTTTTTGTTTTGTTTTGGTCTGGTTTTTTGTGAAAGAAATAATATAGAAGTTATTGACTGAATCTGTTCTGAATTATAATATGGATGATAATCAAACATTTAAGAGGTACCACCATCTTATAATTACCGGTAGTCAGTAGGTGTTGTTCTCGATGTTTGTGAAACTCTGTGGTCTATTCTTTATAAGATTGCACTTGTGCAGGCACAAACCACTTGACTATGGCTTGAACACCCACTAAACTATGTTTGAAAATTAGCCTACAACTATTGAGTAATACCACAAAAAGATTAAGAAAAGCCCATGTGATTAGGAAACTCCCAAATTTGCACTGCAAGAGAGGTGTGAGTTCTTCCCTTGGGTTGTAAAAGAGGGGCCGATGACATACTTTTCATCTCAGGTGTGACGTCACTTCCTGGGTAGGAAGCTGCTCCTACAGGAAGGAGGGGATGTAAAGTAGGAAAAGAAAAAAAAAAAAGATACATCAAGAGTTGCCAGAGATGAGCCTTCTCTCACTACGGCAACCCACCATAGTGCCTTCTGACCCCATTTTTCCATTGTTCCATCCTGACAGAACAAATAGTGCACACTCCGGCCTTGTCCATGCTTTCACGTGTGAACCAAACAGGAAGATGACTGAAATCCTCCCTCGGACTGATTATGGCAACCTCCGTACCTCTGCAGTCAACGTTAGCAGGATTTGGCCCATGTGAGAGTGCGGGTCAGGATAAATGTTCTAAAGGAAGGGAAGAGGAAGGAGAAAAACCTAGATGTGATGTCATAGGCGGTGAGTTTAGGTCAGTTTACACATATTGAAGTTCAGCAAAGTTCACTGGTTATTTTAAGAAAAGATCTGCTCAAATGAGCACCAGTCTTCAGGCTAGCCTTCAGATTAAGCATAGACAATGATGAAGTTCACATTCCTGCATTTCTCTCAATGGCTCAACCAATTATAGTACAATGTATGATTTTTTTAACATATAAATTGCCAGGCAAGCTGAGTCCAGCAGAAAAATTGCACAATTCTTAATGGTCCCCAGGTCTCAGATTAGGCCCTTTTGCCCTTAGGAAAAAACATCAACATGGACAGTCAGGCAAGACTGTGTGGCAGCTCATGTCCAAGGGTAGGAAGTACAGCTCAAATAGTTCATTAATAACCTTCCCAATCTTCTGTGAGTCCAGTTTAAGCCTCTGCCTCCTGTCCGGCGTAATCTGTCTTCCCTTAATCTCCTGGCAGAGTCGAGAGAAACGATGTGGTTTGGATCGCTTTTTGTCTATTAGAGGTCTCCTGCAACAGCCAAAGTTTGCACAGCCCTACTGTAGAATTGTCCATCAATCAAAACCAGAGAGAAGATGTTTTGTGTACAAAACATGACCAAACATGCTGTTATGGGAAAATAATAAAAAAAACAGAGTGGTGTGTAATGGCCAGGGTTACTGTTAGCACCACAAATTCAATTAAATTTAATTCAGTTTTATTTGTAAAGGGCTTTTAAAAATGGATATTGTCACAAAGCAGCTTCACAGTACAACCCGCATTCCAGAAAAGTTGGGACGCTCTTTAAAGTTGAATAAAATGAAAACTAAAAGACTTTCAAATCACATGAGGCAAAACTTTATTCACAACAGAACATCAATAGTATAAATGTTCAAACTGGGAAATTGTACACCTTTATCCACTAAATGAGAACATTTCAAATTTGATGCCTGCTACAGGTCCCAAAAAAGTTGGCACAGGGGAAACAAATGGCTGAAAAAGCAAGAAA
>JAQLOM010000017.1:5286755-5299049 GCA_030068315.1 Chrysichthys thysi
CATGCATGGAAAACATTGTTTAAACCCTTTACAATGAAGATCTGTAAAGTTATTTGGATTTTTACAACATTATTGTAGAAATACACAGTCCTGAAAAAGGGACGTTTCTTTTTTTGCTGAGTATATATACATATATAAATAATAAAATAAATGTGACGGCGCTACTTCGTGGATTTCACCTGTCGCGGGGGGGAACGTAACCCCTGTGATAGGCGGGGGTTCACTGTATGTATAAAATAACTCATAAGACAGCACAGCTCATTTGGCTGACACAGGATACAGTTGAGCTGAAAGGTAAGGGTCTTGCCCAACCATGCCAGTTCTAGGAGCCAACCTTCTGTACTGAAGTCAGCATCTTGGGCATTGAGCCACCGCAACAATACTGCTTACACTGATTCAACAGCACTGACTTAACTCCACTGAGAGATTGTATTGAATCAGTTTATGGTGAATCAGTGTAATGCTAGTTGTGGTGGCTCACTGGTTACGACTTTGTGCTGCAGGTAAAAGGGTCATGTGTTCAAATCCCAGCATGACCAAATTGCCTTGCTTGCGTTCGTGAGTAACACTCTTCAGCTCAGTTTTATCCTACATTAAGCAAATACAGTGTGTCACTATAAACTATGTAAGATGTAACTACTTTAGCATAAATAGGTTTTACAGTTGTTAATTGATGTAATAGTTGTAAATTCTGCAGTATTTTCCTGGCAAGATAAACTTACAGCTATTTTCTTTTACAGCGTTCACTTAAAGAGAAACAAAACTTAAAATGAATGCAAAGTTCTGTTGACTGACTGACATTATTCAGTGATGAAATATTTCTGTCCTGATGGATGTGGTCTTTTCTAGGATGACTCCACCCATTCACAGACACTGATTCCTCACTGAACGGGTTGATAAGGGTGAATGCTTTGTCCTTCACAGTCACTACATCTCAGCCCCACTGAACACCAATGGGAGATTTTTGGTGACACGTTAGATAGCAAGCACTCTCCTCCACCAATATCTATGGAAAATCCTTTTAGTCCAATTTCAGTGACGTGTAGAACCTGTGCTGAGGCACACTGAAGCAGCTCAGGCAACTTTTGCTGTTCAAACACCTTATTATTACGCTTCTTATTTTTTTTCTTTTTCTTTTTTTTTTCTCGCCGGTCTTTGTGGTTATATAGGGATGGTTAGAAATGTAATTCTGAACCCACTAAAGTATCCAATGCATGAATCATATTGAGCTAAGTGGCTGCTTGGGTTTTTTTTTTTGTTCGTTTTGTTTTTTTAGCTTAAGACCCTTCGTGGCTCCATCCTGGAAGAGTCTATACCGTCTGCCGCACGGCACACAACCCCAAAAGGGATTTCTCCTAAGAGACTTCTGGAGTTCATCCTCCCTGATCTCAACCTGCACTGTCTGAGGCTTGCCTCTACATCTCCCAAAGTCCGTGACACACTGCTCAAGCTGGATGAGCAAGGGGTGAGTGTGCTAATCCCAGGCCAGTTTTACCCGTCCTAGCTGTACCCTATGCAGAGAACTGGAAGCCTAGTCGGACATAGCCTACATTAGCCATTAGGACTTTCTCTGAAAATAGCTGTACAGTGAACTGTTTCTTCACTTGATAATGTCTCTGGCTCTGCTCAGTGGTTACCTTTAAGCAGTGGCCATTTACTTTATGGTCTCATAATATATACGTGCGGATGCCTTATTAAGCTTTATAAGTGCTTCTATGTTCTTTAAAAGTGCTTATGTAATCTGGCTAATGTGTTTAGGTCATAAAAGTTAATCTTATTAGTGTAAGTATCTGGGGATCATATAGCTTTGATTACCTTGTGAAAGAATAGTATGTTTTCTAATGTGAAGAAAAAACCTAGGGTAGGGTAAGTGTGTGATATGTTATGATATATGATATGATATGATATGATATGAAATGATATGATATGATATGATGTGATGTGTGATATGATATGATGTGATATGATATGATATTTAATGGTATAGATATACATTATACAGCAAAATCTAAGGACGCCAACTAAACTGGGCTCTGCTCACTTGGGTGAGTTGGTTAAATGAATGTGTGCATGAGACTGTTGTAGGTGGCTTTCATGTAATGAAGTAAAAGAAGAAAGAGGAAATGAAGACTAACAGAGGAAGCAGGAAAGTAGAAAATAGGCAGAATGATGAATGATGGCAATTGTAAACCTGGTGTATTGTGATGTTAGCAGAACTTTGGAGAGTAGTGTTAATATACAGTGCACAGCATGATAGTAAAAGCTACGTGTTAGCAATGGCATTTTTCCGAAGGAATCTCAGATGTTGAATGACACAGACCAGGGTCATTTTACATAAATGTAAAATGTAGTCTATTTTAAGAGCATGTTAGGTCAAAATACAGTTTGAGCCCCGTTAATGCAGTGATTGAAAATGATTCAACGACAGCCAATGAATGAGTGAATCCGATGCAGTTCTGACAGTAGTTCCAGCAGTAAATTAAATAATAGGTTTATATTGATGTGCTCATTTGAATACATTATCTTCCCCCATACACAGGGACTTGTATGGTGGACAATCTACATAATCTGAAGCTAATAATGTGCATTAAAATATGCTGTTTGTTTATTTGTCAAAGAAACCTATAATTGTTGCTATAGTGACGTTTTCTGTAAAAAGATATTTACTAAGCATTCCTGGAAGGAGTCTCCAGTGTCAGCGCTTTGTAGCAGTCAGTAAGATTTCCACCACGGGAAAAGCTTCAGGACAGAGAAGTTTCAGATTTTGATTTCTTGGTAACATGAAAATCTGCACTTGTTTGTCTTACTGACTTCAAGAGAGAGAGAAAAAGAGACTGGTGAGGGAGCGACTGTGTTAATAAGTGGTTGAAAAGCACAAAGCCATTTACTGATAAAATATAAATTCTCTGTATTATAATAGGAATAAAATACGCTGCTTCACATTGGGTCACATTATGCCTACCCATCATGGATTACTTTCTATCATGGATTATTTTCCTATAATGGCACACCCCATGATGTTTTAATCCTTACTTAATGGTCAGGTGATTTCTCAGGCATTGTATCAACATGGGCTGGATTCCAAATGGCTCCTGCTTTGTATTATCGCACATCCCTCGGGGTACATATGTTATTAAACATATTTGCTGCCTACTGTTATTGTTATGGCTATTAATATTTAACTCTGACAGAGAATCCAGCCACTGATCCATGTATTCCTGTGTGTTTATGTATGTAGCTAAATTTCCAGCGTAAGGTAGGGGTGATGTACTGCCGAGCGGGACAGAGTACAGAGGAAGACATGTATAATAACGAGAGTGCTGGGCCGGCGTTTGATGAGTTCCTGGACCTGCTGGGGGAGAGAGTGAGACTGAAGGGCTGGGAGAAATACAGAGCACAACTCGACAATAAGAGTGAGATAAATGCGAACATACTCTCAGTATTACAGAACCAACACCTTATTGTCATGTCATGTGAAGTGTGTAAGCATCAATGAAGTGTGTAAACCATCAGTGGTCAACTGCATACTTCAGCATTTTACCTAAGATGAGTAGAGGTGAGCTTGGATGATCCTAAATGTGTTTATACTTACAAATTTTTTCCTTTTGTTTTTTAACAGCTGATTCCACCGGGACACACTCACTGTACACACGTTATCAAGACTACGAGATCATGTTCCATGTTTCCACCATGCTCCCGTACACAGCCAACAACACACAACAGGTAAATACAGCGCAATCCAAGATTAACAATAAAGAGAAGCATCAGAACAGATCAATAAACAGCCAATTATTATTAAATAAGAATTATTATTAAGCCAATTACCGGTACATGCTCCCAATAAATCTTAGCCAAATTCTATAACAGACCATGCTCTTTATGTTCGTATTATACAGCTTGAAGATCGTCTAATGACTGTCCTGCCATTAAAGAAAATATCTGCGTTCTGCTTATGTTCGTCAATCAGAGTGAACTGACCAGCGGAAAAGTCTCATAAACAGAATCAAGTGCTCAGTATAATAGTAGCAATTGTGTTTAGAGAATAAACGTTTAAAAGAACAGGCAAGTTTTGCTCATTCTTCCGAGTGAGAATTAAGTAATAAGGATATTTTGTTCCCATCCATTAGCGTTGTAACTCACCTGCCACAGGGTTGTTGTTTTTTTTTGTTGTTTTTTACCTAAAGCCATGCAGGCTGGTTATGTAAATAATGTGAGCAAGTCAAACATAAATGATTCATTTTTCGGTTTGGGTTTCTGACATCCCATGTGCTGTCTTTCTGTTGTTCACATTTAGATGAGCATTATGACTGCGTATGCGCTCAAAATTTCTGACACAACCAGTACTGGCCACACTAGTATTTGTACTACTATGTACCTACGTGGAGTTGGGGCGTCCATCTTAGAACATCACATTACATTTTCTAAGATTGACGTCTCAACTCCAAATGCCCAAAATAATTCTTTTACAGTATGTACCCTATAGACCTGACTTAAGATTCCCACTGTTCACAGCCTTCTTTAGCCAGGAGGGCTGTGAATGAGCAAAATTGGCCGTGTTTTCTAGATAGGAGGGATTGCACTGCTTGCTTTATCTCTTCTGTCAATCACAGAGACACTAGTTAATCGTAGGTGTCTGTGAGTGTATATATGAAGGCAGATTGCACTTTCCTCTGAGAGTGTTATGCTGCTTTGTGATGCTTAAAAAGATGTTGCTATCTGCGTTCACATGTCTTTGAGGAAGCACGCGTTACTTGTCACCCTCCCTGGCTGGTATCTGTGGTATGTTAGGGGAGCGTTGGTTGGTTGGTGGGTGGGAACTGGCAGGTGAAGAAATTGAGGAGGACATGAAAAAAAAATTGCCAATGCTTAATGTTATTAAAATCAGGCCATGTTTAAGACTTCAGACATTGATCAGTCAGAAGTGGTGACAGAACATCAGACAGTTTTTATTGGTAATAGATGCTGGCTGCATACTAAAAAGGGAGATAAACTCTTTTCCCTGAATAAGGGCTCTTTATCACCACATTCTCCCTTTTTATGACGGCAAATCTTTCGGAGGTGGTTTATTTAACACAGTGTAATGCCCAATGGATTATCTTGTGCATCATAAGGTCAACTTCTGCTCCATATTAACCAACACCTGTCTTTGTTTTTCTTGTAGCTATTGAGGAAGAGACACATAGGGAACGATATTGTGACGATAGTCTTCCAGGAGCCAGGGGCGATGCCGTTCACCCCCAAAACCATCCGCTCTCACTTCCAGCACGTGTTTATTATCATCCAAGTGCACGAGCCCTGTACGGAAAACACCTACTATCGGTAAGAGCGATCAGATAACAACGTCCACTACAAGCCGCAGAGAGCCGAAATCAATGAAATCTATTCAGAGTAAACTGCAGTGGCACAGATATCAAACCAAAAATCTGCACATATTTTGAATATATGATAAAAAAATATATATACAGCGTTTATTGAGCTGATTCATGGAGCATGACTGCTCTGAGCTGTTGCAGTTGGTCTAACTTAATTTGTTTGTTTGTCTTAGACTAATAAGTACAAGATGCACAAATTAGGGCAAGTTAAATGACCCAAAGTAGATGGTCCTAGCTTCAGATACACAACCAGCTGCAGAATTATTGGCACCCTCATGAAGGTTTGGTGAAAAAAAAGAAGAAAAAAAGGTTAAGAGCAATGTCCATGTGGTTGATTAGCTTAATCTCACACTGACAACATGTGAGAACACGTTTTATTTAAGTAATGTGGATGTCACTAACGTGTACTTGGTATTTGTGTGACCACTGCTCAGGTGATAACCTGGTGAGAGCAATGTTAGTGTCCACAGGGTGGGGTGAGATTAAAGTCATTATTTATCATTGACATGGCCCTGGCGGAAATGGTAGATTTGTGTATTTTTGTTGCCTTAAGACTATAAGACATAATCTTTTTGACTAGTTTCTTGTCTCTAAGTTGCATTCATTTGACAAGTCTGGTATTTGATCATTCATTTTAATTGGTTCAGTTAATTATAGAATGTTTTCTCCATAATGTCATGATCCAAGTCGAGCAGCCAAATGCGTTGTTCTGGTTTGTTATCAATGATTTTGCTTGTCACATTTAATTAGGAGCTGGGTAAATAACATATTTATATTTATATAGCTTGACATGAGTATTGTACACAAAACTGTGCTGGTTATGAGCCACAGAGGGGCAGCTGATGGGTGGTACTTTTAAAATATAAATGCTGACAGTTTCTGTTATCACACCCCTTGTTGTGTCAGTGGACATTAGTGTAGGTGCAATCATTTGTGACAACGCAAACAGCATCTGGTCAAAAACAGGAAAAAATGTTTTATACCAAAGCAGATTATGAATGCATTGGCGTTATAGCCCTTACACTTATATTAAATAGACACGTTATATAGTTCATTATTAGTAATGGCTGCAAAAAATGTCGTTAATGAGTCAGCTACTGGCCATTTTTTTTGTTTATTTCTACCAGTTTAAGAGTATCTCCTGTATGTCTTTCCCTATGCATTTGTTAGAGTTGCTGTTACTCGCTCCAAGGACATCCCTCTTTTTGGCCCGCTTTTCCCCAAAGGTGCTCGCTTTCCACGCTCGCAGGCTTTCCGCGACTTCCTGCTCGCCAAGGCCATAAACGCTGAAAATGCAGCCGAGAAATCGGAGAAGTTCCTCTCAATGGCTACACGTACGCGTCAGGAATACCTAAAGGACCTGGCAGAGAACTATGTCACCACCACACCTATCGATTCGTCCACCAAGTTTCCCCTGCTTTCTCTGGGAGGGAAACGCAAAGACAAGCTGAAGGGTGCTAAAGGAGCAGAGCTTCACAGTGCTGGCGCTTTGGTATGGGCTGTCTGCGCAACCCAGGATGAGGACGGGCACAAACTGGCCTGTCTGCTGGGCATCTCGGCCGAATTTGTGGTGCTGATTGAGCGCTGTAGCAAGCGTGTCGTCTTTAACTGCTCGTGTCGTGACGTGATTGGGTGGAAGGCAGTGACCGAGACTGGCATCAAGGGTGGGCCTTGTCTGGATATTTTCTACGAGAGAGGCGAGGCTGTCTCGATTTCAGTGTCAGAGAGCCAGATGGAGGATATTAAGGAGGTGGTGCAAAGGCTTGAGGTGAGGATTGATGCTCATTAATCATTTCTGGTACAGAGCTGATGACTCTTTTCTTTAGCCCAGTGTACACATTTTCAAGCAACACTTTTTTCTATAACGTTTCCTTGGAATGGGTTAAAGACGCTATTTTAATCTAAAGCTGCAAGCAGCAAAAATTCCTATAGATTTATTTCCTATAGAGTTGTAATAGAGAATAATAATAATTATGACATCAGAGATAAATGAAACGTCACAAAACAAAAATTAATTATGATTTGCTAAAGTGACAGTCTGAAAGATTAAATGAGGAATGCAGTCATATGCCATGGTTTGTTTAGTTTCTGTTCTGACAAGCTTTAGTTCCTGTCTGCTTTTACATGCACTTCATTTTCAATATGAAAACAGAAGCAAAACACCTGCCATTTTGTATTAGTATAATACTACAAATGATTAGTAAAAGTGCGAGTACTAGTAGTAGTAGTAGTAATTTTAATATTATTATTGTTGTTACAATAATGATAGCAACAAGAATATTTGTTTGCTTAAATTTTAAATTGATTTATGAAAAAAATCCTTTTGAACTCAAAATCTCACATGGCTTTACATATGTGACAAAGTTTAAACAGTTTTTTTATCAGTCAAAAATAATTAAACAAAAGTAAAACTTTGTGTGAACTGACTATAAATGAATGACAGAAAATGCATTCATTCATCTATCTTTGGTAACTGATTTTTTCCTGTCATACACACACTCACACAGTCATTCACAACTAGGGTAAAATATTTTTAAAAAATGTGAAACATACATTTAAAAAGGTAAATGATCCAATTCTTAAAAACAGGCCAATTATGTTTTCATCAGGATTAATAATGTTAAAATAGATTTAAAAAAAAACAAAAACAAAACAATCCCAGTAACACAATGGTGCACTAGGTAGTGTTGTTGCCTCACGTGTCTCTGTGTCTCTGGATCTATGATCTGCTCTCGAGCTCTGGGTACCATCCTTAGGTGTAATTGTTAATTAAAAATTTCCTCTAGGCGTGTGCATTTGATGACAGGTAGTCACATGAGGTTATTGTGATGATTATGTTGTAGCTGGTCACACGAGGTTGTGAGGCGCGTGAAGTCACCCCTCTGAGGGACAACACAGGCCAGCCGGGCTTCCTGATGAGCGCGGAGGGCTTCGTGACGGAGATACAGCCCTTCGGTTACGCCGAGAGTGGAGGCCTACAGCTGGGTGCACGTGTGGTGAGACTCTGTGGCCACACACTCGTCCACCTCAGCCAAGATGAGAGAACGAGGCTGCTGCGTACAGCACCCAAAATTCACATCACCGTCATCCCACCCGATGAGAACGGCAAACCTCGCAGGTGAGCAAGATGAAGGAGAGAAAGACGGGAGAGGAGGGTATGGAGGAAAGGGTGAAAATTGAATGAGTTTGAAATGGAGAAATGATCTTGGCATGATGAAAATGCAAATTATTATGATTGAGTTTTAAAAAATGGATATAAATGATGACGTATTGGTGAGAGAAAAGGAGGAGAGAATATGTAAGAGCATGATAAAAGTCGAACATTTTGGGTCACGGTTTCTGAGTGAGTGGATGTGAATGACAAAGTGCAGCAGTGAAACAAGGGAGCTGAAATGAGAGAGGGTGATGTAGTGATGCATGAGGAGGATGGGAATAAGAGCATAAAAGAGCTGGACAGAATAAAAAATGGATGATTCTATATCAGGGGTTTTAAATGAGCGAGTGTGTGGAGCGTATAGAGCATAAATGAGGGACGAAGTAACCCAGGAAATCGATCTATTTTACATGATGTTGGAGATATGAGAAAACAGAACGAACTGGTAGAATGATAGAGGGACTGAGACAATGGCATGATGGATGTCATCGAGAAAGTATAAAAGTAGATTTTGGGTGAGATGAAATGATGGATGAGAGAAGGGGGTGCCCTGAGCTAAGAAATGGAGAGTCAGAGTTTAGGAAGAAGTGTGTGCGCTGTGGTGAAAGATGAAGTAAATGATAGAGTGGATCAGATTTGGGAATAGGTGAAGACCCGGACGAATGATGGAAGAGGAGAGGACGTGTGGAAGGGATATTCATTTTGTGCTGGAAGAGTGGTTTGGAAATGATAACAGATGAGAACGAGAGAAATAGTATTGTGTATGTGGAGTACTCCAGAAATGAAGTGTGCATGTGGCATTTTGGAGGATGAACACGACTTATAAGACTGATTTGAGACTCGGAGACAATGGGGAAGAGAGAGAAGGACAGATAGAGGGTAAAAGAAAGGAAAAAGCAAAGGAACAGATGGAGAAAGAAGGGAAGATGGACAGCTCGGGGTCAGATCTCATTTTGTTGTTAATGATGTGTTTGAGTCGTCGTTCCACCAGCTGCAGAACCAACAATCAATTCTACTAATGATGCCTACCAGAGTTCACAACTCTCTCTCTCCCTCACACACACACACACACACACACACACACACACACACGCGCACGCATATACAGGGACAAAAAGAAGAGAGGAGAGAGACTGCAGAGAAATTCTCCTGTTGTTGGGCAGATAGATGGGTCTAATGTATCCCTTGTGATGCAGAGTTTGCAAATTATGAAGCCTGACAAAATGGTGGTAAAAATAGCCACATACCTCCAGCAGTGAAAGGAGCGGCTTAATATATCTCCGAAAACTGACTCATTAAGGTGGAGAAATGCAAAAACACTACATCAGGCATCCTTTGTTGCTCTTTGAATGCCAGTGAATACACAAGCTTCCACCATTTCAAACAATGCATTGGCTAGTTTAACTTTCACCAGTAAGTGCCAAAATAATCTCGGTGTTATTTATCTTGGCTCCTTTTTAATGTATTATAGAGCTGGACATTTCTGCAGAGATTCCCTTGAGTTTCATTATTTGAATGAACTCATTCAGATTGAGCATGAACATTTAACCCTGAAATCTCTGCTTATGTCCATGTTGCGTTAGGAATCAAATATGTCGGGACACGGTGTTAGAGGAAAATAATCAATGAATGATTATGATGGCGTGATACCAAGTGATTAGAGAGTGATTACTCTTACCACTCCAACATTGTTTTTTTTTTCTTTTTGTTTTTTCATCCCAAAGTGTTTTTTTTTCCTCTTACAGCACAACAATTTCCCACCCCTACTAATTTATTATTTATTACGGACATAGCACAGACACAGCACGTTGTATGTTTTATTCATTTATTTTATGTTTATTTCATGTAAAATTTATAACAGTTCCCTCACTAGTTTTCTTGTTGTTGTTCTCTTGAAGTTAATGAAAAAGTCACTTTGTCATGTCACAGAGAAAGTGCAAAGCCCTCTGTCTTTTTAAAGAGCCTCTTTTTTTTTGGAGAATTTAAAGGAACAGCGTTATTTCTGACTATCTGAAGAGCTGACTGTGAAAACTATTTCCATAAATGCAAAATAAATGTTTCGTTCCAGGAAATATCACGATTTCAGCCTTTTTTCTTTTGTTTATGTGGCACATCCCCTTGTTTAAGTTATTATAGAAATGATAATATTAGAGCATATGCATTAATAGAAGTAAAAAAAACTACTGTCAGGTTTTCTGCATTGTAGCTCAACGCCGTGTGACCGATCAGAATTGAGAATTAAACAGTGCCATGGTATAATATTAGTTATACAACAGTTATTTCCTGTCCAGTAATTTGATTGGACAAGCAGCGCTCCAAGAACGCTGATATTTAATGTAAGCACTGGTCCATTTCACTGTTGCTGCTGGAATTGTATTTTTAGAAATAGTTAATTGTACTACTACACTTACTGTCAGTCAGTTTGTGCTTGCAGTGCAATATGCAATGCTCTTTCCAGCCAAGACTTCTTTGGGAATCTTTTTTATGGCCAGAGTAAAAAATTAATAAAAAGAAAATAAATTGGCCATGCTGTGTGTGAAATGTCAGTTAATCAATATTAATTTCTTCTTCATAGAACTGTGGTATAAAAGAAATATCACACTACCAGTCATGCTGTTGTAATAAATATCAGCAAAGCTGTGATTCGGCCGATAGCTATCAATAGCTGTGATAATATTAATTAAAACAGCACTCTTGTTTGTGTGACATTGCTCTAATTGAAACCTGTGATTTGCCTTGCAATCAGAACTACTGAAAATAAATCGACACCTCCTGACCAATCAGAATCGAGAATTCAACGGCACGCATGTATAATTTTATTTAAGGGTTTAAACAAAAAACATGTGACATTTAGTATCCGTGTTACCATTCCAAGAGCATCCCTGAAAGAATAAGAAAGTAGTTGGCATGGTCACCTACTACTGGTACTGGTATTTCACCTGGTGTTTGTCAGTATTAGCAAAACTTTCTTAAAATGCCCTTATTGAACAGATAACATAAAAGCATATTTCAGATCCTCCATTGGTGTGTACTCCTTGCCTATTGATTCTTTATCCAAAAAAACGTTCTTTTCACCACTCCACCATAGACATTATGACCTAGACATACCTGTGTATTATGTACACAAAGATTACAGTTGTAAAGGTAACTGGGCTTGAAGCTACAACATGCTGTTTGTTTTATTTTTAACAGACTATTAATCGTATTTCCCACCTCATTTCGATGGACTAAAATTGTGCTGGTGTCTGTTGTAGGTTTATAAATGACGTTTCTTTCATTCCACTTATTATCATATTATTAGGTTGCGTGTAAACATACCTAATATTTGTAACCATTTGTGTTTGTTTGTGTATACAGGAGCTTTTCTGAGCTTTATCAGAAGTCCATCCAAGACGCAGAAGGCAAGTCTGGTGAGGGCCACTCGGGTGAGGCCTGGGTCCTGGACGAGCGAGGCGAAGAGGAGGATGAGGGTGAAGAGGAGGGAAGAGAGGGGGAGCGGGAGCAGGGTGAAGGGGAGGAGTCAGACAGCGTGGATGGTAGAACTCCAGGCATGAGTGGCTTGCTCTCTCCACCCAGCCTGCCTCTTCTCAGAGCTTCATCACTGCAAGACAATCCTTCCTCACTGGAGATCACTCCCTGCTCTCTCACACGCAGCTACTCACTGGAGAGAACCCTGCCCTGTCAGGACATATGTGATGGGTACACACACACACACACACACACACACACACACACACACACACACACACACACACACACACACACACA
>JAQLOM010000017.1:5318339-5328357 GCA_030068315.1 Chrysichthys thysi
GTGTGTGTGTGTGTGTGTGTGTGTGTGTGTGTGTGTGTGTGTGTGTGTGTGTGTGTGTGTGTGTGTATACATACATAACAGGTTTAAATGCCACTCATCTCAGTTGTGACTGGAATTCTTTTCAGTATCATGACCAGTCGTTTAGGGTTTTGATTTGTTTCTGCGTGAACATGGAGTTTTAACATCAACAGGCAGAAACTCAAGTGTGCTCAGGCAAGTTTGATGCAAGCAGTCTCTAGTGATGCATTGTGGGACATATTTAGCCAAATGTAAATGTACGTAAAAAGAATTTCCTGTTCTGTTGTGTGTTGCATAGTTGTAGAGAACGCAAGGGGACGTGAAGCACGGCAATGCACCAAGCAACTTCGACGTCCCCTTCTGTATGTGTGTATGTAAAAAAAAAAACAACTTAAAAAATAACTTATTAATCTTGCAAATGTGGATTTTATTGTTTGATGTCTTTGAACTAGAGGTGAAGGGAAGATCATTCTTGAACTACTGACTCAGCAGGTATAAAACTGTCTCTTTTATTAATTTAGTAGACATTTTATTTTGTAAGAGCTCAAGCTTATAATATGGTATTTGAGTTTAAGTACCAATAACAATATCGGTTATTATGAATGGAATTGGTCCCTCCAGGTTTTATATGCCACAAGGATTTTGGATGCCTTAATGGGAAAAGCTAAAGTAAATCCTGCTGAGGGGATAATAAGACGCCGTGAAGGGTGAGATTACATTTTAGGGCTTGTTGAGTATGGAATTACATATTTTCCTATTTCATGTACTCAGTGCACATACCTTGTCATGTCTTCTTCCACCATTTGCACCTTCTTTTTCAATATTTAAGATTTATCCCCTGTATGTCATTAATGTGTCAACATCCCCTTGTCAACATCTCTACCACTTGGAATTGTATATTAGCTACAATGGGGCAAGAGTTAAAGAAAAAGTCCACCTTCAAACACATTAAATATGTTTATTTAAATTGGCTATCTTGATATTTTGCTATTTATTCATTCATTATTCCTGTAAGAAGTTAGTACTGTATATCGTTGATAATATAGTGGCATTTAATAGAAGAAAAAATCAAACGCTTTCACTGTTAGCTCCTAAACATAAAGAAAAACAGCTCACTTACCATTTTCTAGAGAAGTTCAATCCAAGTAGATGCCACTGAAGCTAGTTAGAGATGTATGAGTTAGCAAGCACGATGATGTTGAAAAGGGCATACAGATGAGAGGAGAGACCTGGTCAGACTAAAGGGCTAAAGTGCTGCTGCATCACTTGCCTTTGTTAGAAATGAATTCACATTGCGATCGCTATCACCATGTTGGGTCGTGTAGGAAAAGTGAAAATAGACCAACATGTTGATGGAACCAAAACAGTCAGCCCACACTTTGATTACAAATAATGATGATGTGCAAGTCTTTCAGGGTGGATTTTTTTTTTTTATCTTTAAAGAGAGGAATTTTGAAGTAACTTCCTCTGGAATATCTGCAGCACATTTCTTCTAGCCAACATATAAAGTCCTGTTGGCTTCCTAATGAACTTGTATACTAGCTAAAGGACTCGAGGAAACTTTGCTTGTGCTAAGAAATTATCGAAACAGCTCTTAAGATGTTGACGGGGGATCCGTCAGAATTAGCAAGGGGAATTTACGTTTTAAAAGCAATTGTTTAATGCACTTTAAGAGTTTACATGTGCTTCTGCATCCCTGGCGTTTTTTTTAGATAAAATGATAGTCACATTTTAGGTGTAGGTATGGGACCGCAAAATGTGAACGCTTTGCTTATGTTAAAAATGCCAATATCAGTTAATCCATTGTGGATTACTGCACTTGCTTTTTTATTTCATTTTATTATTTTTTTTTTATTTATTTTACCTCATTTTCTTATGCTTTGTTTTCTGGCATTTGATTTGATGTCATTGTGAATTGCATCGTATATGGACAATAATTCACACAGCAAGACATTTTATTATAGACTATAGTAGAAACTTGATGGAAAAGGCTTAGAAACCACATGCATCTACCCGTATAAAACCCGTAAGCTAACACACTCGCGTACTCACTCACACCTGCACTATGCATACTGGCCTGTGGTCTGCACAGGGGTTTGTTAACAGGACCAAAGGCAGTGGAATGTACAAAAAAAATAAAAATAAAGTGGAGGTCAGTGGTTCAGTTGTGCAAGCCCTGTGTTTCGTTAACCCTGTTTGTGCGACGGGCTTAATGATTGAGTGTTGTTCATTCATGGGAACTGAAAGGATACTGGCAATAAAAATAAAAACTGAACATTTATCTGGATAAAACACAGCCTGGTCTCTATTTTTTCTCCTCACATGTTTAAATAAATGGTTCGAGGATTAGTTCTGTATGTTCAGAGTATTAGTCAGGGTGTTCAGTGATATAGATGAGCTATATTTAAACTAATTTGTCCAAAACTACCTAGACAACCCCCATAAGGCAAGTGTTTTAAGGCATATCCATTGCTGATGCAGGTGTAATCTCAGCTGAAATGCACTGGAAGAGGAATGGGATCCTCTGGAGAGCTTAAAGAAATGGCACCTCCATAAGATGCCAGCAAGTCAGTCATTAGTGTATTGTTCATTAGCTTTCTGGCAGTAGTTGACCAAAAATCCTGGAATGTAAGTACATGTAGTGAAAATTAAGCATAATACATAAAAATACCAGAGAAACAAGATTTTTTTGGCCAAATGTCCATCCACTGTGCATTTCATGTGAAATCAGTTGAAATCTGTTTAGTCCTACAAGTACAAAACTGAATGAAAATCATTCTGATACATTGAAGATTCTGGAGTATTTGCTCTTTCAGCCACAACGGCATTAGCAAAGATTCTAGAGCGGTGCAAGATATATTACTTACGTAATAAGCAGAAGTACCACCGTGGACGCCATTTTGATAAGCCCACCGTAACATTCCTTATCTGTTTCGGCAAACAGCTAGCACCACCTCTTGGAAAACATACGCTAAACTGTCCAAAGTTATTCAAGCAGCCATGAGGAGGTTAATTGTTGTCAATACTATCTGAGAGAACAAATCGATGTCTGAAGTCAAATGCAATCCATGATGTGAATCGATATCCAAGGCTTAAAAGGGGGCTAATTTTGCAGTGCAGCTGCATGTAGTTGAACTTACCTCAATTGATCTCCAATTATTGAGAAAAAATCAAACAATCCACTCAAATAATTTATTGATGTCGTCTTAACACAGGATGTCATAATTTATCATAATGCAAACAAGGCTATTGCATCAAAACAAGAAACAACAAGACGATTTCTGAAAAATGCCGCAAGTTTCCAACGGTATCCGGCCTCTGTGACGAAAGGGCAGCTTACTAAAATGGCGCCCGTAGTGTCGAACTTCCGTACTTCCTGATTATCAACGTATTTTCCGGCCAGTAATCCACCTTAGCGCGGAGCATTCTAGAATCTTTGGCAATAGTGAGGTCAGGTATTGATGTTGTATCAGCATAATTGTAGCTTTGCGCACAGGGACGTTGTCTTATTGGAACAGGTTTAGGATTCTTAGTTCCACTGAAGGGAAATTGAAATGTTACAGCATACAAAGACATTCAGACATTCTTCCAACATTGTGGCAACAGTTTAGGGAAGAATCACATTTGGGTGTGATGGTCCAGTATCCACGTATGTGCTGTGAGCTGAGGGGAAGAAATTGAAATGCTTCTTTCTAGTAGGACCTAACTGGGAACTAAGTGCTCTTCTTTGGAGTAACCACAGTAATGGAGTAATGGCAGTTAGTGTTGAATGTGAGGAAGTGTGTCAGGGACACGTGCTGTGTCAGAAATCGCTCATTCACTCACTCTTTTGGTCTTTAATATATAGTGTTCCATATAGAGCACTATATAGCGTGGCAGTAATGGAGATACTGCATTTAGACAACACTTACTGACCTGCTGCTACATTAAAAATGGAACTAGTAAAATAATGACGTTTAATTAGAGAGATTCTTTATTAAATGCACATTATAAAATGGATAGTTTCAGTCCTAAATTCTGATCCTTGATACACTTTTACCGGTGACAGCATTACAGTAATTGAATTTTGTATTAACGAAAGCAACCAATACAAACGTTACACTCAAGCCATTGTTCGGTCCATAGAATATGCTAATCTTTGCCATTTTGTTGCTTAGCAACCATAACCCACTGGAAAGATACACAAGAGTACATTTCAGTGATTTTATCAGGGGTAAAGGGGACTTAGGTTGTGTCTCATGTTACCTTATGTTAAAATCACTGTAATGCACTCTCTTCAGTGGCTTAATGCTTTAATAAACAGCTTCCAGATAGCTTTAGTGGCCGTAAGTGACTACACTGATTTAATTTATTTTACACAGCTCCAGTATAGATCCTTACAAATCCATTTCTAGTTGATCATCCACTTTGCATTCTGGATTTATGGTACATTGTGGATAACATGCCGCAGGAACCTAAAAGTATAATTTGGCTAGTGGGAATTCAGAGCACACACACACACACACACACACACACACACACACAAATGGTTGCACCTCAGTCCTTGCACTCTGTAGGGCGTGAACATGAATCAGACATGGCCGCAGACACTTTATTGTTCTCTTGACTACATTTCAGGCCAAGCATGTTTGAATTTTTATTTTTTCATCCAACTCTGGATGTCGACAGGTACTGTGTGCTGGTTGACATCTATCTTAACTGGTCATCACACACACTTCAGGAAGGAATAAATCACAATGGAGCATTTTGTTATAGAAAAATAATAAATGATGAGGTGATGTGATGCAGCTCACCACGAAGCACAGTTAGTGTTACCACAGAAAAGTTGATTTGTTTGCAATAATAGCACATTCTTAAGTGTAAAGTTGTTTGTTTGTTTGTTTTTTTAAATACCGCAGCAGGTAAAAATGACATCTTTTTATTCTGTTTATGTCTACAGGTTTTGGGGGGCATCTGTGAAACCAGTTACTTCCTGTTATCACTTAAGTTATAAGTGTATCATTTAAGTGTACTAAGTATTTTATTCCTTTTCATAATCTGCAACGAAGTACAATTACTTGAGTTCATCAAGTAAAATGTATTTGAGTACATTTTTCGAGTATCTATACTTTACTTGAGTAGGAACTTATAACTTTTACTCCACTACATTTGAAAGACAAATATTATACTTTTAAGTCCACTACATTTCCTTGAAGGTTCCCGTAACTCATTCCTTTGAAGCATAGCTTTGAATTCAGTGGATGAATTTTCTTTTTGTTTCTAAAATGCGATAGACCACATGATGTGTTCATCCCAGGAGAAAACCAATCACATTAAACTACACCTATATCAAGTGCTTACTGAAGCAGATAAAACTGACGATTCCTCACCAGAGTTCCCATGACGAAATCTCAAGCCTTATATTTGAGTTTCTTTTGTATTTAAGAAAGTTTTGTATCAAATGCAATGTTTGCTCCATTTACCGTACACAAACTTCATCGCTGCCTCCAAAAATTTGCCGTCCAACCTGTGAAAGCATGTCAGGGTATGTAATACATTACATAATTTCCTCAGGGATTAATAAAGTATTCTGATTCTGATTCTGATTCTGATTAATCATTTGTTCCCAGATTTCTGGGTTGAAGTAGTTTCAATTTTATATTACAGTTAGTCAAATGACTTTTTATGAATTTGCATGGATTTGCCCACCAAATTGTCATATTGGGGCTCCGTCCTGTGCAGGGTCGGATTATCCACATGGGCCAGTGGGCCGGTACCCAGGGGCACCAACCAGCGCATGACACAAGCTTTAGAAATATTTTTCGTAAATTTTTATGTTATTCACTTGAAATTGTTAAATTAATTGCCACCTCCCCCCCACCTCCCCAATTTTTCCCGATTTTTCATCACTCCTATCTTATTTACACTGCACTGGCTCCCAATCCAATTTCGCATTGATTATAAAATACTACTGTTAACCTATAAAGCACTGAAAGAACTCGCACCGCAGTACCTGAGCGATCTCCTGATCTTTTATGATCCGCCACGCCTACTTAGATCCAAACGTGCAGGTAATTTTTTAGTACCTCGAATACTGAAGGCTACATCAGGGGGCAGGTCTTTCTCTTATAATGCTTACAATGCTTATACCTAACTACAATGGCGCTATCTAGTGTCACCCAAATGAGGATGTGTTCCCTTCTGAGTCTGGTTCCTGTCAAGGTTTCTTCTTCTTGTCGTCTCAGGGAGTTTTTCCTTGCCACCGTCGCCACAGGCTTGCTCATTAGGGATACATATATATATATATATATATATATATATATGTGTGCACTTGTAGATATGTTTATAGATTAATAAGTCTTTAATTGGACATTATATACTGTGAAGCTGCTTTGTGACGATGTCCGTTGTTAAAAGCGCTATATAAATAAAATTGAATTGAATTGAATTTTCGAAACATTTATTTCTAGAAATTTCCTTCTAGCTGTTCTGCCACAGAAATACAACGACTTACTTGGAGTTCCCCTACAACATCAGACGCCTTACAATGGGGATGTTTTTCAACAATCCATTCGACAGTTTGAAGACACCGGTCAGAGGGTCCCGGTCGACCTGAGCGGGATGCTGTGGATTCCTTTCCTTTGCTTTTGAATTGTACAATCACTCTGTTGACTGTGTACAAGAGGAATCCCAAAGTTTTGTACAATCATATGCTGGCTAAGTCCACCCTCAGACTGACCCACAAATATACCCTCTTTGAAAATCACACAACTCTTTTGCTTCTGGTGTTCGCCACATGGCTAGCTGCTCATATCCTGTAATCTGAAATGAAAAATAATAATATATTAACAAGTTTGAAGCACCAGGTAGTGTCTGCATAGATAACATGTAATGAGGGGGTGTCCGTTTACTTTTGGATGAGCACATATGTGCATGTGTTTTAATCTTGTCAAATAAACAATATAAACACTGAAAACTTTAAAATGTACTTTTGGAACACTTAAGTATTTTTAAAAGAAAATACTCCAGTACTTTAACAACAGTAAAAATATGGCTGAACAACTTTCACTTGTATTGGAGTAATATTTTCCCAGGAGTATTTATACTTTGACTCAAGTAATGGAGTTGTGTTTTTTCTTGAGTTGTGTATCGCAGGTTTTATGCATAAGTAAAACGAAAACCTTAAAAGTGTGACATAAATTAGTACTGAACCCATTATTTTTCTAGAGGAATCCGGACACTTGTTAAGTGCTGTTAAACTTAGATTCAACAAACTGGAAATGATGCATCTTTGTAACAAAAACAACACAAAACTCACCTTTGCAAATAAATTACTACCCTCTGCTGGAGAAGCCTAGAGTTGCACATCTTCATATTGACAACCTATGATTTTCCATCACAAAATGCAGTTGCTTCCCCCTGAGAAGCAATTGAGCTCTCATAGCTGAAATGGTTCCTAGGCTATATCCCCTGGTGGAGACAAGATTGTGTGATGAACCACAGTTCTTTTAGTTTGAGGACAACATACTGTTGCACAGCAACCAGTCTTAAATCAAGTTATTAAATGACCTAGTTGTGCAGCTATGTAAATCCCAGCTGTGATCTAACTCGCTAAGCAGCCTGGCTTTCCTGTAAATTATGCACAGCGTTATGCTCAAGAATCTCATCAGGCTTATGATGCCTCTTGTGACTTCCAATATGCAATTAATTGGATAACATGGAATTTAAAAAAGGAAGTGGAGCAGTGTTTAAGCAACCACGGTGAGTGAGCAGAATCAGAGTGGATTTTTCCATTTCTCGGGGTTATCAGTGGACAGGAGTCTGTATTTACCACCATTGTACACAAGAAGGCCCGAAGATGAATAAACAGAGCTGACAGACTTACTGCTATGTTTCAACTTCACACACACATGCAGACAGTCAAACACACACACACACACACACACACACACACATGAAGAAGAAAGTATGCACTATATTGTACATTTTCTATTTTTAGCCAAAAACTAGGCAGCTGAATGAATAAATTATACCCCAAGTCAGCATAGACTTCTTCCACAAAATGTAATCCCCCCCACACACACACTCTATCTCTCTCTCTCTCTCTCTCTCTCTCTCTCTCTCTCACACACACACACACACCCGACAGCACTAACGCTACACTATTCGTTATGACTAAATAAACCACATAGTGTCTCATAACCACAATTAAAGGCAAAACTAAAAGCAAAGGCAATGTCTCTTTGTCTACAATACTGCTTTATTGTTGCACATATTTAGCTTGATCTACACTACCTGACTTCTGCGTAATCTTTAAAGGTTGAATCTCGAATGACCTCTTTGTCACTACATTATACATGCTCACTACACAAAGCACAGAGCGCAAAGTGTGACACTGTAACATATTTATGATGCACAGTGACAATTAATTTCACCTTCTCTTTGCTTTGGTGCCTCCATTACTACAGCCCAACAAACTCCCACTGACCAGCTCAACAGTTTACCTTTGAGATAGACAAGTGTCCCCCTCCCAAGGTCCAAGAAAATGCATTTGTGAATCAGCATTGTGGGTGGTAATGAAACAAATACTCGACTGCTCATATCCATCACTAAGCTGTGTATTTTCTCTGTATGCTGTCCTGAGACTTGCATCAAGTGCAGTTGTTTTCGAGGTACCTTGTCCTTTGACAGAGCCATCCATTAATGTGAGGGTGATCAAAACATGCTAGCTGGAGTATTTCAGACTGAGAGCTTTGCTAAACAGTGTGTGCCCCGAGGAACACTTTATCGTCCTGGATGTGACACCTGTGGACAGCTGATGACAGTAAAGCGCTGGCTTATGTCTTTATTTGGCTTGTATCTTCAAGCGAAATGGGAAAAAAACATGGCTGAAAGGGGCTTGGAGTGAGCTGTGTTCTGTAAACAATCGGAGCAGGAGAGAGAGAGAGAGAGAGAGAGAGAGAGAGAATGCTTTAGGGATGTTTAGCGACCTAAAGTGAGGATTTCTCAGTGATTCAAATGAATCAGGTTCCCTTTCATATTGCCCCCTAGATTCATTCCCCTTGCATTTCAAAGCCTCAATTTCGATGCATAAATTCACAAACACAAGCTGCCGCTTGAAGCAAATTCTGATCAAAATATTGGCTGTAACTCTTTTAGTGCGTATCTAGTCTGCATACAAATGTTCAGCAAACCCACAGCACAATGAATTACCGACAACCTGAAATCAAACCTCACCTTCTTTACGTTGTCCTTTTATACTTTTGGTTGTGTATATTTTACATAATTCATTAGTATCAGTCACTTAATATAGGAAATCCATTGCTTTGTTGTAATTTTCCACCCAAACACAATGCCATCAATCAATTATATCATGTCATTTTTACCTCCTAAGATAGTAAAGATTCTAGGCGTAGTTTGTGTCATTCAGATTGTTTATCTGCCTGTGAGCAGGATTGCATAAAAGCTACCAAACTGATTTCCATGAAATTGGTGGCAGGATGTTACATGGGCCAAGGAAGAACCCATTTAATTTTGGAGCAGATCCAAGTCAAGACATGGGTTCACGAAATTAGTTTTGCCTAATCTAAAGTTCAGAGATACAGCATTTGGCCTTGCAGGGGAAATGTGTTCTAAAAAAAATGCTACACATATTAAAATCCAATAGATGGCAGTAAGGTTCAATAATAACAAAACATAGCCAGAGTAGGAATATGATGACACCACTGGAAATATATCCAAACCTATAATGTGGAGTTGCACAGTTGAATATTATAGAAGGGCTGACTATTGTCCTTGGTGGAGGTTTGTACAGGGCGATCAAACTTTAATGATTACTTCAAATTATACATTATATATGATTTTATGCCTTAATACAGAGTTTTAAAACTTTAAAAATGTCCCATTATGGAAAGAAAATGCATAATGATTACCTTTTGACACATTGCATTCTGGAAACTGCAGGCAATTTTATTAAACTGCAGTGACTTTGGTCAAGAAAGAAATGTATCATATCTTCATA
>JAQLOM010000017.1:5368826-5381053 GCA_030068315.1 Chrysichthys thysi
GACTTAAACCCAACTGAACATCTCTGGAGAGACCTGAAAATGGCTGTACACCAACGTTCCCCATCAAACCTGATAGAACTGCGGAGGATTTGCACAGAAGAGACGCAGAAAATCCCCAAATCCAGGTGTGAGAAACTTGTTGCATCATTCCCAAGAAGACTCCTGGCTGTATTAGCTTACAAAGATGCTTCTACTAAGTACTGAGCAAAGGGTCTGAATACTTTCGTCCACGTGATATTTCAGTTTTTCTTTTTTAATAAATTTGCAAAGAATTCTATAATTCCGTGTTCGTGCTGTCATTATGGGATACTGAGTGTAGATTCAGGAGGAAAAAAATGAATTTGACTGATTTTAGCATAAAGCTGCAACATTACAAATGGTGAAAAGTTGAAAGGGATCTGAATACTTTCTGAATGCACTGTATATCTCTTACTACGTATTAATGTTGCATGACAAACTATAATATAAAACAAACGAACAAATATATGCATGATTTTTATTAATTTAATGAACTTATTGAGCATGAACCTCAGGTTTGTCACCACATTCTGCTTTACATGAAATCATACGGTTGTGGAATTCGATTACTCCATCACATGATGACGTAATCCTGACAGATCTGGGTACTGCATGAAATCTTTAAAGATCATCATAACTGTTTCTGAAAGCAGGACCCCCTTAAAGCTAATCGGTGACTTTGTTTGATTGACAGGTGTATTCATCACTAAGGGGGATGTGGGAGTGGGAACGATTGTCGGGTCGGCTGTCTTTAACATCCTCGTCATCATCGGAGTGTGTGGCATCTTTGCTGGTCAGGTAACTCTGTGTTCCGTTGGTTTATTTAACACACACATGGATGCAGGCACCAAGAAACAGGAAAAGTGGGTGAAATTGTTCCTAAATTTCTGAATAGGTACATTTTGTTTCCACATGACAGAGTGTGCAGTTAGAGCAAAATAACCAACAGCAAGGCGGAGTTACTGTTACTTCCCTGAAGTTGATTATTTTCTTATAACAGCATGTCTTAAAGAGGCTGGCTCACCCTTCCCAGAATCCTCTGCGCCAAGTAGCAAGGCACCATTTTTGATGCCATCGACATTCCAAAAAAAACAGTTCAGCGACATTCTAGGCCACAGATCTTAACTTGTAAGATGAAATTGAAGATACTGTGTTAAAATATCTAGATTTAATTTTTTTTTAAAAACGACCGTTCCATTTCTGGGTGATTATTCCGTATGTAATCAACCCTGAATCAGCCTCGGACGTCTCCAGTGCGGCCACGAAAGACAGAAAAGATAAGGCATATTTTATTTAAAGCTTCCACGTATGACATTCAAATGAAGGAACCGTCTGAGATGGTATTCAAAGGGATTCCTAACGATGAATTTGTGGAGACTTTGCTGCACAGAGAGCCAACAGGTAATGGTTGCGTGCTTTCAAAACAAAAACAACGCATTGGATTCTGGGAAAAATGAGCCACATCGTTTACTCTTTACCATAGCAACTTCCCAGTGGTTTATGAAAAAGCAACATGTAACATTTAACATGTTTTATCCTTTTATACTTACTTGAATGATGTAGAACATTTGAAAAACATAACTGGAAAACTCTCTGTCCTTAAGACTTTCCTTTGTGGGAAAAGTTACAGCTGCACCTTGGAGTCTGACACTGGAGACTCCTTCCATAAGCCAGCGTAATGCTAAACGCTCATCGGAAATGACTTTTGGGAGACTTTCCAACTTTGTAGACATACTTTCTGACTGTCCGACCATAATTATGTCCTCCTGATCATCCAGTCATTGCCTTAAGAAGCTCTTGATTAACTAGAAGAGGCGCGTTAGTGGTTGGAGATGAAACCTGCTGGAGAGTAGATCACTTGGTGACCACAGTATGAGATGATTCATATAAACCTGTGATTTGTCTTGCAGCCTGAACTTTATAGAAAATGATTCAACACCATCTGACCAATCAGAATTGAGAATCCTGCAGCATGGTATAGTACAATGTAGATGACTGGTTAAGACAAATGAAACGCCCTCGTGCCAAACTAATCATCCTTTATAAGAGATTTTAAAAATTGGGTTTTTTGTAAATTTTGTTATTTAAAAAAATTTTTTGTTAAATAATATGGTCTCTGAAGCAAACTTAACGTTCTTCTAGAAATGACAAAACTATAACATGAAAAAAGCTAAGCTTTCAGCCAGCGAAAATGGATTCCTTGTTCTCATGTTTCGACATGTTAATGATTCTTCCGTGTAAGCCTGCTGCTATTCTTGGACAAAGTCTTGATCGACACTTCAAAAGTGGTGCTTAGGTTAAACCAGCGTTTAGCTTTTTGTGCATCCGTCACGTCGAACAAGTTGGATGATTTGGACAGAATCCTGAACTTTTCCAGCAGTTTACCTCAGAAAGTGATTAAAAAAAAAAAAGAAGAACCAAGAAGTATTAAAAAGTATTAAAAAAAAAACCAGAAAGCGTGGAAATTTCTAATCTGCTTTGGATCCGTTTGTTTATACGTACAATTCAGTGCTGGAGACGCCGCTTGTAGCCTTTACAGTTTTGTAGGCTCTAATTTGAATTTTCCCAGCAGCCACCGAGTTGTGACTGCTCTGTCTACTGATAATGGGAGCAGCGTTCTGCATTAGCTGTTAGTCTGACAGCTTTGAGCTTTTTTTCTTTTCCAAGCGTAGTGTTCATTTTCATTTCATGAAAAAAATATAAACATGAATAATGAGTCTCCTGCTTTTGCTTTAATGCCTGCTTGCTGCAAGAAGTTTTGTGAGAGTTAGGTTTGTGCCCATTGACGGGGGTGAGGACGTCTATAGTTTAGCTGTAGCATTTATGATTTTTGATCTCTTGCTATGGTGATATGGGAGACATATCCCAAATTATTACGCTTGCATGAGGTGTTTTTTCCCTTGATTCACTTTAAGGGATATTTCGCAAATTTAAGTTCAAGCACATTTTTCACATTTAAGTCACACGATATGAAACGGGGAGCAACATGGGAAAGCTACCTTTCTAAAATAAGGGTACTCTGTAAGAGCTTTTGTGAATGGACAAACAAGCGTGAGACATAAAATATTGTTTTGATCCAATTTTTTTTAAAATACAGTGGTACCTTGTTATACGACATTAATTCGTTCCAGGAGCGAGGTTGTATGTCAAAAGTGTCGTAAGACAAATCGAATTTCCCATTAAAATGAATGGAATTACTAATAATTCGTTCCAAACCCCCGACAAAACACACCAATTTCTTTTGTTGCGTGCTAGAACATTGGTAAATTTATTCTACACTTTACGTACTGCTAAACTTGTGCTCCACTTTAGCGCTAAACTTAATGGTAGAATTACTCCGCCCATACTCCTTGTACAAGTCCGTGACGCGCCCACCTTGAGCATGTTTTTCAATGATTTCCCACTTTATATCGAAGGTAAGTGGCCTCTTCTTCTTCTCAGCACCAGGCTTGCTACTCACTTTCTTCGGACCCATGATGAAAATACAGGGTACAGGACGAATAAAGTTCCAAAACGGCACAAAGAACACAAAACGAAGTGAGAAATGCTGCGGTGATGCTTACTCAGCGAGCTCGACACGTGATCTGTAGGTCAACTTGGGGCAGACTGGGATACGGGAACGCGTAATGGCGGCGGGCCGCATGAAACGTGATGAAATCGCCAATGTCGTATCCCAAAGCAAAAAATAACCCGATATCAACCTCATATCTCGGAAATGTCGTAACCTGGGTCAGTCGTAAATCAAGGCACCACTGTATTGCTTTTGTTTGGCGCAAAACTGCTATGGAAACCCGGCTAGTATGTTTTATTATTTATGCTGTTAGCATGAAGTCAGCGACATACACTAGTGCCTTCTCGGCTCATGTTTTCCCGCATTTACACTTGCTATTTTGTGTTCATAAGCGCATTTACACTGACAATTATTCCAACATGAAGTTGACTATGAGTATCTGGATGGTTCTCGTAATGGGGGAAAAAGTCGAGTGTGAAATGCTGGACACTTCTGACCTTCAGTGGTCCCCATCTTGGCTACTTAGGAGATGGAGAAAGGGTCCACTAACCTATTTCAAACTTGTGAAAATTTAAACAACTCTCCCCTGATGATACTCACACACTACACAAGTAAGCGCATAGTGTGCCCAGGGCACTACACGGAAGTGTACCGTCAACCAAAAGTCTCCGGACTGAGTCACATCACAGGTTTTGTGGTAAGAAATCTGTTATTCTTTCTCTCCCTTTGTGCCAGGATTTTTTTGTTAGCAGTATAGACACGTCTGCATTAGTAGGTATCAGCTGTCCTCTGTCTGACACACGAGTGATGACTGTGAGTCAGCGTTATTGTGTGTGATCAGTAATGTGGATCTCGCTCTCTCGCTCACAGACGGTAGCTCTTACCTGGTGGTCTCTGTTCCGAGACTCGTTCTACTACATCCTCTCCGTTCTGGCTTTGATCATGGTGAGTGTGTGTATATATGTGTGTGTGTGTGTGTGTGTGTGAGAGAGAGAGAGAGAGAGAGAGAGAGAGAGATAAAGGTCTCTGCGATTAAGCTGAACACTGGTAAAGCCAGACAAATGTTAGATTTTCTCATGAATAACCTGATGAAATCCTGATTTGATGATGTATTCTATAATAACTGATGCTCGCCGCCATTAATTCGCTGCCTTTATTCATTTCCTGAACTGCTCCTCTAGGTCATCTATGATGAGAGGGTTGTGTGGTGAGTCTAATTACAGCCCTTCATTACTTTTACATATGAATGAACGCATCAAACAGGCTTATTACCTCTGCGCTTTGGTTGCACAGAACAGCCTTCGCAATGAAATCAGTCGCGAGAAGAAGAAAAAAAAGCTTATTAAAAGGAGAGAAGGACCAATCAGCGAACATAATTTCCTCCTTTTAAACAGTCATTGAGTGCAGTCATTGAGCATCGCTTTGGAGATTTCACACAGCATTTAATCATGCTTTGGGCCAACCGAACAAATTCCAAGTAGAGCATGTATCTGGCACTGCGCTCTATTTATCTGTCTTGTGTACACTCTTCCAGGTGGGAGTCCATGCTCCTGATCTCCATGTACGGAGTTTACATTCTCATCATGAAGTGAGTGAATGCAGTCATGTGGAGATGAGTGCAAAGGTTTGCATGCCCTTAGGACCCAACGAAGAAAACAAATTTATACCAAGACACTTAAGGCACTGATTTACTAAATAAGGAATCAAACACGACAGGCCGTGATGTTGCAGGGCGATACGTCTGCTTGGAGAAAACATCACCTTATCAACAGTGACACACAGTTCGCCTTTTATTGGTTTTTAAGTCCACCATACGGATGCCTGTGTAAGGTGTTCGTGTACAAACAGTAACACGTTCGAATGTGCACGTATCTGTATAAACTTGTGACGAGCTTGATCGACTTAAAATTAAGCAGCACTTCTGACCAATCAGAATTGAGAAGTCGGCAGGTATATGAATGAATGCATGCACAAATTTTACTTAAATAGTTTTGGGGGTTTTTTTAAGTAAGAATTAGATTGTTTGCATTGTTGGGAAATAGCGTGTAAATGAGATTTTATGTGCACCAAATGTTTCCAGTAGCTCCCGAATGAGTAAAACCGACCAAAAGCAGTGAGACGAAAGTGTTCAAAATGTAAATAAATGAATAAACACGTATGATGTTCTGATTATTTTAACTAAGGCATAATTTAAATAAATGTTCATTACTCGCTCATCTTCTGCCCGGGGGGGCTGCAGCCAATCCCAGCTGACTTTGGGTGAGAGGCGGGTTACACCCTGGGCAGGTCACCAATCCACCGCACGGCGACACACAGAGACAGACAACCATTCACGCTCACATTCACACCTACGGGTAATTTAGAGTCGCCAATTAGCCTAATCCCCTCTGTGCATGTCTTTGGACTGTGGGAGGAAACCGGAGTACCCGGAGGAAACCCGCACAGGGAGAACATGCAAACTCCACACAGAAAGGAGCCCAGGTCGACCCCGGGGATCGAACGCAGGACCTCCTCGCTGTGAGGCGGCAGTGCTAACCACTCAGCCACCGCGCCGCACTGTTCTTGGAATCAGATTACTGCAAATTTAATACATGCCCCCAGTATGTCTTAATTTGGGTACATAATGGTTCTTCTTAACCTTTTATAGGGCACTAATTGAAATATGTAGAAATTCAACATTTAAACGCTGGAGTGTTATTGGGGGATATTACAAGACTTTATATCAGTTATATCAATATCAGTGTAACAGTTTGTGAAATAATTACTCTATAATAACTTCAAATCCCAAGAGGGTCTTTTTGACTCCTTGGTCTCTTGGTTCTTTTTATTTAAACTATTTTATGTTGCTTTGTTGCAACTACATGTTTGCTTTAGGTTCCTGGAATTGTTTTTGTTTTCTTTTCGTTTACAATTTAAACAGCCAAAACCTATGGAGATGCAAACTTTTGCACTCATCTATACGATAATTTTGTCCTAGTCGTATAATTTAACAGGTACAGTGCTGTAAGATGTCATTGATCACTTGCTGTATGTCATCTGTGTGCAGATTTAACAGTCAGATTGCAAGCTTCGTAGAGCGGTATTTCGGTGGTCCAGGCCGGTGCTGTCTCCGAGGAGAAACCCCTCGAAACGATGACACTGTGGAGGATGGAGCCAATTGCAATACCTCCATGGTGCTTCTGAGAAAAGGTCCAATCCATTTTTACATCTCCACTTTATCTTCTTGGTGATGAGAGTGTCGAGTTAAACGCAGCATTTTTCAGTACAGCTGGGAGACGGTATTTATTTATACTGAGCTCGAAACCGTTTTGTTACTCAATCTCGGAGATAGTAGTTTACAAAATGTGAACTTGTCCGGTACAGTGGTATTCTTTGACTATTTAGCTTTTGTGTTCTTCAGAAGAGTTTGCAATAATATTTTGAAATAGTATTTTGATTAGGTCACTTTATCACAGGGCAGTGTGTGCTGTTCTGGACAGGGACGCCATGCTGCTGCTGTTGCATCTCTTCTTTTCCTAATTTAGTGTGAGCCAGTGTGTGTTTATGCTCTTGCATCGGTCTGTTCATATGTTTTGTGTCTGTGTGTGTGTTTGGTGCCGTCAGCACTTGGTCCGTGTTTTTGGTAACGGCCACATCATTATCCGTGATGATCTCTGGGCGTTTGGGGAGAGCAGTGTGTGTGGAGTCCTGATAGGCTGACATTTTACAGTGTATTTTAAACATCCAACAAACGATATAAACTACAAATTGAAAAGTACAGAAATTTCTTGGCTTCAGGTATAAAGGTCATGCATACCCTGTTTTTAGGCCTAGATGACTAGGATGGTACTGCACTGGTCTTAGGTCAGAGTAAAGTAATATACTGGATCTCAGTACTGTTCTCAGGTCAGTGTAGGTTAACGTACCTGCGTACTGTTCTCAGGTCTGTATAGAGAAATGTAGTGTATATTAGTAGTGTTCGCAGATCAGTGAAAAGTAATATGGTGCATCGCAACACTGCTTCAGTGTTGATTAACATATCTCCGTACTGTATCTCAACATGTCTCAGTATTTTGCTATTCCTCTAAGGTCAGCGTAGATTCATGTATTTTGGTACTGTTCTCAAGTCAGTGTAGATTTATGTACCTCATCATTGTCCTCAGGTCAGTCTGGCGCGGCACAGCAGGAATCTCCAGTGGTGATGGTGGATGAGCTGCTGATCCTCAGGCCTCACCAGCTGTCTTTTCCAGAGGCGGGGCTACGCATCATGATCACGCCCCATTTCTCACCTCGCACCCGTCTCAGCATGGCCGGCCGCGTACTCATCAGCGAAGTGAGATACACCACACACCATCGCACACTCAGATATCGCTGATGTCTAGGGGTCATTTGCAGATCGACACGTTTGTGGTTTAGATAGCATTGAACTGCTGTTATGGGGGGAAAAATTATGACCAATCAGAACTGAGAATTCATCAGCGCTGTGGGATAAGGAGTAATTCCTTTCAGACGGTCTTTTTTTTTTTTTTTAAACGTTTTCACTTTTCTGTACATTTCTAGAAGGATTTTAATTTTTGGTTAGATGTTTACCAGTCCCTAGTCCTTAACTTTAATGTTGGAGATATATACACTTATTTTTGATGTAACTAGAGTCAACCCATCACCCTATTACTGATGTTAAACCCTGTAAATACTGTGGACTCGGTTTTTCAGAGACAGAGGCTGATAAGGGAATCAGGGCAGAGGGGAAGCCCGGTGAAGACATTTGGCTCGGGAGGGATCGAGAACGGCGGGAGTGTGGAGAGACCCCTTCAGGATGGAGAGAGGATAGACATAGATGGAGCTGTGAAAGCGGATAACCCTCAGCCGGAGGAAGAGGAGGACGGAGACGACATCTTCAGACCTCTCCATGTGCCAGGTCTTCCCAAACCTCCTGCTAATGTCATTATGGAGCTTATTATTTTAGCTTAAGATCATTAATAGTAATCAATGCGTAATCATTTCCGTTTCATTTCGTGCGTTTGCCAGATGGTTGCGCAGCCCGTGTCAAGTGGGTAGTATCGTGGCCGCTGGGTGTGCTGCTGTACTACACCGTGCCTAACTGCATCCTGCCCCGCTGGCATCGTTGGTTCATGGCTACCTTCATCACCTCCACACTGTGGATCGCCATCTTCTCCTACCTGATGGTGTGGATGGTAAGAGAGAGTGTACAGTGCTGTGGTATCATCAAAAGTTGCCCATATTGCAGGCGGGCAAACAGACAAGACCCTAACCCTGGTAGATAAGATGGCTCATTTTGGACATGTGTCAAGCAACAAGTCAAGAGTCAAGGTCTAACCCCTAACCCTAACCCAAGGCATTCTTCCAAGATGTCTTTGACTAGTTATTGTGTGATTCATAGCATCATTTACACACAAATTCATTTAACTTGAACGATATTCAATATTGTTACGGTAATATTTGTCCCTTCAGGTCACCATTATCAGCTACACCCTGGACATCCCAGATTACATCATGGGCATCACGTTTTTGGCAGCGGGCACCAGCGTCCCAGATTGCATGGCTAGCCTAATCGTAGCTCGCCAAGGTATGACAGCTATGCCTTACCACATCACATAGCATTATAGATAGATACTTATTCACCTAATCGTTAGTTTCATGAGTTATTATTGCTTAATTACTGGAATAGAGCAAACGTCTTTAACTGGAAATAATCCACTATGCAATAATTACGATTATAAAACAGTATGTGCAACAGGAATCGGTCATTAGATGACTTTACATTCACATGAGGCAGAGAGGCAGGACAGAGACAAACAACCATTCATACTCGCATTCACACCTACGGCCAATGTAGAGTAGCCAATTAGCCTAATCCCCTCTGTGCATGTCTTTTGGACTGTGGAGGAAACCGGAGTACCTGGAGGAAACCCACACGGACACGTGAAAACTCCACACAGAAAGGTACCCAGGTCGACCCCAAGGATAGAACCTAGGACCTTTTTGCTGTGAGGCGACAGTGCTAACCAACACACCGTGCCACCGCGCCACCCCAGAACTGCTATTTATTCCAGTTTATTCTGCACACGGTGGGTCTCCCTGCCATGGTGTAACCAGTTACAGCACTGTGATTGTGACGCCAACATGATAACCGGGTGTCCAATAATCAACACTCTACTACACTCGACGATCCGATCTTCTATTGTGCAAAGACGACCACGAGCCTTTAATAGCCTTAATTTGTTCATATCATTAAGGTCAATGAGTGAAGTAATATTTTTGGGCAAAAAAACCACCCCAGACTCTTTGTCTGTCAGTTTTTGCTACCTGAACCTAAGAAAATAATCTCGCAGCTTGTCGAAACAGGTTGGAAAGTTCAGGAAGAGAACTTGGGTATTATATAAATCAGGCTCCTGTCTAAATATAGTGTAATATCCAGGAGGCATGAAAGGCTCACAGATGAACTGAAATGGAAAGTAATAGTGTTGTTTTTTTCCTTTTTGTGTGTGTGTGTGTGTGTCAGGTATGGGAGACATGGCGGTGTCTAACTCAATAGGCAGTAATATATTTGACATCTTGCTGGGTTTGGGCTTCCCATGGATGCTCAGAACGCTGGTGGTCGAACATGGATCATCGGTGAGCACTCTTTTGGGTTTTTAAAAGCTGATCGAGTTCTAGGTGGAAGTAAAAGTGATACTCGGCAAGCTGAAACATGTTTGTTGTCAATTTTACTTGTTTGGTTTTTTTTTGTTTTTTTTTACATGGAAGTTACAAAGCTAATGTATTCCTTCTGCAGTGAAGGAGTGTCATCGCAAATCTTGTCTTCTTTTTTTTTCTTACGTGAACTACAGTGGGACCTTGACTTACGAGGTTAATTCGTTCCGTGACGGAGCTCGTAACTCAAATTACTCGTACGTCAAATCAGTTTTCTCCATTGAAATTAATTGAAATGCCATTAATCCATTCCAGACTGCCCCCCAAACGCTGCATTTTTTTTGTTACATGTTTTTAAATAAGAAAAATGTACTTATAAATAATGAATATTGTATAAATACACAATGCAATAGAATGTACTGCAATAAACTGGTTTTAAGTGTAATGTACAGCGTTTACCTTGGAGATCAGACGACTTGAAGATGCTGATGGAGGTGGAGGAGAAAGGCTGAACTGAATAACTGAATTTTATTCGCTGATTTTTGCTCTTTTCGCCACACTTTCCTCACTTTCATCTGCAGGGGTTGTCGATAAAAACCTGTCCAAAGAGCTCGGTTTCATCCTGCCTTCGAGAATGTTTTTGAAATAAGTTAGTTAACTGTCGTTAAATAGCACCGTTGCATGCCCAGGTGCAACTTTTTCTGGGTGTTTCTTTTGAATAAAGTCTAAAAGTAAGGAAATGATTTTAAAACCCTTGCCTGGCGTTATAGCCTTCATGGACTTCTGCTTCAGTATGGTGCAGATCGTAGAAGTTCTACGCTCTTTCTGCTTTGCCAAGTCGACTACACGCACACCTTGGTCATGTTTTTCGATAATTTCTATCTTTAATTCAATGCACATCTGCTTCTTCTCAGCACTGTCCTTCGCACTCACTTTCTTCGGACCAACTAGCGGTGGGGGATCTGAAGCTGGCTCGTAACCCGAATTTTAGCTCTCAGCTCAAAGCAAAAAATTGACCAAGAGACGGCTCGCATCTTGAAAAACCCATTAGATGGGAAGCTCGTAAGTCAAGGTACCACTGTACTAAGTTATATATCACTGGTTTACACTTCTTATGTACATGCTGGATTATAGAGTCAAAAATCAAAATTGATCAAACCTTTCATGACGCCGTGTGTAAAATATTTGAACTAAAAGTTTCTGCCAGACGAGCAGACGTTTCGTAAAGCTGATGGTCTTTGTTCACTTTGCGTGTGTAACCGAAGCAGCTCATTTGCATTCGGTGACGCCCACAAAACTCCATAAAAGGTCAGTCAGCTGGGAGTACGAAACGAACACTGGAAGTAAAGGCAGAAGTGGAGGAGATTTTGTCTCACTTCTATGCCAGTAGAAATCTCCAACAATACAAAAGCACCAGAAAAAATGGCAGAAATGTTGAATTATGCACGAATTAAAGGAGGAGATAGTTAAATGGAGGAGAAAACAAGATCTCATCTTTTAAACACTTAACTTTTTAGTGTCAAAGACAACAGCAAAGAAAGGAAATGCTGCATTTCAACTGATTTACAACCCAGCTTACATCCTCTGAAACATTCATACTTATGTCTTTAAACATCTTTTACTTCATGACATTGATTTTCCGTCGGATGTTTCCGTCAGTACTTATTGCATGCCTTTTTAGCCTACGTTTGTGGATGTCCCTTGGGTGATGGGGATGAATAAAGTATCTATCCATCCATCCATCCATCCATCCATCCAACCGTTTACAACTTTACAGCTATGTGCAGACCGACCAGCTTGTCCTCCGTATAAATGCCATTTCTTTTATTAGAATTGAACAAGGAGTTTTGTTTCTTAATTTATTTAAGAGCTAAATGCTGGAAATCTAATAGAAGCTATTTAAACTTGATGTTATATTCCACATAAGACAGTGCAGTAATCCATGTAAATTATACGACTTGAAGTCGTAAGACAAGGTCTTCTACCGAGTACATTTACACACACACACACACACACACACACACACACACACACACACACACACACACACACACACACACACACA
>JAQLOM010000017.1:5392064-5402270 GCA_030068315.1 Chrysichthys thysi
TTCTGTTAATATTTGAATGAACATTTTTTTTAATGAAAATTTTTATTCCAGAGTCCCGCGAAAGCAAAAAAAATCCGTGAGTCAAATTTTTTAAATCCGCGATGTGGTGAAGCCGCAACAGGCGAACCGCGATGTTGCGGGGACGACTGTATACACACACACACACACACACACACACACACACACACACACAATGTTGTAAATCATGATGAAAGACCGGTTACCCAGATACGAACCAGACCTTAAATAACACCCAACAGACCTTCAGACGCTGATGAATTAGTGAATGGCTGCAGATGCGTCTCATCAGACGCACAGCTGACGATTCACAAAGACATGAAGGGTTAGTTTGATGTTCCACACCTCACACAGTAACCAGCAGCTTTTCTCACACAGCTTTCCATCACGCTCACCTGGAACCGGCTGATGAATGGAACGCGGCGCGATCAGAAAGACGACCCACAATCGCCGAGCTGCTTTTATGTGTCCTCGTTATGAATATGTGCATATGAGCAACATGACCACTAAAACACGCCGCAGAGGATTAACAGAGTTAAACGGAGTCTAAAATGTTTTGTACTGGGATTAATTCAATACAGATGTTCACTTCAGAAGAAAGGAACTGGGACAGCAAGTGTCCTCATTGTGCCACGTGGTGAACGCCGTCTCCGCCCCGATGCTTAAAAAAATAAACTAAGGGAATGCTTTGGAAGTTCCTTCCCCTCCACTTGACAGATGAGTCAGACTGCATCATTACATGTGTGTAATATGTTACAACATGAGAATGCAGATCACATAAGAAAGCAATCAGGCTGCAGCCATTTCTAATATATACAGGTCAGGTCCATAAATATCTGGACAGTGAAAGTTTTCATACCTCTGTACACCACCACAACTGAATTTACATTGAAGCAAGAATTATAAAGCACAGAGTTTCAATTTTATTTTATTCAAAGCATTTCACAAAAATACTGTATTAACCATTTAGCAAATCACAGCCATCTTTCCAATTACACAAACTAGCAATTACAAATAAGCGTTATTTAATACTTGGATGCAAATCCTTTGTTGTCAGTCATTGACAGCCTGAAGTCTGGACCCGTGGACATCACCAAATGCTGAGGCTCTCCAGATGCTCTGCCAGGAATTTCCCGAAGCCCCCGTTAGTTACTGCTTTTTCGAGGGTCTTTTCTGCCTTCAGTTTTATCTTCAGGAAGTGAGAAGCTTGACTGACTCGGCTCACTTTGCCTTAAGAAGCTCTTGGGTTCCTTTTGCGGTCATGATCCACATGTATCATGAAGTGCTACCCTATCTGCTATGCAGCACCTGACTGAATCTGAGCAGAAAGTACAGCTTTATAACACTTCAGAAATTCATCCTAGTCCTTCCATCATCAGTCACATCATCGATAAACACCGGTGACCCAGCTCCATTGGCAAACATGATTAACAGATTACATTACATTAGTGTCATTTGGCAGACACTCTTATCCAGAGCATTTATTCAACTGAGCAGTTGGGGATTAAGGGCCCAACCGCAGCAGCTTGGCGGCACTGGGAATTGAACACATGACCTTCCGATCAGTAATCCAGTGTCTTAACCACAGAGCTACCACTGTCCCCAGATGATTTGGTATGCTTTGGATCACGAGCCCTTCCTTTCTATAAGGCCTGCCCGTTCTGTTCTCAAATGTTACCTGTAGTCTGCATCTTAAGGTAAGCCCTGTATTCACAATGATGACTGCGATTCTTGAATGTACGCTTAGACGATTACAGGGTGGGCCATGAAAATGTAGCCCGTCTCCAATACCGGTGTGGAGGAGGCTGTAACCCCTTTCTCTCCGTCTGTCGCCCTGTTTGTAGGTGCATAAATGGGAACGGGGACCACCTTCATCATCTGATATGACTGTCGTTTAAGTGAATAAAAACTATTTTTTTGCTCGTGCATCTCATCTTCCTATCGTCGGAGGCGGGATACTTTTTCGAGGCCCACCCTGTATTAGCCTACCCTCCTCCAGAGTGTTCTTGACTTGGCTAGATGTTGTGAAAGGGTTTTTCCTTCACCAAGGAATGAATTTTTACAACCATCCATTTTAGTTGTCTTCTGTTGTCTTCCAAGGCCATGTAACACTTTTGATGGTGCTACACTTGCCTTCTTTTTAAGGATGTTTTAAATGGTTGATTTGACCGCTCCTAATGCTTCCATTACATCACCGATAGGTCCGTTTGGTTTTCTTTATTTTGCTTAGTCTAATGATCGCCTCCTTCACTTGCATCCACACTTCTTTGGACTCTTGCGACTTCCCAAGAACGGCTCCCAGAAGCAGATTCGACACTCGGAATCAAGTCCAGACCTTTGATCCCCTTAATCTGTCCTGAAATAATGAGGAAACGGGCCATAACTGTCCATAAAGCTGCTCATCAGTCAGTTGTCCAGTTATCTTTCAGCCTGCGAAGATTAAGGACTAAGTAAAAAATGTATGTAACTCCTATACAGTTAATGCAAGATTTCTGTTCGACACCTTCATTAACCCTTTAGGGTGCGGGAGTCGACCAAAGTTGACATTTAGGAGTCTGGTGCTACGGCCATGCATACACATCAACAAAAGTCGACAAAATTAAATAGCTCAATTGTACTCGCTAGGGGGCGACACGAGAGGTAATTTTTAGTAATATATTGTTGTGTGTCAGGGTGCCATCAGGAGCACGTTGTTGACAAGCTATATTACAATATGCAGGAAAAATGCCACGGAAAGGAAAGTCTGGCAAGGAGAAGGTTCTGAAATTAGTTCTGGATGATGTATCTGACCTGTCTGACAATGATTTTGACGATGCGGAGATGGATAGCGAGTGTGAAACCGAAATGCAAGGGCTTCTAGCGATCTTGAACCTGACACTGCAGGGCTGTCTACAAGGGGGAAATCTCATCCAGCTTCCGCTCGTTCTGCTGCAACATGTAAAGATAACACCGCCTCAACAGTTTCTACTGGTGCAAAGTCAAAGCGACGGCTGGAATTTACACACAAAATATTCAGCACAGGGGACAAAGTAAAAAACTTTTTTTTTTTCAGCACCGAAAGGGTTAAAGCTGAAAGAACTGCCTTCATTCACAACTCGCCTGCTTCACAATGGATTTGAAATGGTGGTGTACAGAGGGAAAATTACAAAAACTCACTGTTACTGTTCAAATAATTATGGCCCTGACTGCATATACACACACAGAGGTATAAAGGTGTGGGTACTTTATCTGTATTTTGTGTTGCCTAATTACTTTGTTTTGGGGTAACTTTAATAAGGCCAGCTTATTTTATACACACAGTACAGAAGCTGCTCCTTGTGATTACATTCAACACTCCACTTCAATCATGGTGGCGCTGAACTGAAATGCCTCGTGGGTCGACGTGCTCTACTCACCCGAGTTTGACTTTGAACCATAAATAACACAGGAGCCCTTCTAACTCCAGCTTTCATTTCAAACTAACTGAGCTTTAGAGGTACAGGATACATGACGTCACTCGGGTAGAATTAGTGTAAAGATGCACTTTGCGGGTAAATAATTCAGTAACGACTGAGGCTGTGTGTTCAAGCTGATCAGATCCAAAAATACGACGAATCCTATGAAGGCGCTTTCACACCTCTGGTTGCAGGGAGGAAGTGAGTGCAGCGAGGCGACCCTGAAGCAGCTTGATTACAGGAAATCCACTGAATAACCCTGTATGCGTTTTCGGGTTGCAGCGTTTTTATAGACGCAAGCTGCTAAACTGAGCTGCAAGGTGCAAATTGAGCCAAAGAGCAGGGCTGTAGCACTGCAGATACAGTGTGTGCTCAGAATACTTCAACAGAAACAAACCAAGACAAAATCCACAAAACTGGTCCAATTTCTTGAACGCTTCTTGTCTATCTAATCACCTACATAGTTAAAGCTCTGCGTTCCCTGCGCGAGCTCATTTGGTCCAGGTTCGTTTGCCTTTTTCCGTCATCTCATTTCTGATCGGATGCTGAAAGAGATTTCCAAACGTGTTTCCAGCCGTGCATGCCCCTCAGCTAACGTTTTCTTTGCTCTATGGGTCATTTAAATCACGTCCATTGTGAAGGTGTACAAATCTGCAAACGAATACAAGAAGCACTTTGATCTGGACTCCGCTCATAGACGAGTGTGAGATCACCCTCGGGCACGGCAGTAATTCTCAGTATTGACGCTGCGCATTCCTAATCCGTTACTCGCTTTGCACGTTTGCTCTTGAACCGAACAAACTTCAGGACGGAACGCACAGGTAGCGCGCGTTTTGCCCTCGATTGCAATACCGTGCACAGAAGGTATCGTGGAACCAACAAGTAGTACACGTCTACTCGGAAACAAGTAGATCATTCAGATCAAACCCAGAAGCTGTGTCTGGAGCTGACCTGCATGCACGGTCTGGAGAGTTGAGGATCTCGTAGTAGAAGACGGAGAAGTTGAGCGCCAGCCCCAGGCGGATGGGGTGTGTCGGCGGTAGCTCCATCATGGCGATGTCGCTGGCTGCTTTGTATGCTACCAAGCTGTTCTCGGCTGCTTCCTTCCTGTCGTTGCCTGTAGCGAACTCTGCCAAGTACCTGTGGTAGTCACCCTTCCTGTACACACACACACACACACACACACACACACACACGGATCATGATCTTTAAACTGTTTCAAAGTGCTTAAAAGTAACACCGATTTTAAAACAGTAAAGCATGATTGTTCATAGTATTTTATGCAGAAAATTGTGACTTCTTCAGCAGTTACAGTAAAAAAGCTAAACGTTTACAACTTGCAGAACTTTCTGGCCCGTGTTCGAAACGGCCAAACCGGGAGGGTGTTTTCATCATGAGCAGAGCACAGGGTCACAGCATTTAATGCCAATCAGTATGTAATGAGCTGCGACCCTTAAGGTCACTGGACGCCCAGTAGGCTCCATCTGCCTAACTGCTCTCGGCAAGTTGTAACTCGCAACAAAATAATCAAACAAAAACAGACTGAGGAAAAGGATTAAAGGATCAAACTAGCGATAAAAGTTTATCACTTAATGTTTTACTAGAGGCAGGTGATCAATATATAACTATAGTATCCATCTAGATCACAAGAGAAAATTCGAGTGTTTCCGCCTTCCACACCCAGACACCCACACATCGCCCCGACTAACACAAAACACCGTAATATAAGGCAACAAAAAGAAATTAAAGTCAGTAAAGACAGGAGGACTGTAATCACGCTTCTCAAAGTCGTTTTCACAATACACGTCATAACACTCAATAACCTATTAAAAAAAAAAAAAACAACAAAAAAAAACCACTTCCGTACAGTAATCCACCCGCTATACTGTGGTTCACATTTCACCTCTCCGGCTATTCGCAGATTTTTATTTATTATAGATCTAATTTTTTGTGGATTTCCCCGGTATTTCGCAGCACCCACAAAACCTCTAGTAAATTGTTTTGATGGATTTTGCGACTATGTAATTCGTCAAACAGTTGTTTATGTCAGTACAGTGCCGTCTGTTGTTTATGACGACTGTAGTGGTTCTGAAATCCAGTCTGTAGCAAGTGGGTGTTAATTACAGTGTTATACAGTATAGAAAAAAGCCTAGGTTAGGCTAGTGTCATACATATACAGAACCTAAAATATAAGTCGAGGCTACGCTAGTATAGTATACAGCACATTACAGTACTCGCTATAAATGTGATGTTTCTACGACTGACACAAAATTCACCTCGCTATAGGCTCACAAATGTTTTCTTTGTGTTTAATTGTGTCTAGAAAAAGTGTTTAAAAGAGTGTGGGAGGATTATTTAGGGCTTAAACTATTTATTTATATAAAAATAAATAAATAAAAAAAAAAAGCTTTTGGGGGTGGCGTCCACGTATCATGGATTTTCATCTTTCACGAAAACGGGTACCCGCCCGTGAAAGATGAGGGATTACTGTTATAAAAAGCTCAGATACATTTGATCATGTATATAAATCTAATTATCCCTGAAAAAGGACGAGAAATTCTGTAAAATGCTGAATCTTAAGGATTCTGTGGAAAATTTTTACATTAATTCAACAGCATACAATGAGCATGAAACTAATTTTAAATAAAAATACATTCATAAAAATCCATTTATAAAGATTATGATGGAGGACTCTGATCTCAGGAAAGTGTCACGTTATTATTGCTTGAAATGAAAAAGTAAAACCCACATTTTGTAATAGAAAACCTTTGACTCGCCCGTGTTGGCCGCAGGAATGAGGTGTTTGTCCAGTACATCCAGAATGTCGTTACAGATTGACTTCAGCTCCGTCTCGACCTATAAAAGAAACACAACAAGCGTTTTATATCGCGAGTTCAACGCAAACCAGCGCTAACGGGGTGCGATAAATTAGTCACAGGATCACGTGACCGGTTAAAATCCACAGGTGCTTAGCATTAAAGAAAGGATACGCGCCAGCCTGAGCTTTTTTTTTTACTAATAGGTTAGGCTAACGTTATAATCACGGAAAGGCCACGCAGGCTGAGAACAACGCAGCAGAGTATCCGTCATGCGCCAGAAACGTGTGGGACATCTGGTTTCTATGACCTTAAAAGCACAATAAGAGCGTCAATAACCTGAGGGTGCTTTCACACTTGTGTTTGTTTCTACAGGGGGAAGAAGAAAGAAAAAGAGAGAAAAAAGCACCAGCTGGAGTGGCTTTGGTACTAATGTGAAGAACGAAGGTGAGGGGGAAAGGGGGTGGGGAGAGCCAATCACATGACATGCAGACTGTAACCATCGCTTCCTTACCATTCATACCGGTGTTGGCTTACTAACTAGCCTAGGTTGCTTCTACAGTAGATTGATTATCATGTAATAGTGTGTATACACACACACACACACACACACACACACACACACACACGGTCCTCGGATTCCAAAAGTCTCGACAAACGTTTCAAGTTTACGATGCTCGCTCCCAGTGTGTTACGAAAAACGTAAAAATATGAATACATGAATGTTTCGGTTTATGCCGTCAGTGTCGTACTTGCGGACTACGTGGGCGAACTAGCTTGGTTGCGCGGCGGAAGAATCCGCAATCCGCAGTAACGCAGCATATGACTGAGGAAGCTGGCGAAGTTGACTGTAAAAAAAAAAATTCAAATAAAGCGCAAGTGTTCCGTTTGTGTTGCTTTGTTTAGCAACTTTTTGGCTTTTATCATGGCTCCTAAATGAAAGTCCGAGTCTTCAGATGGTAGTGCTTCGACGAAGAGGAAAGCCATCACTATGGAAGTGACATTCGACATTGTAAAGAGATCAGAAACGGGAGAAACAGCCACGAAGGGAGATTTTATACATATGTATGTGTGTGTATGTCTATGTGTATTTCTGTCTGACTTGGTTGTGTTTTTATGTTCTAGATCAGGGGTCTCCAACGCGTCGCCCCCTTCTGGGTAGCTTGTGAAAGGCTGAGCAAATACTTAATTTTGGACAGAGATTTTCATAAAACACAAATTTCATTGGTTACTTGGTGAGCCCCCCCCTGCTGACATAAAATGATTATTTGCCAATCAGGTAAACCGTTATGCTGTTGTCTGATTTGATTGGTTATTGATACCGTCCTTCCTGAATTCAGTGACGTTACCAGAGACGTTGTGTTAGCTGTGTTACGCTATGTTAGCAGGCTAGCGGAAGATAACTGGGAAACAAATTTGTGTTTCACAAGTGTGGCGGTTGGTAAAAAAATGGAACGTCGAGCGCCATTTCACCACAGTCCACAGCACCTTTTCATAGGACTTTCCAGCCGGTGAGTAACAGTGTGTGATGGTAAAAAGAGAAAGAAATGCTTTATTTTAAATAGTGAGTATTCAGGCTCATATTAAGGCAACGTTGTGGGTACTAAAGCTCGGGTTGCCAACCGTGCCGATTTACGCGGGTTGTCCCGGAAAATTTTGATGTGTCCCGATGTGCCCCAGCTCTAGTCCCATATTCCAGTCACAGTCTTACCGGACAATAACAGATTACTGTCAGCATGGCTAGTGCGTGGTGTGTTTGTGTTTATGTGGATTATAAACACTGGAACATCTGCCGAAAAATATTTTAGAGCCGGCACGTCAGACGTCTCTAGATGTGCTCGAGAACTGAGCATCCTGAGCAGCACAGACGTCCTCCGTGGTCGTTTTCTCCAACTCCCTACCCGACTGGCTGGAACGCAAAACACCTGACCTCACTTGAGAGGTTTTTTGTTTTTGTTTGTAAACTTAGGAAGTGCTTTAGTGGTTTCCCATATGATTACACACAAAACACTTATGGGGGGGGGGGGGGGGATTCACTTGTGGAAAAAAAATGGGCAAGTGTGAAAGCGCCCTAAGAGTTAATTACAGGCGAGATAGTGGCGAGACTCGTTTGAAGCGTATTCACTGGTATCTATACGTAATTTGAAAAATTCTTCGGTGCGAGAACGATCTGATTGTACACTGCGAAAAGTTCAACCTGGACTGAATTTAAAAAAAAAAAACCCATAAAAGAACAAATCGGACTTTGTTTTCTCTTCATTGGAGGTTTCCAAACGTTTCATCTCAACCAAAAGAGAAATTTGCCCCTGAACAGCTTTAACACACCGAGTGGATCTGCGACGCTCAGTTTTAAAGCCTCTGATCCACAGCTCACCGTTTGCCTGTACTCGCGGATCATTTTGAGTTTGTCTTCTCCACCTTTGCTCTCCTCCTTCTGCTCGATGCTGCTGATTATCCTCCACGAAGCTCTCCGCGCACCGATTACGTTTTTATAGGCCACGGACAGCAGGTTCCTTTCCTCCACCGTCAGTTCCACGTCCTTCCCTGCGACGCTCTTCATAGACTCCACCATTTCTGTGGCGCAAAAAAATAAAATAAAAAAAAAAACACACACGTCACCTTTGAGCTTACAGGAGAAACTTTACCACCACAAACCAGAGGATAAAGAGTAGAGACATGATTAAGAAATGCGTGTTCGGTTGATTAAATACGCCGACTGGTCGTGTTTTTCTCATCAATCACATCACGTCTGCAGTTCTTACCTCGTCCTTAACGGATTTTGAAATTTCTCCAATTTGATTTTTTTTTTAACCTTCTTTTTCAGTGACCCATAAGTCTATCTTCGTGCAGACAGAAAGACAAAATATGGACAAAAAGATACCCGTACACATGTGGACGGGGCCTATGAAACGTGTCAGTCATTATTTCACTATATTCCACCTGTGAGACGCACATCTGTCACCACTGACGAGAGGAAAATTTAATTACAGTGGAAAATTATACTCGACTACGCCACAGGAAAGCCAGCCAACACTAAACACCCGATTTACATGCAAATATCTTGGAGATAAAAAAAAAAAAAAAAAAACAGGATTAATCTCTACTCCTTGTAATGTGTGCCAATAGAATAATAATAATAATAATAATTAAAAAAAAACAGTGTATTAAAATCCATATGGACCGTAACAGCAAATAAAATGTTTACCTTTAAATAAACATTTTTTTTTTGCCCATAAATCTAAAGCTTAAGTCTGGTTACTCCTACATTAGAAGGGTTACAAGTTGTGGCCATTTCGAAACACAGTGACCTTTAACCTTTCCCACTGAGCATGTTGCCAGGCAACTCTCAAGCTGAGGAGGGAGGGGAGCTCTTGGCCATTATGAAGGGCTGATCGTCTTTTCTGCCTAAGAACAGGGACGACAGGTTAAAGAGCGCTCGAGCCCTCGGGCCATTCAGCAAGTGTCAGCACTACACAACAAGAGCTATTCGTTTCCACACAATGTCAGCGGATCGAGAAGGAACCGCATGAACTCTGGACAAAAGCCGAGGTGGCGGCTGAGTTCACCACGACTGTATTTAAGATCAGGTTGCTATCTAAGATGTAACAGTGCTCTCGAGAGCAGTCGCTGCGTGACTCAGCGAGCCGAGAATGGATGACTAAATTTAGCGTAAAGAAAATTGAAATGCTGATACTCCCCACTCTCCATGAAATCCGTTAACACGAGAGCCCCAGTGCCATGCGGGGTGCTGACATCACAGATCTCAAGTCACCCCAACACTGCCACAATCAAAAAGAAAGAAGACGACAAGCCATATTCGGGGGCCAAGCATCCTGCCCACATATTATATATATATATATAAATTCAATTTCTTTATTCAGCCATCTATTATTACACTGCCAGTAATAATAATAATAATAATAATAATAATAATAATA
>JAQLOM010000017.1:5437333-5449924 GCA_030068315.1 Chrysichthys thysi
CCAGTGAGCCGACAGACTGCAGTGATTCTGTGAGTTGTAGTGAAAGTCCTCTCCCCTCTCCCTCACACCAGCTACGAGTCTTATTAAAGGTAAAGTGCAGGTTATTTTGTTGTTCTCAGGTGTGGTGGGGTTGAATAACAAGAAACAGAAACTTAGTCAACACCGGAGAAAGCAAACATGGGAATACTAAGACTTGGCAAGAGCGCGTAAAATGGCCACTAATGCTCCGCGAGCTTGACATCCATTACACCTGTTGCCACCCATGTGACGCGCCATGGCGTTGTGGAGGAAAACCAGGAAGTAGTCTTTAGCGCACAAGTTCTCTGACTTGCACTGCTACTGGGAGTGTTCAGAACAGGTGCGCTGCACACGTAGGCAAATTCATGACAGTTTTATGTATTTTTACTTCATATTTTGTGTTATATTTTGTCATTTTTATATAAATATTTGGGAGTTGTGAAACGAATTATCTGAGTTTCCATTATTTCTTCTGGGGAAACCTGCTTTGATATGCTTAGGATTACAAGCACATCTCCGGAGCGAATTATGCTCGCAGTTCCACTGTATATGCATATTTTTTTGTTATTATTTATATACTTCATTGCCTCTGCCCAAGACGTCAAAACATATTTACACATGCTAGAACTTCATTTAGATTTCAGACATTAAAATTAAGAAAAGCCGAAAATGATTCCACAAAAGGGTTTACCCAGGCTGCCAGACATTGACTTGCACATATAAAACTTCAACAATTCACTCCTAACTGATTTCTAGTTGTACATAGGATCTAAACAGACTACATTATGTAGTCTACTACGTTGTAAGCATTTATACCATTATACTGTTATAAGCCAGACAAACTCAAGACTGCATTACTTCTAACGTAGAGTAATAAAGTTAGCTTGCGGTCTAGCTAGAATAAAATAGTATTTAGGACTCAACACCGGTCATTATAAAAGTCCCAGTGCACCCACTGCAGTTTCTTAAACAGCGACTCTGGTACACAGTGTGCTTGGGTTGCGCTCCATTCGCCTCGGAAGTTGGATGTCGTTACTGGGAACGACACTGTGCCCGACTTAACTGCGTTCCATTTGTACAAGTCAGAAAACCAATATAAACACCTACAGGAAAACCCCTACTGTGCTCGCTCTTTTGTCCTTTACCAGTGTTTTACCGCAAATCGAATCAACACATGTCCCTAATACGCTGATCTTTGAAGTTTTAAACTGGAACTTTCGACTCCATTTTATTACTTCACGTGGTGGGGAAAGCCAGGTTCGCTCACTACCGCATAGCCATTAGCTATTAACTGGCAAGGCCACATGAAAACAACACATTACCCGGTATTTAGTGCATCAAAACACCACATCGATATGAGCACAGGTCAAATTTGGACAGTGCTGTCAGTACGACTGATTAATAACCGAAGTTTAATAAAATTTTGGATTTTTTTTTTAACTCGGGGCTGGTGAGGAGCTCATCTCCTGACTTTCTGAGTCGGAAATCCTTCCAGTAACTCTGATATCCTGACTTCTGAGTACTACTGGAACGCAACCTTAATGACACCCAGTACACGCAATTACGATCACAAGTACAATTAAAAGTATTGATGCACCATTACCGATACTGCCATTTTGGCCATCTATAGGAGAGGCACTAAGGCACTACAGAGGCTTTACAGAAAGGAGTGGATGTGATGAATATACAGGAACACTGATAAAGAAGTACTGAAAATTGCACAAATGTAACACAGTGGGCGTAGCCATTATCTGTATCTGTTTATTGCTCTGAATATCCGTATCTGTATTCGAATTTAAACCCGACGTGCACGTGACTCAAGCTTGCATTTTTTAAAAATAATTCATTATGAGCCCTTCCACTGGGCCTGCGGAAACACTGAAAAAGCCCCAGGGGTAGAAATGCCAGCAGGGTCAGCATGGTACATGATCTGGCTCAGACAGTTCCTCAAGCTCGGCTACATCACTCCAGTTCATAACTAGTCCTAACTAGAGACAAAAGATACATATTTTTTTAAATTCCGCCTTCAGTTATTTTTTTTTTCTTCGTATATGCCCAAGACACTTTCTCACAAATCTAGTTTCCAAAACAGTACCCTAATTCAAACCACCGCGTCTGACCAGGCAGCTCCTAAGGATGCTCCGAGCCGCAAATGTTCATGAACACGGTTCATATCTCGTGAGCTTCATATCTAACCACTCACCTCTCAATGAAACCTTCCACTAATGCAAACTCTGTGTGTCCAGTTGCACACTTCTAGCTAAATGCTCTGTGAACCTTTTTATAAAAAGTAAATAAAATAAAACGTTTAATCAAAAGTGCACGTCCTGTTCATGGTTCACGTGTGTATCATTTAATCTGATCATTCCATGTAACGCGTTCACAGTCCAACCCTTAAACATGGCACGTTGCCTGAAAACAAAAGATGGCTACCGAACTCGAATATCTGCTGTCAAGTTATGTTGCGGGGGCAAACATACTCACATGCACATCTCTCATTTGTACCTGCGTAGACAGAACAACTACAGATGTGTTCTTGACAGATTTCTTATCACAAATAATGGCCAAGCTTTGAACCGTTTGTAGAATATAAGTATCAGAGAAAGAATAAGGAACGATTACAAAGTTGCCTGGTACATTATAATCATAATCCCCCGATTATTATTATTACTGGTCAGTAAGTTGCATAATAGCAGATAAACCCTAGATGTTACTTACACAAAAAATACTAATTATCATTACTATGTTATAATCATCACCAGCACCACCACGCATAAAAATCTAAAATACAGAATATGGATAACTCCATATGATGAATGACCATGAATGACTGAACACTCTGTACGTGAATGTAACGCTCACCACATGTGTCCGCTAGGGGCCTGTAGTGAGACGTGACTGCTGTACTGGAACGCTGGCTGCTCTTTGGACAATACAGGCTCCTGTTACACACACACACACACACACACACACACACACACACACACACACACACACACAAAGAAAATGATCAAAAAAGGAAATAATCCAAACACAACACTAACGGGTCATTTTTGTACTACTGAACATCAGAACCACATATCTATAAAGGCAGAGCAGATGACGTTATCAGCCGACGGATACGAAGTTAAAGCAGCGGACGCTGAGTGTGCAGTTCTCTCAGTGCACGTTATATAATAACCTGGCAGCTGTGTTATAGCTGAGTGCAGCGGTGTTATTACATTCCTTGGCAATCCTGCTCGGGAAAAAGTTACTGGGTAAAAGGTCAAGAAACCGTATGATCCACCAGGGCTGCTTCTTTATTTGCATAATTACCTTGCTCTGAAACAGCCTTGACATTTCACAGGTTGTTATTAATTATTAATATTAATATTTTATTTTATTTTTTATTTTCTGATTTTTTAGCCTTTATTCGTAAAGCAACATTAGGCCATTTTAGGCCAAATACAGACGGCTGGTGGTTTCCAAACTAAAAATGTGAACACCGAACACAATGAGCATTTTGAAGCATTTTTGCACATGGTAAAAAGGACATCAGTGTGAAGGACTGGTGTTACCATAAATTTACTCTCTATCTTTTCTTACCTTCCTTAGTTAAATTAATTGAACCAGTCACCTCTTCCTTTGCCCTGTAATTATGGGAACCAGAAATCCTCACGCAACAGATCAGCACAAGGTGCAAGCGTTTTTTAAAACTGGAAAGGCACTCGGAGAGCACAGACCTCCACCAAAAGGACCATAGCGGACTCTATGATATGCATATTTGCAAACGTAAACATTTTATATATCTACATACATTTCAAATAGCGTCTCGTAAGGCTACGTTGGCTAGGTTTTGTCACTATTGATATTTACTGCCACCTACAGGATTTTAAGATGTATGGCAGACGAAGTGCAGATTTCCACCAAGGCCTCCCCATTTCTCAGATCCGTGCAAAAAATTTAACAGGTTCCAGGTTTCACCATGCCACCGAGTTTCATTGACATCGGGTTGGCATGTTTTCCATAATCCTGGTCAGAGTCAGACAAATAAACCACACCAAAAAACATTTTCTCCTTGGTGGGAGCAATAAACTCAAACGTGACCTTGCACACTGTGTTAAAGGAGTAAAAAAATGTTTGTTTGTTTTTTTTTTAATAAAGAGATTGCCTTCCTATCTCATTTCTCTGCCACATGATACCTGAAGCAACATTACCCGTTGTTCGGTGTTCTCCCTACAAAAGTCTTATTTATAATTAAAAAAAACAAAAAAACAAACAAAAAAAAAAACTGTGCTAAATTGTTCTCTGTATGTAGTTATCCATTTTGTTAGTTCTTTTTTTTGGCCGTTTTAGCCTTTCCTTCTTAATCTGGTCTTGACCAAATCCAACCCATCATCCACCTCAGACAACAGACAGCAACCGACTGAGCGGGTGAAGGCTAATGTGCTTCTGTCCAGACATGTAAAACCAGCCAACTGTATCTTTTCCAAAAGGTGCTCATGCTGCATCACAGAGTGGCTTAACCCACTCGAGGAAAGCGCTATCCACCTTGTTGTGCATACTTTAGCTCATAGATACTGATGATTGGCTAGTGTCCCTGTGATTGACAGGGGATAGCGTATGACATCCCTCCAACCCAGACAGCACAATCCAGTTTTGCTCCCATGGCTGCGACACCCTCAAGAATTGAACTTGTAAGCTCTCTTTGACAGGGATTTTTACCATTTTAAGAAGTCTTTCAAGTCAGATACTCACCCGGCCCACCACTCCTCGGCCTCTGACCGTCTCCAGTGTTCCTGAGAGGCTGAAGATCCTCCAGTGTCGTTCTCTCAGCTGCACCACCTCGTTGCCCATGTTCTCTAAACGGATGCAGTAGCGCCACTGGTTCAAAAAAAACCACACACACGTGTCATACATGTAAATAAACACAAATGCAAAACATAAGTCCGAGTTCTTAATAGTTTGGTGAATTCTGTGTAGAATAGCTTAAGATAATCTCAGTTTTTGACTTACCCAGTAAACGTGTGAATTCTGTGCTTCCTATTGAATTACAAAAAAAGGGGGGGGGTTAACAATAGATTTAACAATAGATAACATTTTTAGATAAGAAACATCAAATTTTCTCATAATGCATCAACTGATGTCACTAAAGATACCATATGGTGCTGATGTGCGTGTTGCTGTGGCCTAGTTTCTTCCTAGTTCAGTTCACAGCAAAGATTCTAGAGCGGAGCAAGATGGATCAGTTACGCAATAGGCAGAATTACCCTGTGAACAACCGTGGATGCCATCTTATTACGCCCACCGTAGCGTATTTTTTTCAGCAAACAACGGTTAGTGCCACCTCTTGGAAAACATATGCTAAACTGTCCAAAATTATTCAACCAGTCATGAGGAGGTTCATTGTTGTCAATACTATCTGAGATAACAAATCGATATCTGAAGTCAAATGTGATCCACGATGTTAATCGATATCCGAGGCTTAAATCAGATGGGGCTAATTTTGCTGTGTAGATGCATATAGCTGAACTTACCTCAATTGGGCTCCAATTATTGAGGGGGAAATAAATAAATAAATGAATGAATGAATGAATGAATGAACAAAAACAATCCGCTCAAATAATCTATTGATGTTGTCTTAACACAGGATGTCTTTAATTTCTCATAATGCAATCAAAACAAGAAACAACAAGACGATTTCAGAAAAATGCCGCAAGTTTCCCACGGTATCCGGACTCTGGGACGAAAGGCCAGCTTACTAAAATAGCGCCCATAGTGTCGAACTTCGTACTTCCTAATTATCAACGTATTTTCCAGCCAGAATTCCATCTTGCGCATAGCGCTTTAGAATCTTTGGTTATGACAGCTCAACTACGTTTATAAAACCTATCCCAAGTGTACGCAGTCTTACCCTCATGCCCATGTAGAAAGGGATGACGGTCACTCGGATATTCTCTGTAGTCTCTCTGTGGACATCGGACAACTCCAGCCATGGGTGGTTCTTCTCCTGCCATGCACGCAGTGTGTCTCTTGCTACAAACGGAGGCACTGACAGAACAAACACACAGAGAGAAGTTGGACCAAAGTCAGACTCTAATGTTCGAAGAATTACCACACATTTTGACAAAAGTTAGAGAGGATGTGTATGAATATATAATAAAATTACATGAGAGCAGATCTGGGTGCATTCATTGCTGTAGACCTCACTAGAACATTACAACGATGTGCGGTAAAAATATAGCAAATTAAGCAAACATCTAAAATGATTCACTTCCTGTAAACTGACCCTCAAGAAATCCCTTGCTCACACTGTGATTGACTGTCCGAATGGCAGTCAGGGTCAAGAGTGAGAGTTTCAATACAGCCGTTGAAAAAAGATTTTAATCTGTAATGACGTGCTGAATACCTTTAGACGGGTTAAACACGAGGAATCTCTCAAACAGCTCATGCTGAATGGGCACCTGATCTGTCGAATTATATGGCAGAATATCCTCATGGCTCACATAGTCTAGACCTAAAAACACAGAATATACAACAACAGACTGAGATTGCACAAAGACAAATACATCACAGGCTCATCACGAAGACATAACGCTCACAGAAACAGGTTTGTACATTGTTTATGTCCGTCTATCTCTGCTTCTTTCTAACGAAACCAGCTCTGACTGCAGTGCGGGCTGTAATTCAAATGTTCATGCGCTCATTTTAATATACAGGGGGTCCTGGGTTTACGCCGGAGGTCCGTTCCTACGGACGATTTTCGCCGTTAGTCCCAACTCACACTGTACAAAACTGTATAATGTTAAAACAGCCTAATACAGCGCCCGGATCTCCAAATAGGTAACAAAAAGAAAAACAATCATGCTGATTGGCGAAGGACTCGATTCTGATTGGTCCGTACATTTGTGCTGCTCAGGTTTTGTATGAACTCCGTCGGGTTTGGTTGAGAGGTCGATCCTGAGCGGTGCATTCATTTAAATATCAACGGCGAATGTAAACAAAGCCTCTTTCGAAGACTTTCTTAATAAGTTTATGGGAGAAGGCGACCGACGTAACCACGAAACGCCGTAGGTCAATGACGCCGTAAACTGAGGACTCCGTGCATTATTGTTTCTATAATAAGTCATTCACAGTATCACTCCACATAACCTAAGCCCAATAATAAATACATTAGAAGATGATGATGATAAAAGAGACAATGATAATAGATAGTGTTAGATGTAATCACTGATATGATGAATCATTTATTTAACATTTTCAGGAATCGTCTCTGGTGTTGGTGCTTGATGGCAGTTTTCAGAAATAGGAAAGTCTTCAGGACAGAATAATTTGAGCTTTTGGATTTCTTGATAACACAACAAGCAGTCTTGTCATAAGGGAACGACTGTTAGCTGCCACTGTAACTTAAGTGATAATGGCAACCGTGGTTCCGGAAGTTGCAACATTAAACGCACCTATACACGTTAAACATACTGCAAGGAATGCCGTTAAAAAAAAAAACCCAAACAAACAGAAAGTAAACTTCAGGGTGGTAACAGTAACTCTGCTTCAGTTTCACTCCTTACCCAACACACATTTTAACCAAGGGGCAGTTATAGTCAAGAACCACTGCTGCTTTACTATACTCACCTGGAATAGCATACAGAGCCCTGCTGTCGTCATGATTAGCTAGAAACGTGACGGCTTCCGTCTGTGACCTCTGTGACTGTCAACGGAAACGCGTTTCATTAAAATTGATCAAAAATTGTTAGCATAAGAGCATTCGTGCAAAAGTGCAAACTGTTAAAAATAAAAAAATTTAAAAAAATCAACGAAAGTGTATGACTCAAACCCTAAAGGCTTTCTAATTGTAACATCATGGATTCGTGTGTAAAGTATGATGCGTGCACTTACTATGTGCGGGCAGTCCCTGGTGTCGATGAGGACTTGGTAGTATGTGTGTGTTTTTCCCTTCACCTCCTTCGACCCGTGTGCTCCTGGAGTCTCTGGCTTACTGCACAAAAACACCACGATCTCTTAGTGGTAATACTGGGTACACAGGGCTCGACGGGGAAAATGACATTTGTTCTCAATCCACAGATTATTTGTTTCATGATTTGAACTCATGATTCCATGCGGCTGGATTTAAACCTTGACAGAGACAAAAATATTAACAAACACAAAAATCCACTAATTCATTTGTCAGTTCTTTCTTTTTTTTTTTTTTAGCTTTAGTGATGGTTATGAAACACTTTGCTACACGAGATTAAAGGATGATTTATACTTATGGTTAACCATCCATACACGTAGACAACAAGGCTGCTGCTCGTATCCTGCGGTCATTTGGTGTGACACTTGGGCATGCCTTCAGAAATTAATGTGATGCCTCCACGTGGTGGGCCAAAGTAAATAGTGGAGACCATACAGCACCATGAAACGCTGGGTCCTCGACTAAAACAATCTAGCCGTGTTTCTCAAATCGCTTACTTCTATGCTACTCTAGACCGTAGTTTAGCATTATCATCATTATCAGGTTTCCTATTAGGATCAGCGTATGAATTTTAAAAACCTCTGAAACCTACCTACAGAATCATCTGGTTTCGTTACCAGAATTCTGGATTTTCTAGATTATTAAATATGGTTTTGTATATACAGTGACGCTTTTGATGAGAATCACAAATCAAGACAACAATCACAGTGACAGCAGAAAACAGCAGAATGCACAATGCCACTTATGAAGAATCTGTGTACACATGTACGGATGGTGTGGTGAAGTACAGGTAGTCCTCAAGTTACGATGGAGATGCGTTCGGCTACACCCACCGCAGGCCGGGCGGGGGGGAATTATTATTGTTTTGCGGCCCGGTACCAAAAGCCCGGTGGTTGGGGACCCCTGAGTTAAAATTTCTGTGTTCAGACCACAGTCCCATTTAAGAAAAAGTGCAATTTGGAAGTGTGTATATTCTGGGTACTGTCGCTTTAAGACTGCCGTCTGTTGTTTACTTCCTGGTTGAGGCAGAGGGCCGTGTTTAATGCTGCTCGTGATGAACATGAATTTTAAAGTTTTAATATGGTAAAATGAGTGATTGTGTAGTCCTGTTGTGTTGTTTTAGCTTTAAAGAATATGTACTCATGTTATCAGTTGAAGTTCAATTCTTTTAATATTTATTTTGTAGACTTTTGCATCATGCTCCACGGTGCTATGAGGTCTTTATGTGCTCTGTCTTGCTAACAGGGAGACCGATATTTAATACTGTGGAGCGAGTTAACATTTAAGTGAGATGCCATTTAAATCACATTTCTGTCAAAAGACAGAGTTCGCCAGATAAATCCACACACCTGTATGATGTGGGCCGCAGCATTGTGTCTCTGAGCTTCATCCATCCCTACTACACAAATACTGAGCTCCGGCTACAGACAGCTGCCACTGAAACTGCTCCGGTAATAATCACAAAAAATGCACGGTACAGTACACCGATACACAAGTTAACTCTGCATTATGGGAGGCAGGGTGGCATTTCTGGCCATTGCCCAAACGTCCGCGTACATCACACACTGTTACGCTGGCCTGCCAGTGATGCTTGCCGGCGAATTTGAAATATTTTCTAAATATTTTACAATTCTTAGCGGATCACAATAGTCATCATAACTTCTAAAAAAAAAAATCATAAGTCGGGCCATCGTAACGCGGGGAACACCTATATATTTGCACCCTTACTGATGTTCCTGCATCACCAAATGCCACGAAAATATTCAAATAATGTATGTTAAGATAGTAGGAGTGGAAAATGTGCATTTGCCCTGCTAATTCTCACAGAAAACCTTTGTATATAAACACATGTAATTAATGAATTAATGAATGCATAGTTTAAGCCACACGTTTTCTCTCAAAGAACAAATACAGGGAGTGTGTGGGACTTTCAAAACCCGATTAGGAATGGTGTTCACCTGTCGGATGCTGGAGGGGTGACGTCACGGTCGTAAAGTCGAGCATGCCAGGGGAACAGCACGATGCCTCTGTAGCCAAACACACTGTGCAGGAACAGCTGGAAAAACACACATAGCCTTTATCAAAACTATGGCTGCAACTAATACATTATTTTGAAGATCAATTCATCTAGGCCTATCAGTTATTTTTTTTAGTAATCGCTTCCTTGGATCATTTAAAAAATAAACAAATAAACAAATAATTCAACCCTAACCTCAGTTAAATACAATACAGTATTACTGATATTATCAGATAATGAGATTATTTATCAAATACTTGTCAACCACTTGTTTCAAATCCGAGACCCAAGCTAATGGAAGATTACAGTATCCTGTACATTTCTTACTGCTTCTGAACACTTTTTTTTGCTCTTATAATTTTCAATGACCTGGGGCCCATTAGACATGGGTCTTACCTGCATTTCAAACACCAGATTCTGTTCAATTCTGATGAATCGAATTTAAAATAAAGGCCAGTATCCACTGGCTGTCTCAGTGCAAACAATCAGATGCTAAATTCATTCTGTTTGCTGTGTTTGCTTGGAATCGACTCCCAAGATTTGCAGTTGACTCTTAGTTTCCGGTACCTGGAATCAGGGAATTGACTCTTTTTGGGAGTCTTGACTCTCAAAGCCTTTGATGTGAACCGAGAGAACGCGAGTGAATTGTACATCATACATGGTTACGCTGGCCTGCCAGCCCGTGAATTTTAAATATTTTCTAAATATTGTACTATTTTTAGCGGATTGCAATCGCCATCGTAATTTTGAAAAATCATAAGTCGGGCCATCATAACTCAGGGAGTTCCTGAATTTATTAAATTATTTACATGCTTCCAAGTTAATTGATTCAAACCGATTCCCTACGTGTGCGTTTCTAATGATGCTACTACTACTCCCAAAAGGATGTGATGATGTTTTACTGAGAGAAAAAACATGTTTGTGTGTGTGTAAATCCTTACCTGTCCTGTTTCATATTTGCCATGCTGCTTTGGTGCTTCAAACACACCCACCGTCTCCAACACCTTCCCTTCAGGCCTGTTACTGACCAAAATGTACAAAAGACACACAAAACAAAAATGCCATCAAATGTCAGTGATACACGTACAGGCAACACATTATACAAATAAGTATGACCCACAAAATATGTCTCTCTCTCTCACACACACACACAAATAAGATAGAATTATGGGACATAAACCCACAAGCTCACAATATAACCTCGGGATCATGACGAAACACGCTGCAGCGTCATAACACTAATCTGAATCAAAACACCACACGTCAGTACTAATATAAGGATTAGGGATATCTTTAATCTGTGGATACCCCACTCCAACTCTGTATTATTACAAGACCCACTGGAGACCTTCGTTGGTGCTTTCTAAGAACTGCTACTAATCAAATCTCAAGGTCCTAATCTGACTGAGTCCCAGTCTACTGAGCGTTGAAATTGTTCATGTATATTAAACAGAACATAAAGAAGAAGAAAAAAAAAACATTTCTGTATCTGGTTGCAAACAAAAGCATGGGGTTTCCCCATAGTGAATCTCATTGTCAATCTCGGATCATTTCTTCAGGGATCTATATGTTGACGCGTACTTCTGTAAAGGTGTTGTGCAAGTGTGACAACGTCTATTGCTATAAGCACCACACAGATATATCTGTACTGAACTGAACAGAGCAATGTCCTGAGTTTAATCAATGAAAATATTAATAGCCAGGTAAGTAGATGACTGTAAATCACTGTAACATGAATGGGATCCTCAGTGAGCCATCAGAATAATCGAATAATCTTCCCTGGGGAAATAAACAAGAGGTACTTTGCAATGTGCGACCAAGGACGGGTTTCTACATGAAGGTAGGATGAATGTGATCAGCAGTGTGGCCAAATTAGAGGCTTCGTTGCTAGATTTGGCAGCATATTAGTCTTTTTTGATGACTTAAGAGCCAAAAGACTTTTTCTTTCTAGCAAGTCTTGAACTTGCTACCTTTCTCCAGCTTACACAGACCCGCTCTTATACGAGTTCAGACAGCAAGTTTGCGTGACTCCTCACCAGCGTGTAATACCCGACAGTGTTGTGCTTGCGACCAATCACTGATAACCATGCCCCACCCCCAAACACTAATCACCACTGTTTGTCCCAACCTCTTAGCCATTTGTTCTTCATTTTAAACTCTCTCTTTTAAAAAAAATAATAAATAAATAAATAAATAAACAAATAAATAAATAAAATCATCAGCCATTACATTTTATAAACCCTAAAAAGTGTGTTAACCTTTTTCCTTCATGACCATTCACAGTCAGAGGTTCTCGATGCAAAGTTTAATATCCTGTAAATGTGTTAAAAAAAAGAAAGAAATTAAGAAAGAAAGTCACTCATAGTACCATAACCAAAGACAACTTTCTTTCCAAAGAAATAAACAAATAAAATATTTTTTTCTATTCTGATATATAACAAATTGAACAGTTTTCTTCACCATGTAGTAGCATCCACTTGTACGCAATGTACTCTGTGACGGCACCAAGCGACTTTTAGGGCTTGCTTTGGCTACTTTCTCCTGAAAGTTGGCTATATTGGTGATATGGCAAAGTGTTAACATGGGGAGGGTCGTGGGTCCAGGT
>JAQLOM010000017.1:5466089-5476772 GCA_030068315.1 Chrysichthys thysi
GGTGGTGCTTGGATTCGAACTCCCAACCTTCCGATCAGCAGTGCAGCGTCTTAACCATCTGAGCTACCTCTGCCCCACAGAGGGCATTATTCATTTCTTTTGATAAGTGACTTTTTATTAATTTATTTTTAAATCCGACTTTCACACGAATCATTTTTACAAATGATTCATTCATTTTCACATGTGATTTTCACATGACTCGTTTATTTATTGCCCATGTGATCTTTACACACGGTTTCTTTATTTTCAAATGTATTGTTCCCCCACATAATTTATTTTTCCACATGATTTTTAGATGACTCATTTATTTTCAGGTGTCATTTTTTCCATATCTACTGTATACTTTTCTTTCCTTCTTTTCCAAATGATTCATTTATTTTCACATAGGAATGTTACAATCCTGATTACGATTATGATATGATTATGATTTGGTTATTTGCATGCAATTGTTTTTTAGGACATTGATTTTCTTATATGATTTTTATTCATTACTTTCTACAAGTGACTTTTATATGCTATTAATTTATTTTTAAATCAGATTTTTCATATGAACGAAGAATCATTTTCATGTGATCTTTACACGATTCGTCTTTCACACGAATCATTTTTACAAATGATTCGTTCATTTTCACATGTGATTTTCACATGACTCGTTTATTTATTGCCCATGTGATCTTTACACACGGTTTCTTTATTTTCAAATGTATTTTTCTCTCACATAATTTATTTTTCACATGATTTTTACATGACTCATTTATTTTAAAGTGTCATTTTTTTCCATATCTGTACTTTCCTCTTCTTCTTTTCCATATGATTCATTTATTTTCACATAGGAATATTACAGTCCTGATTACGATTATGATATGATTATGATTTGGTTATTTGCATGCAATTTTTTTTAGGTCATTCATTGTCTAATATGATTTTTATGCATGTCTTTTTTCATGTGCACTTTTATTTTACATGTAGAACATGGGGTTTCATTTTACCGAAGTCATTTTTCTCCCATGAATTATTCCAATAATAATAAATTCATTAATAAACTAACTCTATCACATATTGCTCACATGGCGTCAAGTGTTGACGTGATTCATTTCACAGGTGTAATTTCATGGCACAAGCAGTGTGTGTGTCTTGATTGTATTAAATATCATAACATTAACATTGGTGTATTTTGAAACCTGCTGGGTTCAGAGTTCATTTTCTGCAACGAGGCCTGCTTGCTCTGGAAGTTTCTTGGCAGTGTATGTGATCCTGCCAAACTCTCTTTCCCATTCACACTGTCAGACTTCTTGACAAAGCTGCAAACCAAACAAACACAGGTAATGAGCGAAAGTTGTATAACATTAAATCTACACTTCAGAGTTTAACAAATGCATCCGTACCTGTCACTGGCTGGTTTCGAATCAGATAAATGAGCTGGCTTGGAAAACATACTTGAAGTCTTATCTGGGGAGTAAAAGAGCATCACTGCATATAAAATTTACACTGAGATGAAAAACATCGAGTCAATTCAGGTACATCGATAAACAGATGATTAATTTTTTTACCTGGATAACCCGGTGAACTTGTATTTATCTTCTGGCTAGAGGTCCATGGTTTGACTGCTGACACTAGAATTAAACAATAACATCAGACAAAGGCAACACGTGGTTGGATGGGGCTCTAAACCATTTGAATCATTAAGTAAATGCAGCACACGTAACTCACCAGGTCTGCTGGTAGAGTCCATGATAGTTGTTGGTTTAGAAACTGCTGAGTCAGCTGCTGATTGGCTAAAAAGCAATGGGTTAAAATGTGCCGTAATGTTAGACTGCGAAACGTGGCTGGACCTGCTGATGGACTTGGGGCTTCGTGGGATCCGATTGATCCCAGACAGCTGTGGTGACGAGATGGCCGGATACTGACTGCTGAGAGATGACTTCACACCCTGGGACATCCCTAATTAAATGAAAAAATATATATATAATAATGGAAATCTTATGGAAATGCTAGAAAAAGAGGCTGAGTGACTGTTGTATGTGGTACATCAACTCATTTTATTTGAATGTGTGTCATTGCATGTGTACATCAAAAAATAAGAAAGTTGGTAAGTTCAGCATTGCTTTGTAGGTGATGAAGAGGAAAGGTTTGGCTCAAGCATTCTGGGTGACTCTGGGTAGTGGTTAAGACTTTGGAGTTGGGCCCTTGAGCAAGGCCCTTAACCCACAACTGCACAGTTGTATCAAACGAGATAGATGCTCTGGATAAGGGCGTCCGCCAAATGACACTAATGTAATGTTCGAGCTTGGTCTGGGTGAGTCTTCGTCTTCTGCCGCTTAATCCTGTTCAACGTCGTGGGGGGAAGCTGGCACCAATCCCAGCTGACATCGGGCGAGGGGCGGGACACACCCTGGGCGGGTCGCGCAGAGAGAAAGACAACCATTCCCACTCACATTCACACCTACGGGCAATTTAGAGCAGCCAATTAGCCTAATCCCCACTGTGTCTTTGGACTGTGGGAGGAAACCAGAGTACCCAGAGGAAACCCACATGAACACGGGAAGAACATGCAAACACCCCGCCCAGAAAGGCACCTGTGCCGAACCCAGGGCTCAAACCCAGGACCTTCTCGCTGTGAGGCAACAGTGCTAACCACTCAGCCACCGTGCTGCCCATGGTCTGGGTGAGTATGCTTTTGAAACCACTGCACTATAGATAGCAATAGGACCCAGAAATACATGAGTGTTAAGAATTAGGTGCCACCAAAATGCTTTGGTATGAGTGGAATACACACGGTTGTTGGAAAATAAGGATGAAATTTCAGAGCATAATATTCTTATTAAAGCATGCCCCCTTATATTTCACTCTGCATTTAAATTAAAGAATAGTTGTACTTTTCTGGGCCTCTTACTGCCTTGCATGGAAAATTGCTATTGCAACTAAAAGGGCACCCGGACCATAGTCAAGGACAATAGTCGACTCTTCAATGTTATGCAAATCAGCAACTGCAGGCGCTTAATACGTCTGAATATTTTCCCACCGGAGTCATTGTATTTCTACATTGGCTATGTTTTGTCAATATTGAACCTTACTGCAATCTACTTTGTTTGAAAATGCATGTCACTATCACTGAGCTCAGATATCCACGAAGACCAAATGCTGGATGTCACAAAGGAGTGAAAGTGGCACGAAATTTAATCCACTATTTTTTTTTGTATTTTTTTTTACACGCTTCCATCAAGGTTCATGCAAATCAGGTTGCTAGGTTTTGTGTGATTGTACTTCCAGGAAGACAAACAAACTGCCTCAAATGTTTAACCTCCTTGGCAGAGGTAACAAAAACAACGACGAGCCCTTAACTGATCCCACCCTCTTTGTTGAAACTACGTTTGCTTTCATGGGCCAGACATAAAAATTACTGAAATAAGTGGAAACACGTACACGAGATGTGTGGGCTACTCACCAGACTTAGTGGAAGGCTCAATCGTTTGTGGATATGATTTAGTACTCAACGTTGCTTGGCCAAACACTTTTGACTTTAGTGGAGGGGAGGGGTTAGGGAGAGAAGAGCTGGGATTGGCTGATCTCCTGACAGGTTTAGGGCTCATACGGATCATTGAAGTGACGGGTGCTTGGGGTGTTACAGCGGTTGGGGATGCATCTCCAACTGATCTCACTTCCTGTGACACTGAGGAAGAAACTGAGGAGTATCCAGAATACTCTGAGCAGAAAAAGGGCAAAACAGAGAAAATGAGGACATGTTTTGGAACTTCTTTATGTAAAAAGCGATAAAATAAATAAATAAAATGCAGATCTCACCACTGTCGGGAGGTGATTCTGCTCGTCGAGCTACAGAAGTCATGGAGAGCTGAGGCTGTGAGAAGACACGAGAAATACGTGACCTCCCTTCTCGTGATTCTGTAGAGGTCTCTGATTGGATAAAAAGGAAAAATATTAGGGCTAAACATTCGGTCCTACTGCTTAAAGTGCATGGGATGTTCATGAGTTGAGGTGAAATTCCAAAGAAACGTTGATGTGATGCACGAGTTTCCTTGAAGATTTGATTGAAATATGGCGTGGGTTATGCAGATGCAGTATGCAGATGAGCTAGAGCTGATGACATACTGTAGTTTTATCAATACCTATCTGTGATGACGTAGACAACTTCTCTGTGTTGTGATTGGCTGGTCTTCTTTGACGTCTGGGGCTCATGCAAATGATAGAGGTCGCATTAGGCTGGGCAGAAGTCACCTGCTGACAGTTTACTGATCCCCTCACATCCTGAGACACGGCTGAATACACTGACGAGTAGCCAGAGTACTCTGAACGAACAACAAACATAACATTTCCACTGAGGCCATTGAAAACAATGTTTAGTCAAGCGAGTAGAAACCATGGCACCTGCCTTTGACAAAGTAAGGGATTGCATTAAGACATTGATCTGATTTACCACTTCCGGATGGCGAATCCGGACGTCTGCTTAGAGAACCAGTGGACAGCTGAGGATGGGAGAAGCCGTCCCCTGTTGATCTTATCTCCTGTTGCACTGAAAAAGCACCTTATTGGACAAAAGGATTTAACGCTGTTTTGCCAAGTCTATTTCTAAATGGACAAATGAAAGCAGAAAAGAAAAGCAAAATGAAGAAAGGAAAATCTTGTACTCACGTTGAACAGGATGTTGGGTTTGGTTGAGCTCTGAGGTTAGACTAGAAGTTTCAGTAGAGTTTAGATGAACAACAGACTGAGAACTGACAAGGCTAGTGTCCGGATTTTGTGCAAGGTCGCTATTCGTCGGGCTTTTGCAAGGCCGTGGGCTTATTTGCGTGAACGAGGGGACAGGTGGGTGAGGAATCAGTCTCCTGGAAGACTCTTGGTCTCCATTACTGCCAGGTGAATTTCTTTTGTCTGGACAAGAGAAGTAATGTTTCAGACAAAATACTGGATATAATCCATGCGGTTTCAACAGTATAATTATCAGCGTAATCGTTTTAGAATTTCATATATATATATATATATATATATACACACACACACACACACACACACACACACGTTATTATAACAACTCACCAGATGCTGGGGAAGGTTCAGCTAACAGTGGTTTCTTCATCGTAGTAGGAGATGGTGTGGGGTTCCGTTTAGTGGAAGAATACTCATCTAGGTTAAACCTGACCGGTTTAGTCTTAGAGTCAGGGCTCATGTGAACATTTAAATTCAATGTTGCAGATTGGACCAGATCCTGAGATTCCATCACAGCTGTTTGGTCCTCATAATGCCTGTTAGTAGATGATATTTTTTCTGTCTGGACTATGGGGGAAAAAACAAAAAAAAAATCACAGCCCTGACATTCCGAAAGGACTAAAAAGCATGCCATGTTCTTCTTTTTTCTCTTATACCGCTACAGTGTTCTACAAGTTGCAGTTTGTTTATTTATTACTCAACCAGACATCGTGCTTTTTATCCATTTACGGGTGCGTTTCATGTTTTTTATGGAACAGCTGCAATACGAGTTCTAACTTATCAGTTATGTTATAACTGCGTTTATTACCATTGTTCCCTCATCGGCCTCTTTTTTTTTTTTTCATCTCTTAAAGTTAATAAGATAAGAAAAATGCATCCTTTTCGTATTGCAGAGAAACCAGGAAGCTCAAAGTCCTCTATCCGTTAGCAGAAACCCCCCTGATGGTTATAGTGCTCTGACACTGGAGACTTTTTCCATAAATGTTGAATAAAAATCTCCTTTCAGAACGCATCACCATGTCCATGATTATACAGCCGACAACAATAAGAAGCTGTTTTCCTTATACGTAATAGAAAATTAATCAATACCTTCTGAGCAATCAAAATCATTCAGTGATGTTGTGGTATGACTTGAAATATGTTTCAGAGTGGAGGAAAAAAAAAAAAAGCTAAGGGAGACCTTTCTTACCAATTCTGTGATGTGACCTGACTGCCGGACTTGCCGGTATAGATGGACACTTGAATGGAGTAGGGCTTTGGTTTGTTGATCTCAGAGGTTTGGGGCTCACAGGAACTACTGCATCACTTGAAAGTTGGTGTGGTGTTGGTGCAGCAAGTGGTTCTGCGTTTTGAGTCGCTTGAGAGTGATCTAGTTGAAGAAGCAGAAATCTAATGTATAGTAAAAGAGCTAATGAGTGTGTTACAAAGGAGAAAAAGAAAGAAAAGCGTCTTATTCACCATTTCTGAGGGAGGGCTCTAAATGTCCTGGAGAGCAAGCAGATAAAGGAGATGTCACTGAAAACGGGGCCACGTGGTGGTTGTACACAGATGCCTCGGATTCCGAACCTTCACCAACAGCTGAAGCTTTAAATGGCAGTCCAGGTGCCTCAGGTGTGTATGATGGTTTACATGGAGTAGACGTTTGGTTGGGTAATCTGCGAGATTTTGGGCTTAGAGGTATGTTCATAATGCTGACCGGTTGCTGGGGTTCTGTCATGGACCCCAAGCTTGATGGAACGGTGACCGTCGACCGGAGCACTTGCGATGACAGTAAACGTTCTGATTGTGAGAGAACAAATCGAAAGTGATCTTGTAAACTTTGGTTGATAGTAAAATATAAGCGTTTGTGTCCACCACAAACAAAAACTCACCAGTTCTAAAAGTAGATTCGGAGGATTTCCTTGTGGCACTGGCGTTACTTGGTATAGCAAAAGGAGCCACGTGAAGGTTCGTTGTAGTTGTAGCTGCATCTGAAGCTGATTTGCTGAAAGTCAAATCAGCATTTTGAACGGTTATTGGCACGGTTTCAGGAGTTGTCAGTTCGGCGTCTGTACTGGTCGTTAGATTTGGTTTTCCGGTGGCTTCCAGATTGCTGGCCATTGCCGTCACTTCCTGTGTCTCCAAAGTAATATCTGATCCAGTGAAAGGTTAATAGGGTGAGATGTGGGGACAATGTTGGGAAAGCCGAGGAGATAAAGAGAAAATTAGATATTGCAATAGTACATGGATATGCCCTCACCATTCTCAAAGGAAAACCTTTCTGCATCTCTCTTTGGTGAGACTTTTTCAGAGAACGTCTGATGATACTGTGAGTGAGTTATAGAGTTATGGCTGTCTGGTGTTCTCACTTCCTGACCCTGCTCTGTTGGTTGAAACGAAGGGAAAAAAGCAATATAGGAAAATATGAACCATGAAAATAAACAAAACAATAATCAGAAGAATGGTCAGTGTGCCTGTAAGGAATAATAGATCGCATCAAGAATGATGAATGGTGTGGTATACTGTTTCACCTACCAGATCCATGGTGGGATTCTGTGTTTGGCTCTGGTGTGGAGATTTCACCAGTTGGATGGTTAAATTTTTCCAATGGTGGTATGAGTTTGGTAAGAATGGCGCATGGGTTCCGTTGTATCCTCCAAGGCCTTGGAGACGTAGGGCTTAATGGACAACCTTCAGCACCTCCAGATTTCTGGGGTGCTTCCATCACAAGTGTGGACACGGTCCGGCTATTGTTAGATAAATTCATTTCCTGGATCTCTGTCTCTGCGAAAGAGTAATAGGACATGTATGTAGTTTTAGTCAGTGTGTCAGTTTTTCAGGAACTGAAAAGCTTCTTGGTTTATCAATTGGTGTCTGTGGTGTCGTGAAACGTTTTGAGTAATTTGTAGCCGTGCATGGTTGAGGTCAGGAGACTGGGTGCGTTTCTCACCTATAGTCCGCTGTGATTTGGATTTCTGAACTGCCAGATCTCTTGCTCTGCTCGTAGCTGTCAGTGGACGCTGTCTTGTCGTCATAGCCACGGATGTCACGTGCTGACTAGATAATGATATCACGTCCTGGGACACGGAGTATCCCGAATATCCAGAGTATTCTTCGATGACACAGAAGAGAGGTCAATAAAAATCATGGAAAACTGTTCAGAAATGACTACGATTAATGAGAAGAGCTTCACTCACCACTTTCTAATGGAGATTCAGGTCTAGGGTGTATGTTAGGATGTATTTGAGGAGATGTGATGGTCAGAGCGTCAGAGAGTCCATGTTGTTTACTGTCCAGTGATGCCACTTTTTGGAATTCAATTTAAAGGGAGTGATCTATGATTAGCTATTGATTATTATAATACTGCAAGCCATAAAGTTAACCCGATCGTCTGATACCTTGTGGTTTTTCAGGTTTATTCTCCAGTCCAGCTGAAGTTAAGTGGTCTTTGCCTTCTTCTTCTTGCTCTTTTACTTCTTCTTTTTCTCCTCCCTGCTCCTCTCTGCTTATCACCTGTCAATCAGTAAGATTGTACGTATACATGTGTGGGGAAAAAAGTCTTCAGAAGTAAAGCATTTATCTCCTGCTGTCTTGTAAAGTTCTCCTAGTGGAGAAGGAGGGAATTACAGGTTACCTGGAATACAACTCTGGCCTTGTGCTGGTACAGTATTTTACTCTTTTCACATAACACAAATCATGTTGAGAGTTGTGAAATTACTACTAAATCAACATTGTGTAATCTTTGTTTTTATGTTTTGTTCAATCAAAGATATTTTGAGACCACACGCTTAAACAAATTCTAAAAAAAAAAGAGAGAGAGAGAGAGACAAATTAAACATTAGAGTGTTGTTATATTTTTTAGATTATGGATATGCGCTGCTTTAATGAAAATATCAGTGAACTCTAAACAGATATGGACTGTATAGCTTTTTGCCTTGGGTATTTTTCTGCATTTACATTGTTTTCTCAATTCCGACCCTATTTGGTCACCTCTCTCCTGGTTAAAAAAAAAAAAATTATATATATATATATATTAATGTATTAAAAATATATTGTACGTTTATGTAGTATATTTTGTAGTACATTTTTATTTTTTGTGCGAAATTCCAGAGTCAAAAAATATACGACAAATACACTAATTATAAGTACATTTCTGCCTCAGTAATACTTAAGTGTTTTAAATGCAAGTACATTAATGTATACTAATACTTAAATGGACTTTTAGTGTATTCATATGAAGTATAAACATGTCCCAAGTAATATTTAGTATATTTTCAGAGCATTTTGAAAAGTTGTACTCAAACATACTTAAGTGCGACTTAATGGTGTCTCAAAACAGTACCGTCAAGTCCACTTAGTTGTACTTAAATATATCTTTAGTTGAACTAATGATATATCATTAGCACACTAAGGACAAAAAAAGTGCGTGAAAATAGCACGAGTACACTGAAGTATAATAAGTACACTTAAATTAAGTACACTTTAGCATACTTCTTTTTTTTTTTTTTTTTACCTGGGAGGTGGTAGATCGGGAGGCGAGTGGACACCAAACTATGTTAAACAGACAGTTTAAAGATTGTGAAGAACGACGTTATGGTTATTATGTTACGTATGTATCCCGTGAGCTGCTTTTTTTTTTTCTGTAAAAGAACCTCACGTTTGAAAGCCGGTTAAAAGAAATGTCCCTCAAGAGCTATTCTTTCCTGCTTTTGTCGCAAAAAACACCCGAGTGTTCTGATGTTCACTAGCTGTTCTTGGTTTGTCGTTTTCTTGTAGGAAAGGTTTTAGTGCTAAAACGCCATGCTCTGCGGTCTCTTAGCTCTTTCATTTACTGTATGTGTGGCGCACATTTCAGAAAAGGCAAGATTCATAAGTCATCGGTATCCTGCTGGGAGCACTTCCTACACGTGCAATTTTCCAGGCCCTGTTCTTGCCAAGCAATAATTATGTTGAAGTTTTCAATTACACTCCCTCCATTTCATTAACAAAAAATGTTTAGCTATTGTATAATTAGATATATGAGCTTACCACCTACGTTTAACATGCCGTCCGTACAGCAGCGTGATTTAAACCAGAGAGTTCTCTACACGTGCTCTTATAGGCCGGGGTGGTTTGGTAGTCTTTAATAAAACCAGAGATTCGGTCTCCTTTTATATTTTTCTTTCCACTCGGCTTCCTTGGGTGTTTCTTATCAGCTGCGAGTTGCCAAGAGGAGGCATCTGGGGCAATGACAATTATGGCGAATAGAAGAAAACGTCAAGCTCGGATCCCAGCTACTGCCCTGGACGTCAGCGCGGCTTTAATGTGCGCTGCCCCATGCGGCGCACGCCGCTACACTTCCTGCACATTACGCCAGCTCACCACATTAAAAGACGTCTGCGTGGAACGTTATTCACTCATCGAGAGCAATTACACGTGTAACACCAGATCTGCCGTAGTCCCTCCAGAACCCACTCACAGACACGTCCACCTTTAGTTCATATCATATATAAAAAATTAAAGTGGTCATCATTGAGCCTATCTGGCCATCTTAAGTGGCTGTACCCTGTTACCGTGCAAGCTTAGATTTCAAGGCAGTGCAATTTAATCCAAGCCGTTGAAACAGCTCTCAGCCATGTCATATGTTTCAGGAAACAAAAAAAACAAAACAAAACAAAAAAAAGTGTTTTATTTCTGTTTGTTTGGGAAAAATCACCTTTTGAGAAGTTTCTTAAACAAGAGCTACTTCAAAACGTAGACTGTTTTCCCCCTCTACATATTTTGGTGCAAATTCCAATTCGTTTAGGTATTGATAGGTTCTACAGTGTGTGTGTGTGTGTGTGTGTGTGTGTGTGTGTGTGTGTGTGTGTGTGTGTGTGCGTGTGTGTGAGAGAGACTATACAAGTGCAACCATGCATGTGCGTTGCATCTGTGTGTGTGTGTGTGTGTGTGTGTGTGTGTGTGTGTGTGTGTGTGTGTGTGTGTGTGTGTGTGTGAGAGAGA
>JAQLOM010000017.1:5533701-5547210 GCA_030068315.1 Chrysichthys thysi
ACACACACACACACACACACACACACACACACACACACACACACACACACACACACACACACACACACACAGCCTCTCAAACACACACCGCCTCTCAAACACAATGATATCATGGCAGTGAGATTTCAGGGTTGATTAGAGGCAGAAAACACTCTGTATATCTTAAACAATCGAAACAGTATGGTTTTAACAGTTCTGCCTCTGAGCTTTTAAACATTTCTCTCTCATTAGTTTTTCAAAATGGAGCCTAGCCAATGTAGGAGAATGAAAAAAAAAAAAAATCAAACACAAACACACGTGCGCACTCACAAACACATCTGAAGAGCTGACACTTCCTGAGCATGCAGGTCAACGACAGGGCTATTTAGTTATTTATGGAAACAAGACATGAAATCGAACCTCATGGAATCGATTATGTGCATACTCAAAGCTACACACAATGCAAAGCACCCAGGACACCAATGCCACGCTCACTTCCTTTCTGAAGCCATTGTTGTGTTTTGCAATTTGAAAACTTTGTGCAAAAACTTTATCGTCAAGCATAAACAACAGAAAAGCGTCCGCCCCGTCATCTGGGGTTCGAACCCACATGACGCCACAGCCATTGGTCTCTATCTCTCTCTCGCTCGACTCTAGCTGATCGGGGACACCTGTGATCTCACGTATGCGAAAGGGGGTGGATAGCGCTTTCCTACGAATGTGCTACACTGTACTGCGTAGAACTAAGATCAGAAGAGTGTGATACAGCAGCTTGAGGGAAGAGGAGGAGGAGGAGGACTAGGAGGACGACAGCCAGCTAACGGATATGGTGTGGTTTATTCTTTCGCATGAGTCAATTAGTGAACACGTGAGGGCGTGTCACATGGGCGTCTGCCTTCATACGTGACCGCAGGACTGAATGCGAATGTGTCCACTAGGGGGCAGAAAATGAAAAGCTGAATGAATTGAGGATGAAAAGACAGGAAGGAGATATAATAACTCTGAAAAGTGCGAATCTCCTCTGGGTGCTAGATGGCAGACACTGTACCACATTTATTTATTTATTTATTTTCCCAAGGATGAGAATGAATATCGTTAAGCGTTGTTGAAAATCTTCAACCGGGTGGTGTCAACGCATTCTGCGCCTCTGATAGCAGCTCCGCTGTAACGAACGTCTAATGTTGGTACTGTTTCTGTTTCGACAGCTCATTCATGAGGAGTCTTTTAGCAAACGCGTCACATGAACTAATAATAAATCAGATTAAGGCTGGAGCAAAACTTAGCATGATTAACATGGTGACGAAGGAGATGTTTACACCAGAAATCAGGATGGCTGGAGCTTTGTAAGGGGAAATAGGTTTTCCGCCACAGGAGGAAGCATTCCAGTTTCTTGGGAACATGACAAGCTGGGGATTTGGGGTTTTTTTTTGGTCTTGATTACTTCAAGAAAGAGAAGCTAGTAAGAGATTACGGTTCATAGCAAAAGTGATCACAAGAATTAACTTCTCATATTGGTGTTGCATATCATGAAACGTAACTATAAATGGTTAAAATGGGCAACATGATGCTCATTATTAAACATAGTATTATATCGCGATCATTGGCAAACTGCTACAGGATAAGAGGAATAAAATACAGTGGACCCTCAGCTCGCGACTGCGACGGCAAATCGACGTACGAACTAAAATTCCTGAGCAGATTTTTTTACCGACCGGCGAACAAATCCATGACTGACGTACAGGCAGCCAACAAGGCGCAAACGTTCAGTTCCGGTCAAGCACTCGTGGTGTGAGCGTGTTCACAGCATTTTTTCGTTGTTCTTCTCTGCATTTTTGCTCTACAAGTCTTCATTATGGGTCCCAAGAAAGAAGAAAGTGGAAATGGTAGTGAGAGTAAGAAGCATAAGCATATAACAGTTGTAATAAAGAAAGAAATAATCGCAAAACATGAGAACAGTCACCATATTCCTCCGCCACCAACTACATTTCCACCGCAAAGGTAACGTGCATTAAAATCATCTGTTTATTTCATTTAGGTTTATTTTTCTATAATTAAGGTGATTTTAATTTTATTCTATGTTTTATTGCCACACATAAACCCATAATACACTTTAAAAACATGTTTTTGAGGCCTGAAACACATTAATTGTATTTATACTCATTTCAATGGGAAAAACTGATTCGGGTCGCGAACAGTGTCTCGGAACGGATCACGTTCGTGAGTCGAGCTCCCACTGTAGTCCTGTTAAGGGACTATGATCCAGTTTGGAGTGGTATCACACCAGCTTCCATAACAGCACACAACAGTTTTCAGAGTTTTATTCCTTACCTACAATCCACAGTTATACAACCGAGGTTACTCTGAATCCTTTCACACAAACCGACGAAAGAACGCTCCCATCCTGTCACACTGTTTCCACAAACCAGAACCAGACACACCCCCTTGGCTCATCCAATCAGCGCCGTCCAGATGTACGTCACACTGTTGGGATCTTGGCAGGCTGCGCACGCGCACGAGTCTGTCCGTGCACCTCTGCGAGCCATGCTTACCCATAAACCCCCTCTCTCTGCGTCTCAACATTTGTCTGAGCTCACACTCCAGTGATACCAACAGTAACACGCACACAAGCACAAATACCGCTGCAGCATGGAAGCTGTTCTCGTTCCATCATCAATTCCTTCACCGCATCTCTTAGTGACTCGAGCAACAAAATGCAATCCAAGTTTAAGTTCACATGTAGAAATCACGGAAGCAGAAATGACTACACGGTAATCGAGTGAGACGTTAAATGCTAAAATCCCAGTCAGACTCGACATGAGTACATGAATGAATCTGCAACCCAACTCAAAGATGCCCAAAACCCAGATGTTGCGTTAGTGAAAATAAACTGCTAACTTTAGCCAAGCTGCTTAAGATCACAAGTATGACACCGAGAACCGCTCAGTGATTAAAATGCAGAAATGAATTTCATTGATATTTCAATCCAATCCAGACTTTGGATACTTCCCAAAGAAAGAAGCCACCAAAAAAACAAACAAAAAAAACCCCCAAAAAACAAACCAACCATAACACACTTCAACACCTGCAGACTGAACTCCACAGTGTCAGATCTCCTACCTGCTCCTCTGCCTGCGACTGTGTGTGCGCGAGCATAGCCGCTCCTCCATCCAGGGTAAATCAGCACACTTAAACTATCTAACATGGCTACCATTGCAGGAACAGAAACAGATTTTGGCCGTGTTGAGGAGGGATCAAAATATGTTTCTCTCCGTCTCGCTCTCTCTCCCTCGTTTCTCCCTTCACCCCCCCCTCTGTAGTCCCTGGAAATCAGCGGGAAGCCTCTGTAGCAGCCAGATGAAAGATTCCTCGTAAGCCGTGCAGCAATACATAAATCACAGAGAGAGAAAGAGGCAGAACGCACACATGAGCGAGCGATAGAGAGAGAAGAGATGAAGAAGGTGTGGTCTTCGGGAGCACACTGCCTGCTTCTCATTTAACCGAAGCGCTCGCACAAATAACACCGACATGGACATGCCTTTCAGACTGTCGGTCGTCTCCTACAGCATTCCCACAGGACGTGACACACGGCTGGCGTACACACAGGTATGTGTGTGCAAAAGTAATGGCACACTAGCTGTAATGTCTGCTGAACATTAGATGGCTTTTAGAGACTTTTCCCAGAAGCCAGAGTTACACGTTGGGCCTGCGACGTGATCACAAGTGACATCCTGGACTCGCACTGTTAAGACAATACCTCGGTCGTGTGTCCTTAAGGTGTTTTACCTCAATACAACCTCGTGGAAGTCAGCTTGGTCAGTGAAATCCCATCAAAATGTGGTTACGCAGATTGTCACACAGCTGCTGAAGCGAAGGTCCAGGGGGTGGAGCTAGCGCTGATCCCCAACTCAACACGAAGCCTGAAACACACTCCGCTCTAAGTAACATCCTAGACTTCTGGCTCGACTCTGCACAGGTGGGAGGGGCTACACAGACTGTCCCTCCTACATCGGCGTAACCCCACCCAGGTAGGAGGAGCTTCAGGAACATGAGCAGGAGATCCACTATAAACTGTATGAGCATTTCTTACTCATTCTGGCTCCATTTGGTTACTAAATAGAACACCGCAGCGCTGTGGAATTCTCCAATCTGATTGGTCAGGAGGTGTCCTGATGGGATCCGCAAGGTTTAAATGCATACGCACACTCCAAGATGTTATCGTCGCTACAGTAACAGCTTACAAGAGAGACTTTTGTGCTCCATGCTAGACGTGAATGGATAATAAAACGTGCGCAATTGAGATGCGGGGAGGTTTTTCATGCGGCGATGTCGGTTTAGCATTTTTGTAAGAAGTCTCCAGTGTTGACGCTTTGTAGCTGTAAAACGGAGGTAAAGCTGAAAGGCTTCTAGGTTTCTTAGGGCATACCAGCACTAGGTTTAAATGGCCCGAACCTCTCCCGGGGGCAATGGTGCTCCATCCCTGCTCTGAAGAAAAGTGTTTTACATGATATGGAACGAGATCACAGATTGTGAGAGCACAGACACAATGTTAACCTGAGTAAAGCAGACATTACAAGCGTGCAGAACCAAGGAAGCTCGCAAAGAGAAGCACACGCACACCATCAAACGCACGGTGTATATGCGCCGTTTTTGCTCGGTTTACCGTTGTACCCTCGCTCTCATATACAAGTGATCTCTATGGTGATCTCACACCATAGTTTTAACGCGCACAGTGATGCGCTGTCCTCTCACATGCCGTGTAGATTTTGAAATGCGATGCTATTCAGTAAGATGATTTTTTCCAGAAGCAGCTGACGTCGCAGGAGGAATCTGCAGTCCACGTTCCTTAGCGAAATGAAAGCCAGATCCATTATTACTCCTAATATTCTCCAGTGAAAGTAAAAAAAGTGCACGTGATCGTGCTTGAACACAGCACACCAGAGGAAGTGTGCAGAATTCTCGCAGAAAGTAGGGCCGTGAGAAGTGCAATTCAAATGTACAGTGTATTTTACATGTATTTGTCATGGCTTCGTGCCTGCGCTCTCATATAAAAGACAATGATCTCACTCCATAGGTTTGACACTGTGTTATTTTGGGTGCGCTGACGCACGGTCCTCTCACATGCTAGACAGATTTATTCATTTATGAAACGTGCTGCTTTTCAGTAAATTGCGTTTCATGCGCAAGAAGATTTTTCCAGAAGCGGTCAACATTGCGGGACGAATCTGCAGTCTGCGTTCATTAGTAAGGTGAGAGCCAGATCTGTTATTACTCCTAATATTCTCCAGTGAATTAAAAAGGGCACGTGATCGCCATTGAGTTCGGAGTCTGGGTGCGGTTAGCACTCACGCTGGGTATGAATCCAACCGATCCGCTCTCGGGGGCACCTCATACTGGTCAATCGATCCGGTCCTTGGGTGTGAGATGCTCCCGGAAGCGGGTCGGATCGCCTAGCATGAACACGCCCTCTTAGTAACATTGCAAGCTGCATTTTTTCCCCCCTCACCATCTTCAAGAAAGAGAAATAAAAGTGACGCACGTGAGACAATGGATACCGATAGCTGCTGAAATGCAAGTCATAACAGGAACTTGTTCCACAACATTATCTGCATCCGTAAATGGATTAAAAGGTAACAACTATCATGTAAGAAGAAGAAGAATCTTCCGGATGTTTCAAGCTCTTGACTACAAAATTACTGCCATTTACTACAAAATGGCTGCCTCCGATATTAAAGATAAGAGAGAGACAGAGAGATAAAGCAAGAGACAGATAACACCAATGTAACACACTCGTCCTGGCTTACCTGGTTCCTCCGTCGTCGGCTGCCGTAGTTGCGTCGGACCAGTGTCTTATAGTTCTGGCTCTTCTTGGTCAAGTAGTAATACAGTACACAATCTGCGACACACTGCAAATAAGGAGAAAGCGTGAGAACGTAGCCGAGTGACGCCGTGCACACAATCAAAGAGCTATGCAGGTCCTGATACCCCACTGATATACAAAAAATTATCATCAAGGTCACTTGGACGCCGAAAAAGCGTTGGCTTAATTAGAGCGTCCTCAGGTTCACATCTTCGGTCCTAAACATGATCTCAACCCGCATCTCTTGCAGGAAACAGACTTCAGAGCAACTCTTTTGGATAGAATGTTGATAAACAGCGAGCTCTGAGGATCTACCGAGCCCAGTGCTGTTTATTTTCCTATTACATCACACATCGTTGTGAAAGGGCTTTAAAGAAACAATCTAGTGTTCTCAGGCTAATCTCTACCTATACCATCTGCAGCGCATGTGCGATTAGCACAGGCAAAAGCCGACACGCTTCCCTTTACTGAGAAAATAACACAAAACCTTCTTCTTCTTCTTTTTTTTTAACTCCAAATTCACTGTTAATGCAAAACACATTTATGCGAATCGATCCATATAATGCAAGCCTACTTTTTCAGATGGACAAAACTGCACTCGAGTTACGGATATACTTCTACGGTGTGAGCGCACGGATACCACAAAACCTCTCGGGAAAGCAGACTGAACTACCGACAGGCCGTCACTGTTTTAACACACTTTCTGTTCTCTTCAGGAGGCTAAATTCTTGTCTATGGCAAATGCAGATATGCTTCAAGATAAACTTTAGGTGGGAAATCAAGTGTGGCATTTCTGTGATCTAGAAAAATGAGAACAATTAAGATCTGAACATTAAAAGAGAAGCCTTTCTATGAGGTCAGAGTGAAGTGGCAGCACTGTGAGGTCTCAGAGCTGCCAGTGGGTCATGGTGGCATTAGCTGGGTGTGTGCATGTGACACAGAGAGAGAGACAGAGACACAGAGAGAGAGAGAGAGAGAGAGAGAGAGAGAGAGAGAGACACAGACAGAGAGAGAGACAGAAAAAGAGAGACACACAGAGACAGACACACACAGAGAGAGAGAGAGACAGACAGGCAGAGTGAGAGGCACACACAGACAGAGCAAGAGCGAGAGACAGACAGGCAGAGAGAGAGCAAGAGAGACACAGACAGACAGGCAGGCAGAGAGAGAGAGACAGACAAAGTGAGAGAGAGACACACAGAGAGACACAGCGACAGACAGATAGACAGAGTGTGAGACAGGAAGAGAGAGAGAGAGACACACAGAGAGAGAGAGAGAGAGACAGACAAAGACACACAGAGACAGAGAGACAGACAGAGAGAGTAAGACAGGCAGAGAGAGACACACACACAGACAGACAGACAGACAGAGAGAGAGAGAGAGAGAGAGAGAGAGAGAGAGAGAGAGAGAGAGACACACACAGACAGACAGTGTGAGACAGGCAGAGAGACACAGACAGACAGACAGATAGACAGACAGACAGACAGACACCCAGAGAGAGAGAGAGAGAGAGACACACACAGAGACAGACAGACAGATGGATACAGAGATAGAGGGAGAGAGAGAGAACCTGCTCACAGACAGGAAGTGCTCACCTTTCGTTCAAGATAAGAGGCAATAAGGCCAAAGTTCTTTGGGTGCTGCACAAACCTGCAAAGCAACCAAAACTCAGAATGAATTTCTTTCCCCCCCCAAACATCTGAACAGGACGAGCTGATTCATAATAACGCACACAGCAGGGAGAATGCCCAAAAGTTGGAAAACAATTAGCGTGTGTGTGTGCATGTGTGGTCTATCCCTCAGTCATTATTCCGCCCCGGGTTTTGTCTGGCCCATAAAAATGCTCTCCAACCCACAGAACTCTCCGTAATACTAATCGGATCTAAGCCGTATCCAGTCTTGCCTGGCTTTAGAGCGCGACCTCTTACACCAGAAACTGTGATTGGAGAAAAGAGCTATTAGCTTGAAATTCCATACTGTGCGGTCGGGACGCATTACTGCAATTTAACATACGGATGGGAAGGAGATCGGTGAGAACGTGGGCTTTAAACGCCGGTCATTTTCTCTTCGCGTCAGTGATCGGAGCAGTACACGCAGGAGATGTAGGAGATAGGAGCTATATGAACTGAAAATAACTGCCAAGTTACACAGACGCTAATAGATCAACAACCTGCTTTAATTCTTCAAGCGGGAAAACCGAGTGGAGACCCCCTGGCAAGAGACCAGCCGACCAACGTGAGGTTGACAGGAGTGGGCGGGGCTACCATGGGGAGTGTCAGTTAATATCTTGGCACTTAAAACATCTGCACTGAGCGGTGATTTGACATTAAAATGCTAACGGGATCCTCTGGCGTTTTTATTTGGGAGCGGGGAAACTTAAAATGTGGCGCTCCCGCACAAAATTGAAAAATTAACGAGAAAACAAACAAACAAAAAAAAAAGATGGAAGGCTGGTTGGTCGGCACGAAAACCAAAATGAAGCGCAAGGCGACAAACTCTGACTCTACACAAGGACACCTCTGTAGCACTGTCCCATATCAAGACGTCTAAAAAAGACCTACGGAGTGTGACGCGGGCAACTCCCACCGCCTCGTTCATACTCACTTCTCTTTAAAAATCTCCTTCTCATGCTCGGTCCAGACGTTCATGAACTGCCGAGACTTGTAGACCTTCATGGGGTCGTCCATAAGGCCGTTCATGTTGATGAACTTCACGCGCCTCTGCTCCGAGTCGTACATCATGGGAGGGATGACGGATAGCTGCCTCATCTGCTTCTCGTTGTTCTGAGGATGGGTGGACACAGTGCTCAGTCATTCCATGCGGTGTTCGTCAGCGTTTATTCGTTTAAAAGCAAACCAAAACATTTAAATAAATAAATAAATAAATAAATAAATAAATAAATAATCCAGATTTGCCCCGTTTCTGTACAGACAGAGTGACAGCGAGTCGCTCATGTGCTGTGGCAAGGTCAACACCAACGGTCACATACAGATTGAGTTGTCGCTACATAAAACTTGACTTGAACATGATGCATAAGAGCGCTGTTAAACAGGAAGTACTTTACAGCGTTGGCCACTGTGCTTCCGTGAGGTTTGCTCACTGCAAAGCTTTCTTGGTCGCTTTTGAAATGAAACAGATTCATCTGGACGTTCCTACGGCCCTAGAGGTTTCGAAATCTTTCGAGGGCGGCTACACTGACGACCGTTCACGCCAAACACATCTTTGATCACTTAAAAATCATCATTATGGGATAGCAATGTTTCATTTTTCCACAAGGAAGGCTTTACGGCTGAGTATTATCGGTGTCGACACAAATGTAGAAGTGTTCGCCTTACTTTATTGCTCCAGTGTCGCCGAGTTGTACTCTCGTGTCCGTCTCATTAAGACCTTTATTGTTAGAGAGTATCGTGTGTGTGTGTGTGAAGGTTAGAGCTGTAAAACCTTAGACGCCACTTATAAGCCAGTTCCAAAGAAACGGGTTTAATGGTCTTTTAATTAACGCCGCTTGTGGCAGTTACGCGTTTGCTACCTGTGCTGAGAATAATAAAAAAAAAAAGATCAGACTCTTCCTTTAAGAAAGTGACAGAGATTCCCTGATGTCGAGGCAAGTCGATGATTTCGAACCAGGGCTGGCTGAGAGGATTCGGGGCGTGTCCCTGGCCTACCTCTTGTTCCGAGAGGCCGTCTATGATTTCTGAGATCTCGTGCTCGCTCCTCGCTATGGTGGCAGACAGCCCCGTCCCTCTCTGTCCCACCCTGAAAGACAAACACATGCAGGAGGATTAGAGAGAGAGAGGGGGAGAAAGAAAGAAAGAAAGAACGAATGAACGAAAGAGAGGGAGAAAGAAAGAAAAAAAGAAAAGAATCCTACAAACACACTATTAACAGTGAAAAATACATTGGTTCTATTGTACTCTTTTTGTTTTTTTCTTCTTATTTTTCCCTTTCCCCCGTAGGGTACTAAGAAGTACGTCTCCCAGGAGAGGCTTTTAACCAAGCCCTCTTGAGAACAAACATCATCCTTATAGTCAATTCATTTATTCCCCTGCCAGTGACTTCACCAGAGCATCCAGATCAAACCAAACCAAACCACACCGTGGCTTCATTTTTCAGCTCCTACAAAAGTCCTGGAAGCACTTGGGATCAATGGGCTGCTAATCCTAACTGTTTCCAGATTTGTTCTAATGGCGTGAGGGTCTCAGAAACCTCCCCTGGACGGCTCAGAGATAACGTCTTTTCTCTAAACAATGGGTGCACAGGTAGCTGAGGTACCTGCAGGACAGGGGTCAGAGTCTGAATGGGCGGAAATAAAGCCTGTGGAGAAAATAAACAGTGCAGAGCCAGGAAGAGACGCCGAACGGACGTCAGAGGTCAAGCCGAAATGTCTTTGTTCAACCGATGGTAAGATGAACAAAATAAACCGTGAGGTCTACAAGCAAAGCGCAAAGAAATACTCTACGAGGGCTGATACAAAACACGTCGGTGGGTAGAGATGATTTAACAAGGAGGGGGGGAGCTGAGCTGAGTTTTTACATTCGAAATGAGGCCGTGAGTAGAGTTGAAGTTATTTGTTGCTCAAATATAAAACATTACCAATTCCTAGTGTGCTTCGAGAGGAGAATCTGAACCCAATACCACCACCATTTAAACACAATAAAATAAACAATACTGTGTGTTAGGGCTGGGCGGTGTGACCAAAATACCTACATCACGTTTTACGTTAAGACTGAGTACCCTATTCCACGGCCATGAGAATTGTAAAAACAACATTTCCACATTAGTATTACATGTAATACAGGTTTGCACAGCCCCACAGTCAGTCAATTTTCAAGGGATGACACTAAAGTAGTGAAGGAATCATACGGCATGACAGTTGCAATGAAAAGGTAGAACCATTTATTGAACATATTTTTCAGACAACTTCAAAACTATAGGTGAATTTTCACAATTTAATCATTTTAGACATAAAGTACCAAGGGCTGCTTGTCAATGGTTGTATTGCACTGACTGAAGAAGTCCCAAATATCTCACCTTCATTAAATAATATAATATTTAACCTTAAGCAAACACTTCAACAAGTGACACCTGACTTGACTGTCCTTTAGCTTTGTCACTTTTACCTGATTGTGTGGAAGACGCTGATTTTAGTTTAATGCATTATTGGTACTCCAAAGTACGCTTGCGGCTAAGGTGCTGCAGCAAATTGCTCGTGTTGCCGCCTCCGGCGACAACTTTAGCCCGACAACACTTGCAATATATTGTTCGGTCCACATCCGACCTTTTAAACCCAAAGTACCTCCAGACCACCGACACGGCTCCCTTTCTCGGCAAAAGTTCTTTGGGGTCATCAATTTCAACTTCAACATCTGTGTCAGAACTTGCCCTGTCCATTTTCACCACGCACTGCACTCGTGTGTCTAGCGGTGCAGCAATGAAAAACGTCCCCTGTGAAACAATTTACCACCACATTGTGTTCCGGACATGTTTAGGCTATTTATTTAAACTGGTGTTGCCGGTTTCTGAAAAATCGGCATCATCACAAAAATAAAAACCGGTTTTCGGTTCGAACCATTATACCGCCGAGCCCTATTGTGTGTCTGCATTTTTGCTCTATAAACTTCACTATGGGTCCAAAGAAAGTGGAAATGGTAGTGAGAGTAAGAAGCCTAAGCTTATAACAGTTGAAATAAAGAAAGAAAGAATCGCAAAACATGAGAACCGCCACCATATCCCTCCGCCAGCGACTACGTATCCACTGCAAAGGTAACGTGCATTAAAATCATCTGTTTATTTCATTTAGGCTTATTTTTCTATAATTAAGCTTATTGTAATTTTATTCTATGTTTTATTGCCACACAAACATTTATACACTTAAAAAAAAAATAAACCAAAAAAAACAAAACGTTTGAGGGCTGAAACACATTCACTGTATTTACACTCATTTCAATGGGAAAACTGATTTGGGTCACGGACAGCGTCTCGGAACAGATCAAGTTCGTGACCAGAGGTTCCACTTTATTGGGAAATGCAGAAAAATCTGATGTAGTGCAAAGTTCTCCACTGTGCTCAGTTCAGAGAAACCTGACTAGCTTTACCAGGAACCGTGACATGCATGGCCTCTGACCTCTCCTCCAAAAAGGCTCCTTTCCAGCAGACCGGACCAATTTTGGCCAGCCTCTTTTGTTTATTTGTTTTCAGAATTCGGAGCTGCGCCTTTTCTGTTTGCACACCGAGTTACATCACAGCGCCTGCAACGGGGTGTGTGTTTGCGTACGCGTAACCTCCTATGAGACTGCCTGTCGGCAAAACAAGTTTCCAGGCCGGCCTATTTTCAAATTTCCTGGAAGGGAAGTGCTCAGGGAATGCTGGGAATTCAGGACGAGGGGAATGGCGCTGGCCTGACCTTTGGAAGCGCTCCTGCTGCTCGCGCTGCTTGCGGATCTCGGGGAATTGGCGCTCGTAGTACTCGCGCGTGCGACTCTCCTTGGCCTTGCGCCGTGGGTTGTTCTCCATCCGCTCCACCTTCTTCTCCCACGCCTCCATCAGCTGGTCGTAGCGCTGGCAGATTTTCTGCTCCTGGCACACAGACACACCAAATATCAGCCTCTTTTTCTACATACGCACGGCGGAGATTTTCACCCACCGACAAAGGATGCGCTAGGAATTTAACTTTGGGAAGAAAATCACTTTCGAGCGCTCTCAAGTGTGTGCATGTGAACGGCTAGAAGACATGGCTTTGCGAGTGCATCGAGAAAGGTCAAATAGGGATTCCTCCTCTCCGGCACTTGCACGACTCTCAGTAGAGCTGTGCCAGGAATAGCTACAAAACAGCAGTGAAATTTATGCATTTGGCCTTTTCACACCTCTTGAACCTAATCACGTTCAGATGACGAGCTGTCAGCCCAACTCCAAAGCCAGCTTCATTGCTACTGCAATGCTGGACACGTCCATGTTCTTATTGATTGCAAAAAGCTTTACGTACAGGTTATTTTAGGGCAGATCTCCGCTCGCATACACGGCCAGTGGGGATTCACGAAACATGAATGTAAACGTTTATGAATCAAGGTAGTAGGACACACGCACAAAAAAACCCCAATGTGCATAATGACTTGTAACGAGAATGTGGCTTTAAATAGACCACAAGCAATATAATTGGCGAGGTGCCAGCAAAACAAAGGACTATTTTTGTTCATGATCCAAAAATGTCTCGCCACTATGGAGCAACTTGCACTATACCTCTCTCACACACACACACACACACACACACACACACACACACACACACACACACGTAAAGCCGCTCCACAGCCAAATGACTTCCACATGTGGTCTGAGGGGTATATTTAGATTAGAGGAATGCAGCGCTTGTTCTTGGAGCTTACCCATTCTGCACTGTGTGTGTGTGTTTGTAACCATACCGAATTACGTTACGCTAGAATTAAGATGGACGTCTATACGTGCCGGGTAAAAGTGGGGCAAAAAAAACACACAAAATGAGCTGATTGCTGTACAAAGGTAGCAGCCAGAGATGAGCTGCGATGGTGTCGTAAAAAATTGAGAAGAGTGTCTGACCTCCTCAAAGTGCAGGCAAAGACATGCGTACGCACACACACACACACACACACACACACACACACACACACACACACACACACACACACACACACACACAC
>JAQLOM010000017.1:5667317-5678451 GCA_030068315.1 Chrysichthys thysi
ACACACACGAGAGAGAGAGAGAGAGAGAGAGAGAGAGAGAGAGAGAGAGAGAGAGAGAGAGAGAGAGGTCATGCCTGAGTGAGAGGGATCTATCTGAAGCGCCATGAAAAGTGACAGAAAAAAGGCAGAAGATAAGAACGATGCATAAATATATAAAAGCCGCTCCATCCTGTCAAAGCTCATCGACTGCCTTGGGTTAGACAGCCTGGGTTTAAAGTCAGAAAAACAACACCCACGCGCACACTAAATAACTAAATAATCCTACGTCGGGATCACAAACTACTCCTCTAATCTCCCTCAGTCCTCACTATTAAAGCTAATAACGATTCTATTACCTATAATAACGCTCCTTTCCTTGCCCACTTCCTGCCGGGAGGCAGATAAGCGGCAGTGCTTGGCCGTTTGTCTGGAGCACCACACAACTGTTCAAACACAGATTGGAGCACAGGCAGAACAACAGCAGTTCAGCTCCACACGTGACCCTGAGAACGACACCCAGCCCTAAATACAGCGGGCTGAATAAACCATGACAACGTCCGCACAGGTGTGGCTTGGTGTCGCCTGCGAGAATGCAGCCACACGGAACAGGGTTTATCTATACGTGGAAAGCGTTATGAAAATCGTTGGCCGACATCGATGCGCGACAGCTTAGAGGTTGTGACTGTGGGATTTTTTTTACTCAACTGTTTAAAAAATCAATACATAAAAAGCTAACGCTGTAACTTACGTGACGTTCTTCATAGGCTTAAATTCATAATTACAAACTCACAATTACCAATGAACCCTACAAGACAAAGGGAACTTTTTTCCACATTGACACAACTGTGCAAAATTATGTGAAATATGCAAAAATACTGTTTACTTGTACCGCATGGGTTTCCTCCAGGTACTCTGGTTTCCTCCCACAGTCCAAAGACATGCACAGAGGGGATTAGGCTGATTGGCTACTCTAAATTGCCTGTAGGTGTGAATGTGAGTATGAACGGTTGCCTGTCTCTGTGTGTCGCCCTACGGTGGATTGACGACCTGCCCAGGATGTACCCCGCCTCTCACCTGAAGTCATCTTGGATTGGCTCCAGCTTCCCCTCCGTGCCCCTGAGCAGGATTAAGCAGCAGAAGACGCATATTCAAATGCATTTGTTTATTGTTTATCAATAAATGCTATACCATACATCATGTTAACCATGTACGATGAAACTGGTCCCCCACAACAGCTTTTATTTCTTTTCTTCCATTCGAGTACCGTAATAGTTTCTTATTCCTGATGTTAAGCTTGATTTAAAACATTGCTTACGCTCCTCAATCATCTTGTTTTCTAAAGGTTTCCAAGGTGCACCCGTCCTCGTTGTACCCACAGCGTGCATCTTCCGTCTAGCTTTTCCAGTATTAGCTCTTAACCTCCAATTATATACCTAGAATTATTTTCATCTAAAAGATCAGGACTGCCGGTAAATCCGCTCATTTATGCAATTATCCTGTTGGGTAATCATGTAACAGCAGCATGACGCGAGGAATCCTGTGCAAACGGGATCACAGGATCACATCAAACATCAAAATGGGGGGGGGATCTCAGCGACACAGTGGCATGATGGCGGTTGGTGACAGAAACAGCGGATCCCCTAGATCTCGTGCACAGCAGTCTATCGTCCAAACACACACACACACACACACGAACGCAAAAAAAAAAAAATACCCAGAAAACATCTTGTAGTTGAACACGATCAGAGGAGAATGGCCAAGCTGACAACAAGGCTATGGTAACTCCACGCTCCAAACAGCCACCCCGTACAACCACGGTGACAGAAAGGCATCTCAGAACACACATCTTGGAGGCAGATGGGCTACGAAAGCAGGAAAACCCATCTGGTACCACACGGAGGAGTTCTTCTGACACCAACAACCATGCCACGGTCAAAATCACTGAACACACACACACACACACACACACACACACAGTTCATGCCACGTGATTGGATAATTCCATGAAAGTCTGGGTGTAGAGGTGTTCCTAATAAATCGGATGGTAATAAAGTGTGTGTATACATGTACATTTCCTGTACGTACTTTCTTCCTATACAAAACATACTGTAATATGGACTAGATAATACACTAGACCGGCTGATACATTGGTGCGTTGGCGTACCGACCCTGAAAACTTACAAAGGTGTGCATTTTTATTGTCTGGTGAGAACAATGCCACGTTGCCGTTTAATCCGTATGCACCATTCAAACACGCACGATGACCTGTAACATCAAAGCTGCAATGCGGACGTACTTCTGGACTCGCACTCTTTCAAATGCCGATCGTTGCAAACCTGGTCCATGGAGGATAACCTTGGACAAATGACACGCCCACATAACGAAAGGCCAAAAGGAAAAAGAATGCGAGTGTGTAGGTGGACGGCTTGGGTTTAGTCCTGCTCGCCGAGCAGTAAATCAGCAGCTTTCTCTTCTAGGCAGACCTCAGGCTCCTGCAGCCTCATAAAGTACGTTAGCTGACAGAGCCGAGGTCGGAGCTCTGCCGCAGGCCTCCAATAACACCCAATCAAACAGGCACACAAGCACACAAACACACCACCACGACCCCCTTACCCCTCCACACACCTGTGAACCACTGTGGTATGCACTGCATACCAGTCTTCTCAACGTACACACTTCCTTTCGAAAAACTCCACGTCTACCACAGGCGCTGAAATGCACAGAAACGTTAAGGTGCACACTGATTAAAAAAAAAAAACAAAACAACAAAAACAAAATGTAAAAAAAAAAGAATTTTAAATGGCGCCATTTGGCAGACCAAAGCCAGTCTAAAGGGCAGACGTCCATTAACTGTCGCCTGAGCAGCGATCCGGGGCTCTCGCGGGATCTCACAGCTGATGCGTCTTCAAGTTCAGACTAAACAGCGGTGCCCGATGGGTTCGCCACCCAACTATTCTGGCAGCGTTTTCATAACACATGAAGACGGCTAGATCAGGGACACCCACAGCACTGCGGAGAGAGGAGAAACGGTTCTTTAATGAGCCGGGAACGATAGCTCTCTTGAATCACACACACACACACACACACACACACACACACACACACACACACACTAGAACCCTTTACACCTCTTTTATTACTCAAAAAAATGTCAAGAATGACAAACGTTACCGTTTTAAAGTTCACTGTATTTAAAAGAGCTGGCATTTAAATGCATTTAAATTATTAAAGCGTTCAATGAGGCATTTAAGAAACGCTACACCACGTATCTGCTGCTTAAAAGAAAAAAAACCCACGGGGGGGGGGGGGGGCACCCCCCCCCCCCCCCCCCCCCCCCCCCCCCCCCCCCCCCCCCCCCCCCCCCCCCCCCCCCCCCCCAGCCAGATGTTAATCATAAACTTCAGATTCATGTCAGGTTTGTACTTATTTACTGGCAGGAATGTTTTCTTGTCACTGATGTTTAACTACATTTTCCTTCGAAGTAAAAGTTTCCACTCTGCCACTTTTCCTCTTTTACTCAGTGAGACTGAATACCAAGTAGCTTATTATTCACTACTACTCAGTACATGCTCACTACATAGGGTAGAACACAACGACATCTGTAGGGTACAATTAAGAAATCACCATTTCTCAGCACTCCAACTCGTGGAAATGATCCATTTAGATGTACGGTCGATCCTGTCATCTACGGACGCCGCGTTAGCGGATATCGGATGCAACGGATAAAATCCGCTGGTCTGAATACATAATCCATTAGCTAGAATGTCCGGTACGAAAGTTTAAAAATCCCGAACTGAGTCCAGTAGTTCAGCAATTGTCCGCTAGGTGGCGGTGGCGTGCGCGCTACTAGTTGCTTACGAGCGTCAGTTGAGCTGTGGTCGTTGTGAAGCTATACTGTTTTTTCGGCGATTATTTGGTGTTTTTCACTTCAATGTTTTCTCAATGTGCTTACCTATTTATGTTGGTCGTTATGCTGCTTGTCATGTGTACAGTACTTGGGGAGCATTTTTATGGACGTTAGTGGTGTTTTTCCTTGGATTCCCATTATTTTAACCCCCCACACTATAAAACTTCACATCATCGGACTATTCAAGTCAACGGACAACCTCTATCCCCAATTAGTCCGTTAATGCGAGGATCAACTGTATTTGAAATCGAATTTGAAGATACAGTGGGGTCTCGACTTACGTCGGAAATCCGTTCCTACGGCTCGGAGTAACGCAATTTTTGCCGTAAGTCGGAACTCACATACTGCATAATGGTATAACAGCCTGCTAGAGGACTCGGATCTCTAACTAGGTAACGAAAAGGTACAGCGGCGAAAGTAGCTACGCACCTTGCAAAGACCTCGTGCTGATTGGCTGACGTGGCGAACGATTCGGTTATGATTGGTCCGTACGTTTGAGCTCAGGGGTTGTATGAACTCTGTCAGGTTTGGTTGCGAGGTCAATCCTGAGCGCTGCATTCATTTAAATATCAACACAGAGAGAATCCTGGTGCTCTGAGAGCAACCGGGCAACTGGCGACAAAAACAATAACAACGCCATGCATCATTAAACAGCATGGAACCGTCTAGCAACCTAAAAATATTTTATAATAAAAAAAAAGCGTAACTATAACTTGTACATTTTCGTAGTAGATGTCAGAAATGTACATAAGTACCTATGTCCGGCGAATGTAAACAAAGCCATCTTCCTCGCATAGTGCCACGTGACGACGTATCCCTCCACTCCGCTCGATAACTAGTTCCCGCACGAAATTAGTTTTAATGTACTTAAGAACGATGGAACGAGACGTTCTTGATAAATTTATGGGAGATGGCGACTGACGTAACCACGAAACGCCGTAGGTGGAGGACGTCATAAACCGAGGACCTGCTGTGCATTCGTGATTTTTAAAACTTGTGGAAATAAAGAAGGACAAGAAAAGTTTAAAGTTTAAGAGGTTTAAAGAGGTACGTAAAAGTTTAAAGAGGTACGTAAAAGTGTTTTTTGAGCTGTGAGCTAAACGATATGACTGTACTGTGAGGCAAAACATCCATGCAGGCGTGAACATCTTTGATTTAAAAAAAAAATGGAGATTTTATACGTTGAAAACGGCTCCAAATGGCATCCACAGGTTAAAACCATCCTGAACCTTGTGAGCCTGATGCTGACGTAGAGTCGACCGCCTGGTACTTCACTACATCACGAAGTACGGGGATGTTAAAGTCCCGCCCTCCCCCAGGCCCCGCCCTTGAGCGGGAGTCCGCGAAACTGTGCTCGTTTTCATATCTATGCTGATCACGACTCATCATCCAACACCCCCCCCCCACCCCCACCCCCTTTCCCCCCTGCGCCCCTTGGTCACTTTTTAGCACTTTAACTCCGCAGTGGGTGGAGTTAGACTCACAGCTGAAGAAGTGTTTTGACGAACGTCGATTAAGCACCTATTTTCCGCATTTGAATATGTAAATATTGTGTTTTTAAAAAATAAATAAATAAACAAAACCTCAATTGGCATTTGAGCCGTACAGCGTGTTGACGGACCTACTAAAAACCACATGACGCCTAGTTCTGCATCGTGGTTGAACTTTATTAAGACGCACGTGGTCACAGACCTGGAAAGTCCCAGACGCACTAAAGAATCACAAGGTCCCAAATAATAATAAAAGTCCCCCTTTTCTAATTGCTGAGCTGATGTAAAACAGAGGCACGTGGCAAAAAAATAAATAAAAAGCACCTTTCGAGCTCATGCAGACAGCAAAAGCAGCCTAATGTTGTCTCGGCTGAATTTGCGAATGCAGCGATGTACGACAGGCAGAGGCGTCGCTACGGACGACCCATGCAAAACAAACGAAAAAGCAAAGACGGGGGAAACTGATGATTTAATTCATGAACAGGTGCGCCAATTACGGCACGCCGCTCCTCCACACCCCTCCTCTCCGCTTCACGCTTTAGCAGAAATTGGACACCCTGGTGCTGACAGCTCGGCCCGAGCCACTGAAAGGAGGGAAGAATAGAGAAAGAGGGAGATGCTTTTAAAAAGGGCACAGTTGGTGGCTGAGACTAATTCTGTCTGTCTGTCTGTCTGTCTGTCTGTCTGTCTGTCTGCCTGCCTAAACGCCCGTCTAGTTTTCTAAGCTGCCTCTCGTGTGAGAGAGCGAGGGTTGGACACCGACTTCCTCCCCTCCCCTCCTCCCTCACTCCAGGTGTTCAGAGGGAGGCCGTTTTCCATCCCAGAATGCACGGCGAGCAGGCAGCCAGTGCAGCAGCCACAGCTGCCGCTCTCAGACAGGGGGAAAAAAATATAAAAATTATTTAAAAAAAACACGCAGTGGGAAGCGGCGTATTATGGAAATGACAGATGTGTACATCTTCTCACACAAAGACATATGCACACATGCGGCTTATTGACGCCGCTCAAGACAAGCGAGTTACTACTCCGGCAATTTATAGAATAAGCAGAACGGGACGTTATTTCCCACCAAACGCTTAGACGCTCCACGGCACAAATAAATACAGATGCTGGAAGGAATAAGAGAAACTCTTGAAACAGGAAAATAACTAATTAAAACGTTGACGTATGTCTGCAAGAGAGAGGAAAAAAAGGCATCAAGGTCCATAAAACCAACTTGAAAATTCTTGCAGATCTGAGGAGAGCTCTGGGTTTAATTTCACCAACAACAACAAAATAAATTAATAAAATTAAAAAGGGGGGAGGGGGGTTTTAATGGTATAGCGAGCATCACTTTGAACACTACCTCTACTCCTTCAGATCATATCTTTATTATGGATGCAGGATCACTTCAAACCCAGGAGGTCCTCAGGTTACAGCAGTCTTCACATACGATGTTTCGAGACATGAGTGTTTCAGGTTATGGCGTCAGCGTCGTACTTGCTGACTACGTGGGCGAACTAGCTTGGTTGCGCGGCAGAAGAATCTGCGGTAACGCGGCGTGTGAGTGAGGAAGTTGGCGAAATTGACTGTTTAAAAAATAAATAAATAAACAAATAAAATAAGAAAAAAAAAACAACGCAAGTGTTCCATTTGTGTTGCTTTGTTTGGCGACTTTTTGGCTCTTATCATGGCTCCAAAACGAAAGTCCAAGACTTCAAATGGTAGTGCTTTGATGAAGAGGAAAGCCATCACGATGGAAGTGAAATTCAACATTGTAAAGAGATCAGAAAAGGGAGAAACAACAATGGATATTGGATGTCAGTTTTTCTGTTCCTACAGTGCTGTGTACAGTAAAGGATACTTATGTCCTTTTCCTTTGTCTGTGGCTTAGTTGTGTTTTTATGTTCTAGATCAGTGGTTCTTAAACTTTTTTGGTCGCGACCCAAATTCAGGTCCGGTGGGTATGTCGCGACCCAACAACCGGGGGGGTGGGGGGGGGGGGATCACGGTGGTTGTGCAGCAACCCCTGTTAAATTTTGCCGACCGGGGCGGGGGATGTTTTTCTCAAAGAAAAGTGTTGTTTTTTTTTTTTGTGGCATGCCCTCGCGACCCATTTTGGCGGGCCTCACGACCCATTTTTGGGTCGCGACCCATAGTTTAAGAACCCCTGTTCTAGATGATGATTTTACACCTGCGTTAGGATCGGGAAGTGACTTAGGCTAGGGTGTGTTTCGACTTACACCAAAATTCCGGTTACATCACTGTACATCACTAGGAACTGTGTCGTAACCCGAGGACCCCCCGTTGTAGGTCATGGCGAAATTTCAAGTACTATTCAAGAATCATGCTGGATCAATACTAGACATGCATCAAGATCATTTTTTCTAGACATGTTTCGTGGAAGTCATCAGCACCGACGCGGACACCGATATGATATATGATATGATATATGATATGATATATGATATATGATATGATATGATATATGAACATGAGTAACCTAATATTGTAAGTATTAATCAAATCAAGTTTGTTTATTTATTACCATTTATTTAGCTCGGTTTAGGTTTCCTAGTTTAATAGCAAGCGTGCATGCGCTGAGGTTACTAGACTCGCTCTGTATAGCATTAGCTCGTATTTTAACCCTTTACAGGATGTTAATCGGATTACTTGGAAATTCTCGAGTGAATCGGTTTCAATTTTACGCTAAAAATAAAAAAACAATATAGTCCCCCTTTATGGCCAGGGTAGGGTAAAATGTTTCCAAAATGTGTATGTGTGTGTGTGTGTGCATGTGTGTGTGTGTGTGTGTGTGTGTGTGTGTGTGTGTGTGTGTGTGTGTGTGTGTGTGTGTGTAATAATCGTTCTTAAAAGCACATTTATTTAGGATGGGAGAAATCCATGTGGTTTCAACAACTTTCACACAGAGGCATGGGAAGGCCAAATATGACTCTTTGCCCAATAAAGGATTCTTTTAAACGTATCATCTAGCTACCTAGGATCAATGAATGGCCATGAGTACTAATAAACGAGTCAATCGCAGTCTTGGACCGACAGTGAATACCAGTATCGGTATCGCTGAATGTCTAATCAATAATACTACAGAACCAGCGCCAACACTGACGCACCCTTAACCTCACTGAGAATCCCAGCGCCGGCGTGTCAAAGCAACCTGACGGAAAGAGCGGGTCAGTTGGCATGGCAACACAGCTAAAGGGGAAGCAGGCAGTCTGTGTGCTTGGCCTCTGAGGAGAACCTGACACACAAACACCGACAGACTTTTCCACACAAACGCACACAAGCGAGCTTTGAGTGATCTCTGGAAGACGGAGAGACCTGGAGATGCCCCAGAGTCAGACAGGAAGGATGTGTTTGATGCCAGAGCTAACAGGTAGATGAGATTCATTCCCACTCAGACATGCTCTTTTGAATCGCAGGAGCCGGAGGATGGTTTTTTAACCGGCCGACCAGATGGACTTGAGCATGTCCAACTAGATGAGGAGGACGTGTAGAGGTCAGGGTCAGATCTCCAGCTGAGACGATTTTTAAATCATGCTTCAGCTTCACCACACACGCACGCACACGCACACGGAAGTGCTGATTAGCTTCCCTCGCACCAAATTACACTCCATCCAAACACTCCAATTTTCTCCAAATAACCAATCAGCTTCTCTTCATGAGCCGGCCCATGTGGCGGACGAGTGAGACAGACTGCAAGACTGGCACCCTGACACCAAATTTTCACAAGTGTGTGTGTGACCGTGGGAATATCCAGGCTGCACCAGCACCGAGTCTAGCTACAGTTCAGCCACAACGTCCTGCATGAGGCTGGTTACGCCGTCGCTTTTTCACACCTAGCTCCGGCGTCTGTTTGCAGAGCATTTCAAAGACATTTCAAGCGCTTTGCATAAGCAGAAAGATTTTTTTTTTTGGTAAGTAAGTAAGTAAGTAAATAAATAAACAAATAAATAAATAAATAAATGTGACTGAATTAAAAGTGTAACTTAATATAAACCACAAAATGAAAGTTTGTTAGGAGTCTGATCCAAGGCACAAAATGTTTTAAACCTGGAATACAAAACAAATTGTTAAAAAATGTATGTATAAAAAAAAATAAGAAGATCAAAGTGAAAATAGAATACAATGTGCAAAATAAAGTCTTAAAGCTTAATGGCAGCCACAAAATGTTTTTAATTCGATTTAAGACAACAACAAAAAAGGTCAATTTTTAAAAAAAAATTTAATTCAAAAAAGAGCAAGATAATATGAGTTCTGCGCTATGCATAAAAGATTTTTAACCTGGATTAAAATTTTTATTGAAATTAAAATAAAATTTAAAAATTTAAATAGATTTAAAAAAAAAAAAAAAAGATAAAAATTAACTACAGATTAATTTAGAGCTCAATACTAGGCTTTTTTTCCCCCTAAAAAAATAAACGGATTTTAAAAATTTGTGTAAAAAAAATAAACGGATTTTAAAAATTTGTGTAAAATTTCTTTGGGCAATTTGTCGGGAATTTGATTAAAAGAAAAAAAAAAGTCCTATGGCCGGCACCTGCTTGTGTTGTGTTTGAATCACACCATGATACCATTGAGTAATGATATTATTTGAGTAGGTGGAAATACACTTAAAGCATGTTTTCGTTTTTTACCGCCTCAGCTCATTTTACTTCCAAATGCAACATTCAATAATTCCAGGTAATTCCATTTATTTAAAAGAAAAAAAATCTAAAAAAATCTTAAAAAAAAAAAAAAAAAAAAAAAGCAGCTAGAAGGATATCCAGGAAAATCCTATTGACGTAACTAAACAGAAGAAAGATCCACAGATTCACTGATCACTATACTGAGACCCAGGCCTGTGGAAATGATCGTGAAGTAAGTGATTACTTACATGTTAAAGAGAACTTAAAAAAAAGCGAGAGAGAGAGAGAGAGAGAGAGAGAGAGAGAGAGAGAGAGAGAGAAAAGAGAGAGAAAAAAGAGCAATCATCTTCGACAGGAAGATCAAAGTACCAGCATTTCCAGGGGCTGATTTTTCCACAGGTTATCTGAATGGATTTTTAAACTTGGGATTGAACAAAATCCCCTTTTAAACAGCTCGACAGAAAGATAATCTTCAGTCCAGAAAGAAGAAAAGAAAAGAAAAGAAAAGAAAAGAAAAGAAAAAAAAAAAAAACACGAGACAAAATTTGGGGAAAAACGAAACACCCCCCCACACACACACACACCCCCCGGCACCACTGAACTGAAATCAAACGAGGCGCCGCCTCACAGGGAAGCGGAGATGCGTCTCAAATTCACCTCGTGCGTTTTCTCCAGAAAATAATATTATTATAAAGTCATGACCAGGTGGGATTTACAACGATTACACTCCATTTGTTAAATGAACGAACCACGAAATGTCAACGGTGCTTTTTTTTTGGTGCCAGTTCTGGATATTAATCCGACACCTAGGACGCTGGGTTTCTGAATCGTACGATCACGCTGAGAAAAAGCTTATTCGCCAATTCGATATTGACCGTGCGCGGGTTACATGGTCGGCACTCACAAATAGCACTCGCATACACACACACACACACACGAACACGCACCTTCAAACCATCTTCCTCCCTCACACATACAGTCACTTTGTTCCTGCCCCAGTAAGCATGTTCAAAGGTACTTATGGCTGTGCAGGGCATTACTGCAGCCTGCAGCAGATTTGGGATACACACACACACACACACACACACACACACACACACACACACACACACACACACACACACACACACACA
>JAQLOM010000017.1:5715479-5725547 GCA_030068315.1 Chrysichthys thysi
TAAATTAAATGTGTATTATGTCATTACGAGCCAAACTTCTTTCTTTCTTTATTATTATTATTATTATTATTATTATTTTAAATGTAATTTGTTGTCTGTTTTAAATATCAGATTGTGCTGGATACGCCTGGTCTCACGCCTCCATCTAAAGCTAAAAGGTACATTTTGATGCTAGAAATGCTTTTAAATTAGACCAGAAATAGCATTGGCATTAGAATTATTGGCACCCTTGCCCTCTCTTGTGGTGCACACAAGGTGTATACGAGGAAGTGATTTTACTTGTGTGAAACAATAGGGTTTCTGTAGACTGAGTGAGTTTGAAGGATTATTTGTACTCGTTTTTAAGCATTCTTTAGAGGTGCTAATAATAAAAGGTATGTTTTGGAGAGATATATTATGTATATTTAAAAAGAATATGAGAGTAGTTTTATTGTATATATTGTGCAATATATGTGTGGATATTGTGTGTGATGTGTGTGTGTGTGTGTGTGTGTGTGTGTGTGTGTGTGTGAGAAATTTTTACTTATTTATTTATTTTTTTAATAAATAATGGAGCTGACTGTGGTTCGTAGTTAGACCTAGTTACATTTGTACTGCGTTAATAATGTCCGCAAGCAATTTCTGGTGTTTACAGACATCAGCTGGAGAAGGCTTTTCTTGTGGATCCACTGAAGTCCTTGCGTCAGGCCGATCTAGGTAACGTCTACTCTGAATTCTACTCTGAAGTTATTCGGCTAATTTTGTAAAGGTCAGAGTTTGTGTTTTCTACCATGCAAATCTCTTCAAGACAGTGTTTTGCAGTTTCTTAGTGGCATGATGAGCTGATTGTTTCTTTATTACCTTGTATGCTTTTTTTAAAATTATTAAAAATAAGTCTACTGAAACATAAGCAGTAACAGGAAACATAACTATAAACTAATAATATATAATGAGACGTTCTTTAATTAACAAAAAGTTGTCATTGCTGACAAATTACTGTGCTATAACAGGAATAAAACTTGTTATTGGACAATAATAAACTTCAGGACAATAAAAACAGCTTGGCATCGTGTTGGCTGCGTCTCACCATGTCGCTGTTGATTATTTTCCAGTACCAGCCTGTGCCCAGGTATTATATTCCTTGCTGTGCACATTGAAACCGCAATGATCTTTAAAAAAAAAACCCAAATAAACAAAAAAAAAAATAGAAGGTGACATTTAAAGTGTTACTAAAATGCCATGCAGTCTTCGCGAGGGCAGTCTGTAACATAGACGGACCCAAGATAGTTTCCATTTACAGCATTTCACATTTCCACATGAGCATCTCAAATACCCCACTGCTATATGTATCATAAATAGTCATTATACCTGCTTCAATGTGCAGTGGTGGTGTTGGTGGACGTCTCAGACAAGTGGACTCGCAGTAGGCTGGACTATGAGGTGCTGAAGTGTCTGGCCCTGAATTCACATATTCCTGCTGTTCTTGTCCTCAATAAGGTAACCTCATTAGTGCAGATGCCTCACTGTTGCATTTTACAATTTGTTCACATGGGTTTGCCCAAATTACCTTAGATAACCTTTAGGAAAGTGTGTTCAGTATGAGGTTATAGTGAACTAGAAAGGCACTTGGAAGACGCAGGCCTCCACCAAGGACAATGGTCGACTCTTCTATAATTTGCAAAGCTGCAAGCCTTTATGTATGATTATGTTTCCAGTGGCATCATCATATTTCTACATTGGCTATATTTTGTCACTACTGAACTTCACTGCATCTACTGGATTTTAAGATGTACGACAATGTTGAGTGCAGACCTCCACCAAAGGTCAAATGCCATAATTTGTAGCATTAGTGAAAATAAAACCAAGTTTGTGGATCTCCCAAAATTCTTCCTTGGCCCATGCTACATCCTGCCACCAAATTATTTGGAAATTAGTTTGATAGGTTTTGCTCAATCCTGCTTACAGACAGACAGAAAGACAAACAAACCACAGTGAAAACAATAACCTCCTCGGCAGAGGTAATAAGAGTACTGGGATGAGCGCAGGGCAGTCTTTATGATTACAGCAACAGTTCCTGGGTAGAAGTCTACAGCATCCTGGATACAAAGCTTTAATCTTGTCACTATAAAAACTAGCAGTTATGTTAAGCTAGATTATGCTTGGGCATGTCTCACGCACGTACAGGTGGACCTCCTAAAGAGCAAACCCTTATTGCTGGACGTTACGGCAGAACTGACTGAGGGCATCGTGAACGGCAAGAGGCTGAAAGTGCGCAGTTTGGTGAAGCCGCTCCAGAAAGGAACGCAGGAGAAGCAAATGGAAGCGACTCCATGTCTGCAGGATGGAGATGAACTAATGCCAAATCCAGGCAACCAGCTCCTAAGAGATCTGAGTAGAGAGCAGCTGAGGGACCTGAAGAACCGAAAAGGATGGCCCCACTTCAAGGACGTGTTTATGATGTGCGCTACAGACAGCGAGGACGTGCAGACGCTGAAGGTAGACAGCATGTAGATTCTCCATCAATGTGGTGTACTTGACCTGGGTCACATCATTATGTAAATGATAGATAAATAAATAATCGTGGCGTCAACAGAGCTTGAAATGAACAGTGGGGTGATGTGTATTATTAGTGTTTATCTGCACTACTTCACTAAGTAATTAGATTGTACTTATATTAGTCACAGTACTTACAATCTGCTTGATGTAAGATGTAGCAGTGTTACAACATCGCTACTAGAGCATGTAATTAAACTAATAGCTGCACTGTTTGAGGAGATGAGACGAAAAGAATTCCCATTGAGTGACTCATGTACAGCCAGAGTTTATCCTCTTTCTCACACTGCTAAAATTATTCTCATAATAATAATAATAATGATAAAGAAGAATAATAAAATAATAAATCACGATCAACGTTTCACCCCACTCGGAAGAAGAATGTGCACGTTATGTAAATGTGATCGGATTTGACAGAATTATCTGATGGTGGAGGCGAAGCCTGGTCCATGGCAGTACCACAGCGCGGTACTCACGGATCAGAGCCCGGAGGACATCTGCACCAACACCATCCGAGAGAAACTACTGGAGTATCTTCCTCAGGAGGTGCCTTACACTTTGACTCCGGTAGGGCTCACGTGAGAAATGCACACCCGTATACACACTGAGCCACTGTGTTACTTTGGTTCCTGGGTCACTCCATGAAAACTGCAGCCAAACCGTGACCTGAGGGGAAAACGTCCAGACTAGCGGAATTTAGAAAAACGCTCCTAGTGTCACCTTTCACGCTGACATTACCATCAGACATAATGGGATTATGGGTCAAAAGATTACATCTCCACTGAAACATGAGTTATGAGGCAGTAAATAACATTAGCAGAAGTTTGAAGATAATCAGCAATTTGATCTCAAGCTCTGTTATCTTCAAGAAACAGTGGTACCTCGACTTACGACCATCCCAGGTTATGACATTTCCGAGAAACGAGGTTGATATCAGGTTATTTTTTGCTTTGGGATACAACAGTTTTTTGGGATACGACATTGGCGATTTCATCACGTTTCATGCGGCCCGCCGCCATTATGCGTTCCCGTGTCCCAGTCTGCCCCAAGCCGACCTAAAGATCACATGTCGAGCTCGCTGAGTAAGCATCACCGCAGCATTTCTCTCTTCGTTTTGTGTTCTTTGTGCCGTTTTGGAACTTTATTTGTCCTGTACCCTGTATTTTCATCATGTGTTCTAAGAAAGTGAGTAGCAAGGCTGGTGCTGAGAAGAAGAAGAGGCCACTTACCTTAGATATAAAGCGGGAAATCACTGAAACACGCTCAAGTTGTGCGCGTCACAGACTTGTGCGAGGAGTACGGGCGGAGTAATTCTCCCATTAAGTTAAGTTTAGTGCTAAAGTGTAGTGTAAGTTTAGCAATACATAAAGTGTAGAATAAATGTAGCGATGTTCTGTAAGCGTATAGCGAGTGTTCAGTTGGCGATAGGGGGCGACGTACGTAACGTAAACAAACCTCCTCCAACAATCTCTTCCTCCTCCCACCACCAACGTCTGTCCTACACCTCACTGCTCCACCTCCATCATCACTTCCTGTGATCCTCAAGGTAAAGGACACTTCATAAAACCCGTTTATTTCTTTACGTTCATTTTTATTATGTCTTATTATTGTTTTATACATTACTTGTTATTTATACAGTTCATTCCTCTTATTTAAAAACACACAACAAAAGAAATTGGTGTGTTTCGTCGGGTGTTTGGAACGAATTATTAGTAATTCCATTCATTTTAATGGGGAAATTCGATTTAGCTTACGGCACTTTTGACACATGACCTTGCTCTAGGAACGAATTAATGTCGTATGTCGAGGTACCACTGTAGCTCTTTAGGCTGTTTTTGAGCCGCTCAAAAAGAAGGATTATGAAGAGCTTTCATTATCATAGAAAGACTAAAGAGTGTCACTAGGAAGTTAAAATAAGACCATAGCAGTCATTTTAGATTTTCTGCTAATGTATTTGCAGTATATATGAGGGAGAATCAAAACGTAAAGGCAAGCACATTTATCGGCTTTAATAGAAGTAAGTGTGAGAACTTGAGCTCTTGAACACTTTTCCACACAGTCCCCATGCAAGACGACACATTTGTTGTATGTGTCTACATACCACATACAGTTGTATGTGTTAACTAGCTTCTGCATTCGCGCAGAGAAGAAGTCTTTCGGTTGATCCTGAAGCCAGGTGAGCCCCGCTGGGAGATGTCGGAACCCGAGCCGTTGCACAGTCTCTACTGTCTCTGCTGCTGAATGAGGAGGTGCATTGTCATGGTGCAGCATGACTGTTTTGGACATCATTCCTCTTCTTTTGCTGGGAATTGCAGGTTTAAGTTTCTAATTTCGCAGCAATGCACAGTAATTTACACTGCTCACTGTTTGCCCACGTGTTTGTAAATGCACCAGAATAGGCGGCTTCATGTCCCAAAAGAACGTTAACATGATTTTCTTGGAGGAGGGCGGACTTTTGAATTGCTTCTTCTCTGGAGAAGATGAATGTCTCCGCTTCAAAAAAAAAAAAAAGCCTTTAGTGTTTGATTCTCCCTCGTATATTTATATATGCAAAATATCACGAGTGGATATTGGCTGCAGTTTCTGTGACCCTCCTTTTCTCCTCTGCATTCTTTCTTGCCGCAGCTTTTAAATCATTAAAGATGACCTTCTGCAAAAAGAAAGCACCTTTGAACAACCATTTTTTTTTCCCCCCTCCAACTAAACAGTGGAATTTTCTCATTACTGGAAAGATCTCTGTGCTTTGTGTGTTTTGCAGCACATTGAACTCTGGAGACAAGGAGCCGACGGCAATTTAGACATATCTGTCAAACTGCATGTGAAAAAGGACAGCCATATGGTGAGACATTCAGTTCAGGACATGGTTTCCGTTCTCTAACTGTACTGTTTGTGCAAATGCTTGAAAGGCTTAAAAAAAAAAAAAAAAAAAAAGATAAGTGAAAGTTTTAAGGTTTGAAATGTATTTGACTTTGAATAAACACTTGGAGAATGGTTCCATTTTCCATCATCAGTGAACAACATTTGATAGAAATCCATTTTCTTTCCTTTTTTTTAAAGTGCCTGTAAAGTGCCTTTTTTTTAACAAATATCTGAGTGTTTTCCTGATGGAGGAGGCCGTATTGTAAGCAGTCAGCCTCTTTAATTTAATCCGAATGCTGGACCCGACGCTTATGGCAGGCTCCGTTCTATGAATATCAAATAATTGCTCACTTGTTCGCTCCATTATCCTGCCAGTTGAAAATAAATTGGCTACAAAAAAGACAGTTACACGGTAAAATCAAGGACAGGACAGAGAAAACACACAGCAACTTTGAAGAGAAGGAAATGTTTTCTTTGAAAATGTCATGACTATATCTCGCAGTAATTCCCTTTACACCTCGGTGCTGTTTGAATGCTCAAATCTGATTGGTTAGAAAGTGTTAATTTCTTTTCTTTTATTGAAATTGAAATCAAATCCCTCGTCATTGCTTAACGTTTCGTTAGTAACAGCTCATTCCTAGTAATAAACATGTATTTAGACCATGTTTTTATTTAACAAAGATGTGCAATTGTTGATACTAAGATGAAGCGTTCTGTAAGGCTAAGATGTTTGGAGCTGTTCTAACAGGAACTAATTTGGCTCCTGGATGTACCATAAGATTTACAAACAGATAAAAAGTATGCTAATTTTTTTACCCCCCCCCCCCAAATTGCTTTTATTGGAAATTAAATCTTCGAAGTTAGATATTTAGAAAATATTTAAGATTCACAGACAGCCATCGCTGGCAGGCTAGTGTAACAGCGTATGATGTACGTGGACATGCGGGTGGCACCCGAAAGTATGCGAACATGCCCAGATCACCTCGCACGATGCCTCACTCTCTCCCGCGACTCCCGGAGTTACCTTGTATATCGGTGTACTGTACAGTGCATTACAGCGGGTTTTTTGTGTGCTTCAAGGGCTAATTTTAATTCAAATGCATGTCTTCTACAGGAAAAGACTTTTGGGTAGGCTAGGCTGAGCTGGGCTAAGATAGGCTAAGCTAGGCTGTCGTTCGACATACGATATTTTCGACTTACGATGGGTGTGGCGGACCGCATCTCTGTCGTAACTTGAGGTCTACCTATATTTGCCTAAAGCAGCGTGCTGTGCCCTGTTTTACTTCATACTTACAAGCTAACAGCTATTGTAATGTTAGCAAGCAGATTAGCAAGCAGTGTTTCCAGGACCGGTTAAAAATTTACCCACTGCTTTTACATTCATATTTCATTATTTCAGTTGCATGTTTCACTTAATTTGTAACCAAATATGGGATAGGTCGAATTTATTCAGTTGATACATTGATGATGAGACGTATTTCACTTTCAGAAATTTTATGACTGTAAACAAAGCTAATACCAGGGTTGGGTGGGTTTTTTTCCTTCACTGTTGCAAATCGGTGTAAAAAAATCACCATTTTATAACTTTTCTACATGATTTTATTCAATGTAAGTGTTCCAGCGATTAAGGAGTGTCCAGAATCTTCTAGATAAGAAATTGATCCTTTTGAACCCTGTATTTAAATAATTTAAGCAGATTCCGGCTTTAGCTGTGCATTTTTAGCAAGTTAAAAATCAGTAAAAGTTTCCTTTGCCGAAAAGGTTACTGCCTTTTTAGGACTGACCTATAGCCGTAGATAGCTTGTAGTCCAGGCTTGTCGACCCCCCCCCCTATTCTCACTCTTTTCTCTTTCTCTCTGATCATTTTAAACAGAAAATGGTGATTGGTCCTGGAGGGCAGCTGATAGCTCGAATAGCCCGGGAAGCAGGACTGGACCTCATGAATGCTTTCATGTGTGAGGTGCGACTGAAAATATCTGCCACACTGAAGAACTGAAGTGGACCAAGCTCTGAGCCGCAGTTGTTTTTTTTTTTTTTTTTTTTTTTTGATGATGAATTTGCCGAGATCTGTGGAAAGCTCCAGAATGGATCCCAGACTTTAACAAAGACGACTGTGTGAGGCTTGGGTTTGTCTCGTGGATGACATGTGAACTGTCTTATCTCTCACACAGCTGTGTGTGTAACAGTCACATTTGGGACAGAGCCTGCTTTCTGAACTCAAGCTGCGCCTGCAACGTCCTAGGACTTTTAGCCCCGAGTCTATTTATTATTAGTAAGGTCTTTATTCGGAATCTCATTTTAGCAGCGGGATACATCATGAATAAATCAGCATTGTTCTAAAACGGCTGAAAATGTGTCCTGGTCGGAATTGCTGATGAGGTTCAAGCAGAGTTGAGACACTGTACGGGGAAGTTCTGGCTTTAATGGACTCAGTTCCTTGGCCAAGCTGCTCAGACCTGTGCTTGACCCCAGATTCTCATTCAGCAGGATCAGAGACCAGACTTTCAGTAGTCGTGGTCGTTATTTAGTCCGTATTATTGATTGTATCTGTAGAACATTTAATGGGGTTGATTTGGCAAAGGCATCATATCATGATAATTTTAGCCATCTTCAGTATACACACTTTGATCTTCGATCAAATTTCAGGTTACAAACAGAGAACAGGTACAGGATTTAAAAATAAATGAATAAATTTTAAATAATAGCTCCCCCCCCCCGCACCATTTTTTTTTTACTTATGTTTTCGAAAAGTAAAAACAAAAAACAAACCATAAGGCAATGAAAAAACACCTACTACTGAAAAGTCAGTGCTTTCCGGAGGACATTACTACACTGCAGATACCTCTTCTTCTTCCTAGCGTTAGTCCCGCGCCATGCAGGGTCCGCTGTCATCACAAACCACCTCATGACATGTGATGCGACTATGGGAACACCCCAACCGACGTGTCGCTCTGCCTGACGTTGGCATACTCACAATAACGGGCAATTTAGGGTAGCCAATCCGCCTAATGAGCATGTCTTTGGACTGTGGGAGGAAACCAGAGTACCCAGAGGAAACCCACACGGACACAGGGAGAACATGCAAACTCCACACAGAAAGGCACCCGTGCCGAACCCGGGGCTCGAACCCAGGACCTATGCCGCCCATACCACTGCAGATACCTAAACCACATAAAATCAGTAATAAAACCAGACATTAAACAGAAACTCATTCCTTCAAGTAGTATATAAATCATGGAATGGAAAGGTTTTTCTCTGAAACGGGACGGCTTTTTCAGTCCGCGTTCTCCTCTGGCTGAATTTTCAGTGCATCACTGATTGAAATACTGAGTAACGGCAAATTAATTAAATGAACCAGTTCAGACTGGAATACTTTCCGACTCCCAGTCAGTTATTTATACACTGCAGTTATAAAATCCCCAGCACCTGCTCATTACCCTAATAATACAATGATGTAATATAAAGTAATATCCCTGATATCATATTGTTATATTACCAGCTGTATCCTGCAGTTATCTATTTGCTCCAAAGGTTTTTATTTAGCTCTTTGCCAGCTCTTTGCAGTCCTTCCCTCTCTCGGTTCCTGCTTGTCTTTCACAGCTGCTGGAGCTTAACTAAAGGCGCAGCCCCACAGGGCTACATTACCCCTCTAATGGAGCTCTAACCTGCCACTAAAATAGGCACAAAATGGCCGGGATGCATTTGTTCTTGTATCCTCCCCTGTGGTTGAACCTGGTAGGCAGTCAGTTCTTATCCAGGCCATGGTGATGGATCGCTAATTCATAGATAAGCTAGCCCAAAGCAAGGTTCCCCCCCTCTCTCTGTCTCTCTTTCTGTCCCTTTTTCTTGCCGTGTTATTTCAGGTCACTGACTATGAGGCTGATTTTTTTTCATTTAAAACAATTATTTCTGGAAAAGTTTACAACTGTATATTGTGTGTAAATAAAATATGGATTTGAAGAATGTGAAGTTATTCTGTTGGATGTGTTTATTGAACCATAGTACATACAATATTGATGATATTCATAGCATGTCATATTTGCTATAAGCTATACACAGTCTTTCCTCAAGGCAACCAATATGGGGGGGGGCTTGAAATGAAATGAAGACCTGAAATATTGGTGTATGATACATGTCTGGAGAATAGCTATGAGAATAAATAAGACAGTTCACCAAGACATATAATACTACATTTATACAATTAAAGGAGTTACTACTGACGCTACGTTGTGTGTTAATTCAAGACGTTTTAATCATAAACACAGCCCATGTGCAAAATTGATTTTTAATTCATTTATAATAACATAAATACCTTTACGGTCATTGTACAAGGACAAGATTGTACACTAAGTGTGCAGTTCCCCGTCAAGTTATGTTACATTAAATAAGAAGAAAAGGATTTAGATTAATAAAAAGAACTACAATGCAGTTATGACAGTGTTGTGCAAATATATTTTGTATATTTAAATTTACAAAAACATTCCTATGAAGTCAATTCCAGGTGCCCTTTCCAACGTTTGCCGCTAGTGAGAAGAAGCAAGAGAACCCTTACCATTACTAAACTCAGTAATGGTAACGGTTTAACCGCCTCCCTCTATCACAGACCCTGTGTGTGTGTGTGTGTGTGTGTGTGTGTGTGTGTGTGTGTGTGTGTGTGTGTGTGTGTGTGTGTGTGTG
>JAQLOM010000017.1:5782878-5796243 GCA_030068315.1 Chrysichthys thysi
TGTGCTTTGGCCCTTGAATTTTGTTCAACATAAAATGAACACATGAAAATTGCAACCGCTTGATTTAAAAAAAAAAAGTAGTTAAGATTAATCGATTAATCAAAAAATTAGTAGATTAATCGGTCGTTAGAAAATTAGTCGTTAGTGGCAGCACTAGTTTTTACATCAACCGTTTTTTTGTTTTTTTTTTAAGGGTAATGTATTAAGCTAACTTTTAAATGAACTTAAAGTGCTTTGGGTCATATTTAGGGTTTAAACTTTAGAAATAAGCATTTATTAGCATTTTTAGTGACTCCACCAAACAGTCGCGATTTTCACACATCCGCGCCGGGGTCTGGAACCTAACCTCGCGAATGTGTGAGGTACTACTGTAAACCGTAAAGCTGTTTGGGTTGTTAATATTTTTTTGGTAATGTTTCACATGGCTCACGGTTTCTGTTGAAATGAATCACTCTCCTGAAGTGAACAGCTCTAGATTTACATTTACTAATCTTTTTTTTTTTTTTATTCATTCTTTTGAAATGTTCCTCTGTCCTGAACATTCCACTAAATTTAGAGGAAAAAATAAACGATCCATTTTTTTGTTTTGTTTTCACCCAAGCAACTCAAGAAAACCACTAGAGTGCATTTTGTATGTTCCTTCTAGTGACACAGCAAAAAAAGCCTGAAGGGTGAAACTTTGCTTTGTAATAACAGGTAAACGGATCCTTTTTAAAGGAGTTTGACAGCGTATCTGAGAAAAATGTTGACATTTCTGACACTTTGGTCTTGTTTTTGCGGCCATTCTGCCTGGACATTGTTTGTATAAAAGACTTAACAGCTGTATGCTAGCTAGCTAAACTGCTAAGCACTAGCTCGATTATTGGCTAGGTTATGCTCATAAGTTTGGTTGCTTAGCAGCAGTGTTCTCACACCTTTTGTCAATTTGTATTCAGGTTTCTGCGTTGAAATCGTAAATACAACAAATGCTAAAAGAAATGATAAAAAAAAAGTTCCATTTAAAAGCCCTATTAGCTAAGCTAAGGTAAGCTGGGGAAAAACCGAGATATGAGTCTTGTGAGTGTATGAGTGCAGTCATGGGCTATTGCTCAGATACACTGCTATTCAGCAGGTTCACGCCTTGACAGAGGCATGAAGGCATTGATAAGAAGATATGTGTTTGACTGGGTCAGTGTGATTCACAGATCACCTACAGGTAGTTTTAGTTACTCTACGTCATCTGAATATCCTCAGGGCGCTAGGTGGGTCCACAGCTTTAGTGTCTAGTTGTAAATAATGGCTGGCTGACAACAGGCGTCCTTGTTTCTAAAGGTGGAAGCGCCTATCCTGAGAGCCATTCTTATAAACGCTTTCAAATATACAGAAGAGAGCATAGAAATGAATGCAAAATAGATGCAAAAACCCATCAGATGTCGTTTCCATTAAACGCCAAGCTCTGTCAGGCCACGCCGAGGCATGTCTGGCTTCATCTGCACATCAGTGACAAATCAGAACTTTGTGACATTGAGGTTGTACATGGAGATGTTTACAGTGAGCGAGAATGATGGGAACAGACAGAGAAATACAAATGAACAGAGGTGATGGAGAATTAATGAGGCAGACTGCAAGCAACGATGTGAACACTTTGTGTGTGTGTGTGTGTGTGTGTGTGTACGCTTGTAAAGTCACTGCTTTATTACGCTCCACTTCAAAACCTGAATGATGAGAAAATAAAAACTGTGATCGGCTTATTGCCCAGGCCACAAAAAAGAGAAGAGAAGAGAAGAGAAGAGAAGAAAGAAATGAATGAATGAAAAAAGAGAAATGTGTGTGGAGACTCCAGGGTGACAAGCTCAAACACTCCAGAAGCTGTCCAACACTCCAGAAGCTGTCCAAAGCAACACTAGAACTGAGAGCCACTGTGAAACTGCCTGCCACAACTCTGTATATTAATTATAAAATATATATAAAGTATCGTCAATTTGTAGCGAAGTATCATAGAATTAGAGCATAATAGGCCAGACCAAGAGGGGGCTACAACTTCAAAAATACTGGCATCCGTCATGAAAACATGCAAACATTCACATGTTTAGAAAAGGAAAAACACTACAGCGCTGTGGATTATCATTCTGTAACAGCACGGCCCATCACGTTAGTCCCGAGAATGCTGTGTAGTTTCAGCACGAAATGTTATGCTTTACATACTGAGCTGATCATTTTCAAGGCATCCGTTTTAAAATTATTGCCACCCCAAGCAGTATTATTATTTCTTTCCACATAGCTTGTTGCTATGGCGGTATAGAGGCATCTACTGAGAGTTGATTCTGAATAACAACAGTAAAAAAAAAACATCAGAAACTGTGGTCCTTTTAAAACTGGGGCTTTTCATCCCCAAGATCACACCAGGGGGTATTGGCTAGAGATGCAATGAGCTCAAGTTTGGTCAACTACAATCTTTAACAAAATGAGCTATTATAAAACATGATCTTTAGTGGAAATTTGAATCATAATGTGTAAAATTTATTTTATTCCATCATTTTAATCCATTATTTTGAAGGATGTCCCAGAAGTTGGAAACCTCAGCATCTCTCTGTGCGTTGCGTGTCTTTTATCTTGTGTAGACTATGGCCTGCTGTATAAGTATTAATGCTTGGTTATGTAACAGGTGCTTTTCCTTTTCCGCAGTGCACATAAAATTAACCAGACTGCTGTTAACCAAATCCTGAATGTCTTCATTACTTTTCACTTTTTTGTTCCTGAACCTGTGAGCTCAACAATGTTACCGACAGGCGCCATATTCTTTTCATAGCAGCAATGAAAACAACGCAGAGGCTAACCTATTTTTATACTTATAACTATCAACCTTAAGCCGTGGTTTACATTTTGTAAAGTTAACTGAGCTTTGAAATTCTTGATTAACCAGAAACTGGCAATGAAAAAGAGGCCTTAATGAAGCTGTCTGGTTAGAGCTTAACTAAAAAAGCAACAATGGGGCAATTTAAATTGGTGCAATTTTTCCTCCTGACACACACACACACACACACACACAGTCGTACACACATGGTCACACAGTATTTGCATATACAGACACATGCTTTCTTCTCACTTCACCAGTGTTGCCAAGGTCAGCAGAATGTTCCGGTTTAATTATTGCATACAGACACATGGAGGACATAGTGATGATTTGAGCAGGATTCATGCTGACTGGTCCTGCCTGAGCTGTACGTTGAGCTCTCGATTTGGGTTTTTTTTCTGTGTCTTTTTGTTGGTGCCGTTGCTAGAGCGCCAAGTCAAATTTTCCTCTCCTCTATGACTGGCTCTCTATGGTCCTCACGTTGTGGGTTCATATTCATAGCACACCATTAGGACTGTACGATGTGGGCTATTTATCAAAGCTTTTGAAGGCTTTTCTAACCAAATATTTGTTGTTGGTTTTTTACGTTTCGACATTTTTGCTCGAATTCCTTTTGAATTGTAAAGTGGCCTTGGGGATCAGCTTGTCAATAGTCCACTTAAAGCCGATGTATAACGGCATATGACAGTTTCCATCCGCGGAATAAATATGCATGGTCAAGATCCATGTCTGTGCACCATGTAATTGGAGTTTATCAGTGCACTTATGTCTGATCAGAAGTGTCCCACTGTGCTGGATTCCATGGTGGTGCAGGTCTCTCCACTGCTAAAAGCAAGTTAGATGGATTTACTGGTGGATATTGCTGCTAAAAAGCTGCCTGGAGATCGGTTTTGTGCTTTTCCTTTTGATTGACTTTAGGATTCCAAGACCAGTGGAAAAAAACCTGAGTTGAAATTACACCGAAGCACTAAAGATCCACCGCAATTTAATTTCTCAAGCATGCATCATCTCACAATGCAATGTGAGAAGATCCGAACTGAATTAAGCTTCTGAGGAGCTTCGGTTGGCTTATGAATCATTCATCTGTTGGTGGTACTTTAAGGTGCAAATCTCAGGCAAGTCTGAGATTACAGAACAAAACAAAGAGAGAGAGAGAGAGAGAGAGAGAGAGAAAATATACCAGTAAATAAATAATCATGGTGATAGAAATGACTGAACATCAAGCAAGAGCTACAATGACACAATATCTACAACAGGGCTCCTCAATCAATCCTAGTCCAGATAGGCTTAGGTCTGACACAGTTTAGTGACTTTCAAGCTCTAGCACACCTAATAATCCTGGTAATTAACTGAGAAGGAAAAAGGTCTCTTTGAGAAAGAGGAATGTGCTGGACTCCAGTCCTACAGGAACCATGGTGTGCAAGTTTTACATCTATCCAATTATGCAATGTTTAATCTGCATCATTTGCACTGCAGAACTAGTGGCTCAGAGGGAACAGGCTTAATATAGACAGTTATTGGTTTGTATCCCAGTTGAAGCACCGAGAGATGCTGACTTAGTATAAGAAACCTGGCGTCCTGCCCCTGTTCTGACAACACAAGGGTGCAGCGGATGGTCTAAAACCTATAAATGCGTTACAGGCCATGATGGAGTTTGTAACCAGCTTTTCGGTGTTACGTATGATAGAATTATTGGTAATTTAGGTAGGAAATTATACAGAGAGTCCTCAAGAATACATCACACATTATGCATGGCAAGCTGGACTCACAGAGCAGATGAAAAGGCTACAGTACGTAAGCCGGTCAGTGATAAAGGTCTAAAAAAAAAACCCACACAGATATGACTAAAGGCTACTGAGACAAGCAACAGTGACAGTGTCAGCCAAGTGTGACCGCGGGTGGTAACACCTTCAAAGAACTTGACCCATTATCAGAGCTAGCGGCTTTCCAGGGTGAATGAACATGCAGCCACGTGGCCATCTTTCAACCCCCTGCTCTGATGTCATCCTGCATTTGGTAGACCGGCAGACACATTATGATGCACAGGCTTTTTCAGAGAGCCGTATGATCATACAAGCCTCAAGCATCCCAACGTGTTCTCCGAGCCTCAAGCATGGCATGTCCCTACACCCATGCATCAAAGCTCCAACTTGGTGAAAGAACAAATGTCCCATGGCTGTTTAAACAAATGTCTACTAATCAAAAAAAATGTTTTGAAACACTGGATTTGGAAGGTTTTTGTTGCTGTACTCACTTCTCTGGAACAGCTGATAGTATTCTTACACGTTGACATGTTTTTACTAGCATGAGGCAATGTTGTTGATGGAAACTACAAAGTAAGATGTGCTTCAAGACTGGGATCCCGCGGGACCCAGGAGATGGCGCGGCTTTTACTTTCATGTGAGTGTGAGCACGTAATCAGATATGAAGCTTGCTAAGAGTAAAAAAAAAAAAAAAAAAAAAAAAAAAAAAGGCCAAATACATTAATAGGGGTGTGGTGTAAATTTATCTGATTTGTTAATTCATCTTTAGGAGCAGCTTGTTCCTGCTCAGGGGCCCACCAGGAGCAGCTTGTTCCTGCTTTAGGAGCAGCTTCTTCCTGCTCAGATGGTTTAAATGACAACTCTGTTTATATTTTGGAAAATTCAGAACCGACTGAATTCACTGGAAAATACTGGAGGCAGCTGCGAACAAGATAACAACCGCTGGAGCATGCGGGATTCGCCGAGCTTTCCTTGGGTGTCGGAGGGATTGGTTAGAATTCCATCAGGAGTGGACAGGTCATCTAAAAAACAACTTGTCACTCAGGATAACCGTGCCAAGCAGACGCCACATAATGGAAGTGCGGTGTAAATGTAAATGATGGGCAAAATGTAAATTCCTGGCGAAAGGAAGAAAGAAATCTTGATGTTTAATGATATTTACATTTAACAATAGGATCCCTGGGATTCCTAAATGCACCATGTAACTCACAACTCCAAGCCTAACTGAATTCGCATGATACAGTCAGGCTAAATTGGGGCTCATTATTGTTTAACACACTTGTTCACTGGAAATGACAAAAGCATAGGATATTTTATGAGCTCTGCTTCCACAGCAGAACATTCATAGATCATATGATGCATTGAGCTATACCAGTGGTTCCCAAACTTTTTCAGTACGAGACCCAAAAGAGAAATTTAGTGTCAAAGCGGGACCCAAACTTACAACAATACATCAGATATGCTCATAACATCTACATTTACACATAAGACAACAAACCTGCCAAATGGCGACCCAATAAATATAGAACGGCGACCCGTTTTGGGTCGCGACCCTTAGTTTGGGAAACATTGAGCTATACAGCTACACTATGTCCCTGAATGCCTGAGTGACATCACATATTTCTGACACCCACTAGTCCTCTCTACAATTGCTTATAATGTATTACTTGAGTGCTATAAGTGAGCAAAGAAACGACGCTCTAAACTAAAATAAAATTCAGGGTTTTCTAGTCAGAATGAACGGGCAAATCATTAAAGACTGTCTGTCAAAGTAAGAGCAAAAGATTCTACATGTTTCATGTTTTGGATAGTTTCAATGGTTCATATTGGTTTTCCTCAACGTTCCTGGAGTGCTCCTGCCCATATTCAAATCATCACCCAATTAACAAACTTGCACTGGGTTCCCATTTTGGCAGAAAATAATTTCTTCCAGCCAGAGGTTTTTTTTTTTTATTCCTGGACTTTTCACCAATAAACTAGTTATTTACATAATGTTAATTGCTTTTTGTGAATAGGAAAAAAAAAAAAAAAACGTGGAGTTTTCCAGTTGCACCAGAACCCCGTTTCGGAGTAGCCATAATTGGGTTTTTCAAGAGGAAACCTTAAAGGCTCTATAAATTTGTCTACAACAGAGAGTTTCTCTTTTTTTTCCTCTTTTTTTTCCAAAGCGTTCCAAGTAGCTCCCTTTTACAACTATTAACCATTAACCACACAAGGAAACCAATCTTAATGCTACAGACAAATTGCCTGTCAGTGAAAAAGGATGTCCAAACACACTTGATCAAAGTGACAAACTTTCAGTAAACTGTATTACCCCTTGAGAGTCAACTTTGGGATACTGGGTGGATTTTTTTTTTTTTGTGCCTCAGTCTACCAAATCATAGAAATAAGTCAATGAGGTCATTAACCTTGAAAAGTGCAAATCTCAAATCCTTTCGTAAAGTGGCTCACTTTTGGACGGTCTACATTGCGTAAGGAATAAAACATGATGGGTGTGGTGTTGTAGGATAAAGGGATAGATCAATGATGAGGGTGGTGTAATGGCTTTACTATCCTGGATTTGATCATTTTGCAATAACAGCAAGTCTCAGAACGTTTTACTCATTATACCAAACTACTGTACCACTGCTAACCATTTTTATTTACAAAAGAGTGGCACATCATCAATCCTCATAATCCGGGATTTAATATTGTGGAAGAGCCATGAAACAGGTTGCATCACATTCGTGAGAAGCTGAAAAGTCTGAAGACTTTTTCTTGGTAGAAAACTTTACCTCTGACTCTTACAAAAGCACTTGCACTGGTGACTCCTTCTATAAACATTAAATACGCATCTCCAAACAAAACTTCACCATGTCAGCAATCACACGTTTTTAAAAACCTGTTTACACCAAACATCTGCCAATAAAATGGTCTCTGACCTCATCTAACGACAAAGTATAAGGTGAAATGTGACCTTAGGGTCCACACTGTCCTCTGACACTGCAGGGTGACCAAATACCACTAGAGACATGTTGAGCTGGTTTTCTCTATTTCCAAACTCACTCTTTGTCCACATTACTACCAATAATGAGGACTTGTGAGAAGTTCAGGGGAGGGGCCCAGGCACAGTCCTGGAGCAGTCAATGATTGACAAGGTAGTAAGATTAGGAAGAAAGGGAATGAGTGGCCATGAGTGAAGTCTTATGGTTATACAATGCACAAAGCTTGTCTTTGTATCTACTGATAAATTCAGGTGAGGAACAAAGGAGTGGTGGATCACACCAAAAAGTGGACTAAAGTTCACATTTAAGCCCACTATTGAATTCCTTTTGTGGGTTTAGTATGTCGTTTCTCTTCTGGAAGAGAAAAATTCAGTTATTTGGACATGACCTGGTTGTTAATGTAGCCAAGAAGTCCAAATGTCACCAGTGTGATGAGGTGTCCAATAGTTTCCAATATAAACGCTAAGTTAGACAAGTTTCCAATAAACGCACTTCCCGAAGCGTTTTATTTCAGTTGAACCACCACAAATTTTCCAATGATTACAATTGTTTTTACTAATTAACAAAAAATGTCACACTTTTTATTAACTTATAGTTAAATGGACATCCTGAAACAAGTTAGATCCTGGTCTCAGATATGTCATAAGAGCTATAAACAGTCATTCCATCTTCAGCATCTCTTTTTTCTCCCTTAAGAGCTGGGATCAAACTACACAATATGTTTTTCTATCACGATGGACGTCCGGGTCAGATCAGGCAATCATTCGTACCAAAAATTCTTGCCGTGTCTTGGTCAGGAGACAGGCAAGACTACAAGTTTGACCACCACTACTCACAGTTCACGTCCTTATGTGTCACCGGGGAGAAAGGTTAAAAAAAAAAAAAAAAAAAAAAAAAAAAAAAAAAAAAAGGATCAGTCATGGTTACAGAAGGAACGTCAAGGAACACGCAGTAGGAGTGATCAAACCCGGGCGAGAAAATACAAGAAGTTATGACATGCAGGACTTTTCATGTTCATATATGGGCCACAAAACAACTGTATCATAACAGGACTGAATGTGTGTATACTGGTGCCAAAGTCCCTTTGACCTTTGGAAAACGTAAAAGAACAAATGTACCTCCTGAATGTTATTAAACAAGTGCTAAAAAATGCTGAACAAACGTCTCCCTCACAGAACACTTCACCTTATCAACAATTACACACGGCTTTTGTTTTAAACAGGCTTCATGTTGATGTAAATCGTCCGCCATTCCAGCCCCCGTGTTAACTGTTACCATAGCAACGGCCGCGCACTCCAGCAAAGCGCGTTACTATAAACCGGAAGTGTTCTCACAGACCTAATAGAGATCTTCTAACCAATCAGAATCGAGCACTGAACAGCGCCTTTGTTTATCCTGAACCACTGTATTTTACACACCTTAACCCGGTCAGAGAAGAGTACATAGAAAGGAGCTAAAGATCACGTTTTAAGAATGATGGCGGTTTTTACGTTAAGTTAAGGTAAAAGTGGGCGTGGTTAACAACAACAACAACAACAACAATAATAATAATAATAATATAATAATAGCGATAATGTTATTGGGCTATTATTATTACTATTATCATTATTATTATTGTTGTTGTTGTTGTTGTTGTTGTTGACAATAATCACATCAGTATTACAACAGAGATTTGTTTGGGTTTTTTTATTGTATTTTTTATTTTAGTCTCACATTAATGAGACGTCATCAGGAAGAATAATGAGGTACAAGGTAAAACTAAAAGAAAGAAAAAACAACAACAAACACTAAACGCATGTGGGATTTCACGCGCAAGAAACGTAGAACGCCGCGTGCCTTGGGACTAACCGGCCGGACCACCAGCTTGCTCTGTGGTATAGTTAGCTATCGGTTAGCTTGCTGAAGTAGCACCCACGCTAATGCATGCACAGGCCTCGATATTTCAGCGAGCACCCAGCAATCACGGCTTACCTCTATTTTATCGACGCTGCGCGCGCACCCGACCACCTTCATGCCCTGCTGGACGAGAGCGCGCGCGACAGCCGCTCCGATCCCGACCGAGGCTCCGGTCACGAGCGCCACTCTGCCTTTCCACCGCTCCATGGGAGAGCTGAGCTGGGCGGACGGTTTCTCCAGATTAGCGGCGGAACTGTGCGGAGTTTACTTTCCAAACCGGCTATGACAGCACAGCTCGTGTCCCGGGACCGTGTGTGTGAAATGTAGTGTCAGCGCCCTGAGTGAGCGGCTCTCCCCCTTCTCTACCTCCCTGTCAGAGGCGCTGATAAGAACGCCCCAATCCCTGAGCTCAGGATTAAACATTATAAGGCAAGGCAAGAACAACAAAAAAAAAGGAGAGAGACAAGACTTGGGTTGGTGTCACCGCCCGCTCTGTTTTTATCTACACGAGACCTGAGAGGAGCTGGACAAGCTGCAGGAGCCATGAAGCTCAATAAATAAATAAAATATGGCTAGAGCCTTTCAGGACAAATATTACATACTACACATAGAATACACATTTTAGGACAGATATGAAATCCTGTAGATTATTCCGGTTTTAAGCAAAAGATTTATAAAGGCATTGTGAGTAGCTACACAGCGCCATCTAGAGGCTCATAAACATACTGTAAGATTTACCGTAATTGCATGTGGTTTTTATTTGTGTGTTTGTTTGTTTTGTTTTGTTATTGCCATTTAAGGGATAATAAGAATAATTTATGGTTTTCCACTGGAGCTAAGACGTGTTTGCAAGCAGGCTTTTCCACACACGGCCAAAAGTCTGTGGACACCTAAACATCACACCCATGTGTGCCCTATATTTAACATGCTGTGCCAGATTTTGCACTCCTGTTTTTGGTGTTACAAGAAATTCCACTTTTCTAGGAAGGCTTTCCATAAAGATTTTGGGGATGTGTGTTGGTTCAGGTACAAGAACATTGGTGAGGTGATGGGCTGATGTTGTGGGGTGTAGTCAGGGTTCCAGGTCATCCCAAAGGGTTGAGGTCAGGGCTCTGTGCAGGACACTTGAGTTCTTCCTATACAAACTTGGCAAACCAGGTCTTCATGGTGCTTGCGTTGTGATAAAATGCATTCTCAATGCTGGAACAGGTTATACTGGATTGTAAATCTACTGCAAAGGAAGATTTTCTATACAATTGTGCGTTTCCAACTTTGTGGCAACAGTTTGGAGAAGAACTGCATGTGTGTGTGATGGTCAAGTGTCCACACACCTTTGGCCACATCATGCATCTACCTATGAATGTACCGAGGCAAAGTTCGATTGTGACTGGTTAGCAAGTGTTACCCTAACCCTGGGTTAATTTTCTATACCAGCATGGCTGCATGGTTTACATTATTGCATTTATTCAGATATCAATGCTAACTAATATACATATATATATGTATATACATCTATATATTATATATATATATATATATATATATATAGTTAGCATTGATATCTGAATATATATATATATATACACACACACAGTACCGTGCAAAAGTCTTAGGCACGTGCAAGGAAAATGACTTCAAAAATAATGAAATTCAATCTTTCCACTTAAAGGAAAAATACTCCAACATGCAGGAAACGGTGATAAACTAAACAAAGTCAAGATTTGGTGTGACGACACTTTGCTTTTTTTGTTCTTTTTTCTTAAACAGTAATCCCAGGCACAATGTGTACAGCTTCATAAGGAAATGAAGTGGCAAGTTTTTCTGCTACACTGCTCTTCTGGAGACTTTGACTTCTGAACTTTCTTAATTTTTTGTATGCAAAACCCAGTTGTCCTCATCTTGTTTTCTCTGAAAAGTGCTCTCTTGTGTAATATGTTGCGTTCTCTACTGACGTACAAAACTTTTCATATACAAAGAATTTTTTTTTAAAGTAATGTCTGGACATCAAAATTAGTTTTTCATACTGACTCAGTAATGCAGAAATCAGAAAAATAAATACCTAGAATAAAATTTGTTCTAAAAAAAAAAAATAGGATGCCTAAGACTTTTGCACAGTACTGTGTATTATATATACACACACACACGTTAAAAATGTGTAATCACTGATATGCTGTGGTTTATGGTGAGATGTTTGTTTAGGGTCAGCTGAAGGAGTCTTCACCATCAGTGACTCAGTAATTCAGAAACAAAGCTGTAACTAAGTTTTCTTTTTTCTGCTCATGGGAACATGAAACCTGGGATTTTTTGTTTTTGTCTTATTAACTTCATTAAAGAGAAAGACTTCATAGACTGGTGAAGGAACAAACTTGTTTCACTGATTTTCCACAATAACATATGAAGGGATAAAAAGCATGCTACACCATCTTATAAAAATTCTTTTACAACAATATTGAAAAATGTGGCACCGTAAAAAAGTCTCTTAGTCCCTCATTTTGTAGAAGTCAAATCATTCCAAGCAGAAAACACCACACATTCGTCTTAATGCGTATTAATAAATATTCTTTATTATGTCAATTTTGCACGTTGCGCTCAACATTACACCCAAGCCTCCTCATAAATGGATGTTTCTCTCTCTCTTTATATTTATGAAAATCTTTATATTCAGATAATTTCATTTCTGTACACATTTATTGGTACAACAATTTGCCACTAAAATGAAGTGTCTCAGTCAGTGAGATGAACTGGGAAAATAAAGAGACATGTTAAACAATAAGACTAGAAGACCACCAGTATCCCTACAGTGACAGCCTGCAATCTCATCACTTCCACTATGATCGTAGAAACCAATTCCTAGAATAAGTAAATCCAGAAATAGCAAAAAAAAACAAAAAACAAAACAAAACAAAACAAAACCCTACACCTGAGTGTCAGTGAGGGATGAAGGAGAAAAGAGCAAGGAGCAATTTAAAGTGAAAAACAGCAAAGAGAAGTAGAGACTAAAAAAGATAAATGTGAGACAAGTGGATGTGACCATTTTACTATTCCCAACAAATAAAATTAAAATATAACAAACAAGACACAGCTCAAGAATTCATTTTCTTCCTCTTTTTTTTTCCTTCTGCAGCAGGGGTAATCGTGAGCATCTTTCCCATCTGTAAAAATATGCGTTTGGTGTTATTTATTTATTTATTTGACACTGGTCGTAGGTAGCCAATCTCCTCTGCACACGCTGGAGTGGCAGTATCTGGTGAATCGGTCCTTCAGGTGCTGCCTGTACTGGTCTCGCTTGCTGTAGAACGACTTGTTCTCCTCTACAAAAGACTGGATCTCATCTTGTGTCAGGCAGTTCTCTTCATCCGATGACATTTCTGCCTCGTCCTGTTTGACCACATGTTATCAGAGGGGAATAAATCAGTATATATATTTTTTTTCCAAATTGTACCTCATTTAAAAAAAAAAAAATCGAATATGTGGCTTACTGCAAATTATTCATCATTATACCTCAATTCCGATTGCTCAGAATGTGTTGGATTTCCAGTTTTAATGTAAAGCTTACAGCCGAATCCAATGAGTTCACTTGAATACATTATAATCACTATTAAATTAAACTTATACAGGGACTTGTATGGTGGATGCCAGATAAGTGTAATGGGTGAACTCGACAAACACTTCCACATTATAACCAACTTTGCTTCTTGCTCATTCGCTACTCGTTAATAGCCAGTGATGGGAATAACGGCGTTAAAAATAAACGGCGTTACTAACGGCTAGGGTTGCACCGAAACCATTTTTTTCCAAACCGATACGAGTATGAATATTTTTATTTGTGTACTCGCCGATACCGATACTTCTTAAATTGGATTTCCATGAAAGTGTAATCAATTTGGAG
>JAQLOM010000017.1:5827870-5842188 GCA_030068315.1 Chrysichthys thysi
TTTTACACATCTCCCTGATCTCATTTGAAGTTAGGAATCAGTCTTTTTCTACGCTAGTGCGGATGTTGACTATACGAGTGAGCCACAATCCCGCAGTGAGTGAGAGAGAAAAGTTGTGATCACGTGCGGCTCGGCAGACGAAGCGCAAACATACTACTCATATTGCAAGACATCGCCCGTTCATCAAGTCAGAATGTATTAAAAAATTTTGCTCGTGTTGCAAAACACTCGCAGACCGAGTCTCTCACAATCCAAGGTTCCACGGTACTTCTGTACTGTTTATAGCTTTTTTCCTTTCAGTAAACATTTAATAAAAGCAAAAAGAAATCCGTTCACTTGTACTAGTTTCATGTTTAGCAGTAAGTTAATTTAAGCAAAAATGTTGAAATCTATAAAATTTAAGATGTTTAAAAACTTTTGAAAGGCAGTGTACTGTATAATGGAGGGAGGTTAAAAAAGCTGAACACTAAACAGCCACAGGAGACGCGTCTAAAGTGACATCACTGACTAGTACTGGTGTAAATGCAGGCTAGAAGCTAATGAGAGATTTTTGTTATTTGTCATGTAGTTCTCAGCTGCTGGTAGGGGCCTCGGTGCAAACGTATCTCCTAGAGAAGACCAGAGTGGCCTTTCAAACGCCTAACGAGAGGAATTTCCACATATTTTACCAGGTGAATGCACCACGTTACATTACATTACCATCATTTGGCAGACGCCCTTATCCACGGCGACTTACTGTTTTTTTTTTTTTGTGTGTTGTTTTTATCTCATTTATACAACTGAGTACCATGAGGTTAACGGCCATGCCCAAGGGCCCAACAGTGGCAGCTTGGCAGTGCTTGGATTTGTACTCCTGACCTTCCGATCAGTAGTCCAACGTCTTAACCCCTGAGCTACCCCCAGTGGTGGCGTCGGGAACTGTTATAGGTTGTTTATTGGCACAGTCCTTGCATGGTATAATCCGTGCTGCTCATGTATAACCGAGATCTGGGGATGCTAAGCAACGCGAGTTATTTAAAGGACTGCTGTTGTCAAAAGGATGAGAACATGTCAGGGTGTCGAAAATTGTTCTTGGAAAGTTTCAGAAGGGATTGATAATGAAAATTATTGAAAGAAACAAAGTTTTCTTTGGGAGTTCTGCATTATGAATAATTCAAGTTACAATGGAGAACAATTCGAAAAAAAGTAAAAAGTAAATGTGTCTGTTATGTGACGAATAAAACATGACCAGGGTGTGCCGTTATAGGAACCAATAATGTACAATAGGTAGCACCTTCTGACGTGTATATCACAGCAGTTTGGCAACTATTGCAGTTTTTTATATTAACTAAAGAACGTTATACTTTTTATCCATTATTAGCTATGTTTAATGTCTTGGACTATCAAGTTCATAGTGTTACTATGAAAAATTGTCTCGAACGAGACAATTGGTCCTTCACATTGCTTGTTTATCCCACTCTTAATGTTCATAAGATAAAAAAAGGCAGTTTGTAAGGTTATTGAGCAAGTACAACACGGGTACACAGTGCGAACACTGGAGACTCCTGCCAAAAAATGCGAAATAAACATTTCCCCAGAGAGAAATTAACCATGCCAGTGATAAACACTTGTCTTTTAATGGCGGTGATTATGGAAAGTCAAAAGTAGTGTAAGATTTTACTATAGAGGGAATAAAGTATTCAAAAGAGTGCCTTAATATAAACCTTGCAGATTGAGCTGCTGTTATATAATTCCTATGATTCACTTTCTGACCGATCCGAGTCGAGATTTCATATTTGCAGTTTCTCAGTGTTGTTTAGAAAGTCACCAAAGGATTTTGACTTTGAATAGTAAAGTATGTTCTCCGAGCCTGAAGGAAATGGTTCAAAGTAATGGGTGTTATTGGTTTTCACACAGCGTGCAATGAGACTTTCCCCTCTGATTATGTGATGATGATTAAAATTTAAATTGGAAAAATGCAGGCTGGCTCTTTAAAAGGAACGAGCACTGCTGGGTCACCGTTGATAAAAATTGAGTGACCAAGCAGTACAAAGTACATATGTAAGATGTGTAACAGTGATTTATTAGTTTGTCTGTTTTGCGTGCCGTTCAGATGATGAAGGGGGCCACGGAAGAACAGAGGCAGGAGTGGGAGATGCCACGTGATCAAAAGTTTGCCTGGCTACCAAATCCGGAGAAAACCTTAGAAGGTTCTGCGTTATTGTATATTTCCTGTTACTAGTCTCAAGGTCTTAGGAATGTTTGGGATGTAAAGTTAATTCCTTCTTTCTCTTTTTGTCTTTTTTTTTATTTAACAGAGGATTGCTTTCAGGAGACAGTCGAAGCCATGATCACCCTTGGCATTGATGCGGACAAGCGGGCACAGATTTTCAGGGTAAGGTCTGCCACGGGGCTGTCTTACAGTCGCCAACGAAATTATTGGCACCCTTCACGGTTGTGAGGGAAACTAATGCATCGAGTTATGTTTTCAGCTTCAACATGTACAGACACTGGAGAGGGCGGTTTTTGATTTGGGTTTTTTTTGTTTTGTTTTGTTTTTTCTTTCTTTCTTCTTAAGTAGTGCTGTTTTATTTTTCTTCAAAATTATTGGCACCTCTGCAGTTAATATTTGATTAATCCTTTTGTGGGAAGGATGTTTTTGGGAGAAAACAGTGCTTAGCAGTAATGTAAACCATTGAATGTAATTTTTAAACGTTTCATTTTAATTAAACTTTTTTTTTGGCCATTTGTCTGAATGCTGTCAGTAATTCAATTCTGTCTGACCTTTTTTCTTAACGTAATCATGTAGATCCTGGCAGGTCTTCTGCAGCTGGGGAATGTGAACTTCAGTCCTGCCCCGGAGTCTGAACCCTGTGGCCTCGATCAACAGTCCAAAGGTAAATGCTAACGACGGAGACCGTTCTCTTGCTGCCTATAGAAATATAATGATCATACTAATAAAATTCATTTTAATTTTATTCATGCTTGATTCGGGTTCTGTATTTCCATGGCCTAAGTGAGTAAAAGCCTAAATGCTGACATTAAAATAAATGAGGCTCTTTCTTATGTCAAAGAGACATCTTATCAGGGTTTCAAATTTAGTGTTTACTTTGGGAAATGGACGACTTACTCTTATATTGAGCGAAGGTAGACCAGGTTTAGAAAATACTCAAGCATCTACAAAGAGCTACATTAGTTTCTCTGTTTAAGCTGAGTCGAAGAGCTAGTGCTCTGGGTTTGCAGTTGAGTTTGCCCTTTTTGTTACGTGCACAGGTTTCCTACAGAAGGCGGCGTCTCTGTTGCGCGTCCCAGCGGATGAGCTGCAGGAGTGTGTGAGCGTACGGATGCTGCGTGCAGGAAAGCAGAGTGCCCTGCTCAAGCCCTGTTCGCAGAGTGAGTGTGTCGTGCGCAGGGACTGTCTCGCTAAAGTCATCTACGCACGGTGAGAGCGCACAGCTGCCCACTAACATGTTTAAAGGTTTAGGCTAGTACACGCCACGGAGTCTGGCGTTATGGGTTATTTACTTTTACTATTACGTTTAGTATTACGTACTGTCATGTAGTGCTTATTGTAAGCTTGTTTCTCCTTTTTGCGCTGCTTCTTCTTTTTATTAATGTACTTAAATATTTGAAGTAATTTGCATTTCATAGAAACGTCCAGTGATGTGACCCGTTCAACATGCGTCATTTGTGAATAGAGGGCCATTTGACTTGAAATAATTTATTTTTTTCTGCATTTTATTTTGTCTGCCAGACTGTTTGATTGGTTGGTCAGCTTCATCAACAGCAGCATGTGCGCGGACGACTCCAAGTGGTGCAACTTCATCGGTATACAAGCTCCTCCTCCCCATCCACCGTCTGCTTCTCCTCCTTTGTGGCATATAACTGCACTGGATCACGTGCTGCATTTGTTTTTTAACCACACATACGCTCTGTGCAGGCCTTTTGGATGTTTACGGCTTTGAGTGTTTCTTGTTGAACAACCTGGAGCAGCTGTGCATCAACTACGCCAATGAGAAGCTGCAGCAGCACTTTGTCGCTCACTATCTGAAGGCCCAGCAGGAGGAATATGTATCCGAGGGACTGCAGTGGTCCTTTATCCGCTACCAAGACAACCAGAGATGTCTGGATCTGATCGAGGGAAATCCCACCGGCATCTTCTCCCTGCTTAATGAGGTGGCCGTTTACTGTAATACAGTCCAACAGACGATAACATTACGGGATTCTGGGTTCGATTGGATATTTTGAATGCATTATAACACAACATGGTGCCATGTGATATTGTGTTTTTTCCTCCAGGAGTGCCGCCTGAACAGAGCCTCCGATGCTAAGCAGTTCCGGGAGCGTCTAGAGAAGGAGCTCTCTGACAACGGGAGTATGAGCTGGGACAAGTTTAGCAAACAACCGCACTTCATTGTGGCTCACTATGCTGGCAAAGTTAGCTACCAGATCGAAGGCATGATGGAGAAGAATAAGGTACAGTGTGTAGATGTGTGCTTATGCAGGATGACAGTGTTAAAGTAGACTGCTCTGTTGTCTCTTGTGGAGTTTGAGGTGTTAGGACATGAAGGATACAGCGTGAATGTTTTTTCTCCCACTATGTGTGTGTGTATGTGTGTGTAGGATCCAGTTCCCCCAGAAATCCTGAGCTTGCTGCAAAAGTCAGAGGATCCCGTGCTGCAGAATCTCTTCGCCAATTCAGACGCCGAAGGAAACCCTCGCGGCCACAGCAAAGTCGTCACTGTCGTCTCCAAATTCAAGGTACCCTGCGTATTTACAGAATAATAATAATAAGAAGAAGAAGAATAGTGGATAAAATCTAACAATATATTAATGACTAGGACTACACCAATCTTTTGTCTTCAGAGCAGCTGGAATGCAGTCATGCAAGCCCTAAATCGTATGCGACCGAAATATCTTCAAAACCTCTAATTACAGGTTTCATGTTGTTTAACAAAACCAAATTTGGAGCAGCTTGTATCCAGTTTCTACAGTTTTCATTTTATAAAATGCCCTGAACAAGCTTTGTGACTGCATTTTATCCCTGCTTTGGTACCATGAAAAAAAGTTACATTCTTGGTACCATGGGGTCAGTTTGATCCCATGGTGAAAAACATGCTATATGACTGACCAGAATGACACCACTTTATTACAATGTTTTGTTTTCCTTGAAATAATATGGTATGACGATGTGTTATAAAATCCAAACAATATTGCACAACACTTCATGTACGAGTTTCCCCTTATTTCACCCCGCTGTAGGCAAAAATGTTACTGTTGGCATTGGGTGCACAACTAATTTGGTTTTCTTGTCACTTGATCTGGGACAAATATAGCGTCTCTTGCGTTGTCCTAGATGACGCTGTGTGGTGCCTCTGGGGGTGGAGTTTTGGTACAAAAATCCAGCATTGCTTGTGTAACCGGTTTTCACATTTTCAATTTTTTGGTTGGTCCACGTCACAATGTCTGTTCTCATGGCATCATCGAAAAATAAATCAAATGCTTTCAAGGGCGTGTCTGCTTGACCCCCATTCCCTTTCGGCCCTGGTTTCTGTCTGACAATATTTCACATCGGGGTTCTTCTGATAGTTTTTGGCTTCTGTGACCACACATACCCGTCTTTCTGCTTATTTTTTATTGAGGTTTATTTTCGCTTGGGGTCAAATTTTCCCCACAGTACCCGTCACATTGAAGGTACTATGGCGAAGCGAAAATAAACCTAAATAAAAAAATAAGAAAGACTTTGAAACTCTCGAACATGTCACATACTTAGGAAGGCCTAATCGTGATAGTTTCCAAAAAAAATATGGCCCAAATAGGGCTGGGGTCACATAGACCCCATGGTACCAGAGCAGGGTTAATGCAAAAAAAAAAATGCTGTGGGTGCATTAATATTTTCCAATATGTTTTTAAACAGAAATAAGTCTTATTGTACAGCCACTGTTTGTAGAGCAATCATTGGACCTAATGCTTACGAAATGCCAAATGAATTTAAATCATGGTTTGTAGAACTCTTTGGAGAATTTGATGAAGATTCTGCACAGCACCACTCCTCATTACACGCGCTGTATTAAACCCAACCCCGACTGCAAGCCGCTTACCTTCGAGAAGGAAGAGGTGAGGGCGCTCACCATATTTCCTTGCTAGTCTGTCAGTGTTGTCCTGTGTCGGAATAAATTTCCTGTGTTTTGGAAAGAAATTCACGTGTATGTTTTTGGATGGCGGGTTAATGGAGCATTTGCTCTGTTCGCAGGTCATCACACAGCTGGAAGCATGTGGGATTGTGGAGACCATCCATATCAGTGCTGCAGGTTTCCCTATCAGGTGACAAAGCACTCTCTTGTCAGACGAACCAAATAACTGGAGGACGAAATTTCATTGCAATATGGCTCAGCACAGTATTAAATATAAAATATATTCTAGTATATGAGCGTATGATGCTGTGAAGTGCGGTAGTAAAGTGACTTGAGTTAACAGTAGTGCCATTTAAACTGTACACGTAATTAAATCAAGATGAAAAACTTGTGGCTTAGTATTCACTTAGAGTTCAGCAGTCTGATGACCGGGGAGAAAAAGTATGCAGTTGAGTGCATCTGTTATAGGATATAACAGAAACGGTCACATAGTGTAAAAATTTTAAACTGAATAATGTGAATCTAAAAAAAGAAAACCATGGAGTAGTTTGTGTCTCACTTTTTGAACGGGATAGAAATGTTCTCTAATGAATAAAACATTAAAAGGGACTCGTTATGAAAATCACTTTTTTTTTTTTTCCTTTTTTTTTTTGTGCTTGGCCACATACATGAGCGTATCCGGAGTGCCTTCCACCCCCCCAAACTCAGAAATAAGACAACCCAGTCACTTTGCTGATTTCAGAAAACACGTGCTTCAAGAAGCCGTCCAGATTTGGCCCCCCTTTCTATGTCACAAGGAGCTCATTAGAATTATAATGTTAAAATTAATATACTGTTGCTTTGGATTGTTGCTGTGTTTTGGATATTCGGTACATATTTGATAGGATGATGATGATAATTTAGGTTTTTCTAAGCTGGACACATGGTATTTTTATTTTATTTTATTTTTTATATTTTTAAATTATATGCACTGATGCACACGTTTGCGCAGGGTTCCCTACGGCAACTTTATCCAGCGTTACGGGTTGATCACCAGCACCAGGCTCCTGGCTCAAGGTGATGAACGCAATGTTTAATTTCTATTCTTACGTGTCTTGCTATCTGCTCTCTCCTTATGTAATCCTTTCTCGTTCTTTCCCTTTCCTTTCTGTGCACGCCCCCCCCCCCCCCCCACTGGGAAGCAAAATAAATTTTTCATATTTACAATGGGACCAGGCGTAGATTAACTAGGCTGCTAGCTATCTCAGGTAAATGTGTGCATGCCTTTCGTGGGTTGTGTATTTTGGCATGCGCTTTCTAACCGAACATCCACCTCTTCGACGTCCTCTTAGTGTGAAATCCATCTCTAACCGCCGTTCTGGGCAAGTGCACTGTGTACGTCATACATCATACCATGTGTATGGTCGTGTTGTGATTTGTGTCCATCGTTTTTCATCCATGTTTCCTCATTTTTACAGTTTAAATAATAGTTACACTTCACCGTATGTATACTGGACAACACTTAATATGCTTTGCCCTACAGAGTGAGCGTATATACTGAATCGGAAGCCAGATTTCTCTAAAGAGAATCCCAGGTCACCGACGAGACTGTCTGTAAATAAATGAAACTGTATCTTATATAATGAAGTATATTATCATTTCTTTTTTTCTTTTTTTGCTTAACAATCCGATATCATTTTCACCTTCCGTGTGCTTTCCACGATCCAAACACATGGTGTAGCGCTACTGCTAACGTTTGCTGCTGGGTAACATCATGGGCTTATTAATCTTCAAAAGAATTGTGGTACTGATTTCTTATTAATTCACACATTTCGAAGGATCTTTACAAGCCTAAGCTTAAAACATTAAATCAGACGGCAGTGTTTTGGCTGCGCTTGTGTGTGTTGTGCACATGCTGAATGTCTTGAGTAGTTATGAGCGTACTGAACGGGCACTGATGTCTCAGATGTTGTGGCATTTACAGAGGGAGTTTGTTAGCTTACGTGTGTGTGTGTGTGTGTGTGTGTGTGGTGAAATTGCCACTGACTTTCTACCCTTTAGGAGCTGAGGATGGGGATCAGATCACTCTAGGTCCCGCTGTACAGGACATTCTGGATGCAGTCCTGAGGACCAGGTCTCCTCACCCCAAAATCACATCCAACAACAACGTGATGGTGCATTGTGGGATGACCAAAGTGTTCCTGACACATGCCACGGTAATGCCCCATGGGTCTTTGTCAAGATGAACATGAGACTATTCGGATAAAACGGATCCCTTAAACACTGAAGAATTGTTTTGCTGCTATGAAATTAGTGCATTCACTATGTGTGTGTGTGTGTGTGTGTGTGTGTGTGTGTGTGTGTGTGTGTGTGTGTGTGTGTGTGTGTGTGTGTGTCCTTTAGTTGGAGTTATTGGAGGAGCAGAGGTACAGAGTGCACTCTCAGAAGGCATTCTCTATCCAGTGCTGCTGGAGAAGACACCAGCGCCGCCAGCGGGCCATCAGGACGCAGTGTGCCACGTTCATACAAGCAGGTAGAAAAGCAATAAGACGTGCATGAATAATTCAGTGTCGTGGTGGTGGGTGGCTTGAAATGGAGGGTCCGGTGTTCCTCAGGGAGCAGTGACTGTTCCCGAGCCTTGTTTTCATTCGGTAAGCTTTTCCCACTCCGCTTCCACACACGTGAGGCGTGGTGTTGTAGGTAAATAAACAATGCGGTAGTGTGACGCAACCCAGCAATTATAGCCTCAAAGTTAATTATTTCCCTTAACATCGCATCCCAAAGCATTTAATTCGTCTTGTACCACGGGAATTTCTTCTTCTTTTTAAATTGCAAGAACTTGTGGATTGTGCAAAAAAAAGAAAAGAAAAGATATTTCATGTGATATTTCGGGCAGCACGTTGGTGTGCAGTGGTTTTAGGACCGCTGCCTCACCGCAAGAAGGTTCTGGTTTTGAACCTACCGCCTGACTGGGGCCTTTCTATGCGGAGTTTGAACGTTTGCCCCATGCCAGCGTGGGTTTCCTCCGGGTGCTCTGGTTTCCTTCCGCAGCCCAAAGACATGCAGATTAGGTCAAGTGGCTACTCTAAATGATCCTAAATCTAAATTATAACACAGTGGTATCCTGCTTGATTAATGTCCCGCAGAACAAACGTTCCACATAGCGGACGCCGCCGCGAACGCACGGGTGACTCGCAAAACGAACGTGCTTCCACGTCGCATGTGAAAAGTCGTGTTTTACGTTTAAAAAAAAATGGCTGAATCCGGCCATGTGTCTCAGATGAACACAGAGCATCATCAGCAGGGGGTGGTTCCAGTTTCACTTTCAGTTTTCTCTATTTTTCGCTGCGACCTGGAACGGATTATACGATTTCCTTTAGAAATCTATGGGAAATTGTGGTTCGGACAACGGACGCGCTACTGGAACGGATTGCGTTTGTTTTGCAGGTTACCACTGTAATTAATTCTTATTATTCGAGGTGTAAATGAGAACAGCTGTTTGTCTCTCTGTGTTAGTCCTACAATAAGTTGGCGACCTGTCCAGGGTGTAGCCCGACTCTCCTCCAAAGTCAGCTGGGATTGACTCCGGCTTCCTTGTGACCCTGGAAAATACGCAGTATAGATAATGGATGGACGGATGTCATTGCGGGAATGCTTGTAGTTTTCAGAACCATGTATAGGAGAAAATGTGAAGTATTTTCCCAAGCTAGCATACATTTTGTTTTACGTTTTTTCTTTCTGTGTTTTGTAATCCTGTGTTGTCTGTGTATTCCAGTGGTGCGGGCATGGCTGGTCAGGAGAGAGGTGAGGCGATGGCACAGAGCTGCTTCAGTCATCCAGATTAGATGGAGGTCTTGGAGGGTGAGTGTTCCAGACCATTACAAATTTGCACTCTGAATCCTAATATTTATTTATTTATTTAACTTTTCATATACAGTATTTTCACCATGTTTGGTTTTGTTTTTATGTCAAGTTTGTATTTAAGCACAGAAAGAGAAACTTTCTTACTAATAAATAAATAAATAAATGAATGAATAAATCAAGTTCTTGGCGGAGGTGGAAAGCATGCAGATCTAAATATAGCCCGATTTCTTTTCTTTTCTTTTCTTTTTTTTTTTTTTTTTTAAAAAAAGAATTTGCGGCAGTACAGCTTTGGCCGGCTCAGTGTTTGCATGTCGTATAACGATTCTCATCTTGCATTTCAAACCTATAAATAAATAAGGAAAAGATATAAGTGATCGAGTCCGACTGACAGATTTTCAAATAAACAGTTATTTCCATTTCTCAGGCTTTGATGGACTCCTTGGCTGAGGCGGAGCTGGACGATGCTGAGGATCTTCAGGAGGAAGAAGCGCGCTCCTTGCTGCTTCAGAGAGGTTCTGAGCTCTCCAGGTTCCCCAATCCTGTAGCAGTCAAGAGCTGGCCTTTGGGTCTGGCTATGACCTTCACCCCGAGCGTCACCGTATCTCTGAACACCGGCGGTTTCCACAAGGTCATGTCCATCATGGCCACGCTGAAGATCCCCATCAGGAACAGCGAGTACAAAGTGAAGACCAACCAGTTCAACCACGGTGTGGCCTCCATCCGAGCACAGCCACAGGTGAGACCTCCGAGCTGAGTGCTGAACGAGCTTTGTGTAAGTAATCAGTTGTGAAATATAGCACAGTGATTCCCAACCACTGTGCCGTGGCACATTAGTGTGCCGCGAGAGATCATCAGGTGTACCGTGGAAAATGATCCAATTTCTCCTAATTGGTCTGAAAATGATTAGTTATTTACTGCAAATAATTTGTCTTCATTCATCTACACGACAGTGACAGGCAGAACAATTAAATACTCTTCCACTAGGTGGAAGAAGGCGGCTAATCAATCTGTGTATCTACCGATGACGTATACTTTTTGCGACATTTTTGTTTGGCGGTGCGCCGTTGGATTTTTCTAACGTAAAATATGTGCCGTGGCTCAAAAAAGGCTGGGAAACACTGATATAGCACAAGCTCAAATTCCTTCTGATGTTCACTGTGTAGTTCGATCATATTTTAGGCAGGGTCATTTAAAAGTTCAGAACACCTTCCATTCCCTGATTGTTGAATCCACCGCTCAGTTTTCTTACAGTATGCGTTTCTCTGCAGGGCTCTGTGAAGCTCCACATGCAGAGATCTCCTCTGCGCTATGCTGACATGCACCCAGGAGGCCACGCTGACAAAGTAACTGGGTTTAACCAGATTCTACTAGAGACAACATGAGTGTGTGCATCTGCTACTCCACATCGATCCACTCTAATCGACCAAAGCGCACGTCGTCCAAATCGACGCACCTTCAAAATGTACAAGCAGCAATGAACGCCAGTGAAACCAATAGCTAATGTAAAGTAATCTAACGTCATCCAGGGCTCTGTTTTGCTGTACTCTATATATTGTGTGTGTATGTACGTGTATGTGCCTTTTGTTAATTACAGTCTGCACACTACTGTAGGCTATTTCATACGTATTTATTGCGAGACGATGCCTCCTGCATGAGGAATCCTATTTTATAATGAAAGTCAACGCTAGGTTTTGATGACACTAATATTTATTTGATTGAAGATTATTCCTAAATGTATTGCTTGAAAGATAAAATGGGTAAAGACATGTTTGGACTGTAAGAAAGAGGGGAAAACACCCTACTACCTGATGACGACATTAGATCAGAAGCACATTGGGAACCAAACATGTCTCGTCTGATAGGCTGTTCCTTTAATCCACTTAGTAGTTAATTAATACGTGATCAAACCACAGATTTTTTTATAACTTTTAAGAATAGGAGGAAGTCGACATTAACTGGACCGGTTCGTTACTGTTTAGTACTGTGTACTTGATATGCACATTTCTGCTTTATTTAAGGCTCATTGCACAGACAAATAATAACCCTACTTTTGTAGGAAAGGGGAGCATTTATGACTTAACCAGGAACTGATTTTGTTTTTACTACATTTTGACTTGCTGATTCCCCCCGCCCCCCTTGTCCATGTGTTATAAATATATTACTATGTATAACGTTCATGTGTTGTTTTGGAAGTCTGGTATAGTTTGAGTACTTGACGTTGTAATTTTCATACTACTCATGCTCAGGAGAATCTTTAGACATTACTTGGCCAAAAAAGTTTGTGTCCGGTTTCTGTTTCTTAAGTGGAACCTCTGGTCATAAACTTGATCCGTTCATGACCCGATTTGTTCACAACCCGAATCAGTTTTTCCCATTGAAATGAATGTAAATACAATTAATGTGTTTCAGGCCTCAAAAACATGCTTTTAAAGTGTGTCATGGGTTTATGTGGTAATAAAACATAGAATAATAACATGATTTTAATGCAAAATAAACAGATGATTTTAAAATAAACAGATTTTAATGCACGTTACCTTTGCGGTGGATACGTAGTTGCTGGCGTAGGTGGAGGGATATGATGACGGTTCTCATGTTTTGCAATTATTTCTTTCTTTATTTCAACTGTTATATGCTTAAGCTTCTTACTCTCACTACCATTTCCACTTTCTTGGGACCCATAATGAAGCTTATAGAGCAAAAATGCAGAGAAACACAATGAAAAAATGCTGTGAAGTTTTTTTTAATGAGTTTTAAGCACAGGAAAAAAATTAAAGTTTGAACAATCCTTAATTATACCAAAACGAACCTTGCATGAGTTGACTTCTGGTCTTAAGGAAGTGAGGAAGTAGACGGATGGGGAGGAGATTACTGTACAGCCAATGAACACACGTCTGACCGAGACCGATTAAAGGGACATTTGCATCTTTGTTAGTTGTGCAATACACAAACAGAAAACGGGAAAACACTGGCGCATACAAAGCAGAAGGGGAAAATGACTGAGGCTGCGTTTGTGGCCATGACCAGATACAATATTTTGGCGGATTTTTTGGTTGGGAACCGATTTGTTCGTGTTCGGACGCGTTCGTGACCAGAGGTTCCACTGTATGTATAAATAAACTAATAAATTTGATATGGCTTGGTAGATTTGTGGAAGTGATTTTATCAAAGTGTCAACTGATTTTGTGTTTAAAGACTAAATGCAAGTTTAGTTACAGTTTTATAACCAGATTATTTTAGGTACGCGATGTGAATTTTAATCTTTTTCAAAAATAGAAATCACATATTTGGTTACAGTATGCAAGAATGGGAGAATAACTGAATAGTTAAACAAAAACAGTAAACAAATACTATTAATAAACCGAATTTGCAAGTGAGTCTGGAGTCCTAAACTCCTGCAATCCAGCAAAGACTAGAATGAAGCATATTCCATATTTTAGGTCACGTCAATCATAGAGACAGTCTGTATATACACACACGTACACATCTGGTTCTTCCTCAAGCACTATTCATCGTCGTCTTCATCATCGTCTTGTGTTTCTGTCGGCTCAATAACCTGTAAGCACTGGTTGGCGAGTTCTACAAACAGCGGCTCCTGCATGGCTTTCAACAACACTTTGGATTTATCCTCAGCTGAATCGACCGCCAGCATCAGAGTCCTCAAGTGTGGGTTCTGCAGCAGAGTCCTCAGATCCTTAGATTCACCTACGACAACAGACAAGGTATGATCAGAATGGGAGGAGATTTCCTTATCCATACACCCATTTCGTAGATTTATTATCGGGAGACGTAAAATAAGGCCCAAGTACAGTTTTTGAATGTCTGTACGAGTTATTACTGCTCATGAATTATTAATTAATACTCTAGTTTAAAACTAATATTCTACTCAGTGTTTCCACAGCTGGTGGACCATTGTCTGGATGTGGACTGCACAAAGTGCTTGAAAATGATCAAAAGAACAAACAGGTATATGCTGGTGTGGAACTGGCTGAAGATTATGACTTGTTTTACACGCACAAACGCACTATATACAGTGGATCCTCTCATCTACGGACACCGCATTAACGGATATCAGATGCAATGGACAAGATCTGCTGGTCTGAATACATAATCCATTAGCCAGAATGTCGGTATGAAAGTTTAAAAATCCCAGGTGTTGCAAACTGAGTCCAGTAGTTCAGCATTTGGCTGCTAGATGGCGTGCGTGCTACTAGTTGCTTACAAGCGTCGGTTGAGCTGTGGTCGTTGTGAAGCTGTACTGTTTTTTTGGCGATTATTTGGTGTTTTGCACTGTTTTTCTGCCCAGTGCCGTCATTATGCCACCCAAAGATAAGTCTAGTGGTAAAAGAAAGCGTCTCAATCTTA
>JAQLOM010000017.1:5880445-5901807 GCA_030068315.1 Chrysichthys thysi
ACACACACACACACACACACACACACACACACACACACACACACACACACACACACACACACACACACACAGCACATTGCACTTACAGCTTGGCTACAGTTACGACAGACCTGACCTTTCACCAGAAAAACAAGCATACACACAAACACACTGCTCAATACGAAGCCTCTCGCAGCAGGATTCTTCGAGCTCTGTCTGGTTTCTGAATGCCAGTATCTTAAAGCAACACATTTAGAGTGTGAGCTTTCTGGCAGCAAAGCATATAAAACAGTGTGTGTCTCTGTGTCTGTATGCTGTATTACGATGCATGCACTGACTGATAACCAGTGCGCAACCTCCGATGTTAGATGGTTGGTGTGTGAGTGTGTGTGTGTGTGTGTGTGTGTGTGTGTGTGTGTGGGAGGGGGGGATTATCCTTTCACCTGCAGGAAAATATAGCCCTAAGAATCTATAAACTGCGTTCTGGTGTGCACCGTGTACTAGACTGATCCAAGATTTGTTGTTAATAACGGCTAGGCGTATGACGCTCATGAGTGTGTGTGAGTCTCAAAGGACCACAGCCAGGGAGAAAACCGGAAACAGATGGTCCGACCAAGTGGGAGTGTATTACCGTCAGAGCGTGTGTGTGTGTGTGTCCTCCAACATTGAAGAATCATCTTAACACAGCCATCTAATATGTGAGTCAAGCAAGAGAGAGACTTTGAGTAGGTTGAGGTGATATCAATGTTCTTGGCTTTATTTTGAGCATGTATGGGTTTATCTCATGATGGGAAGATGAATGGAGCTTCAAGGAAATATAAATATCTTCAAGATTAAAACAGACATGACTAGATAGTATCACTGGAACGAACATTGCGGGAGTGATGGATGAGACTCCAGGTGTCCTCTGGCTGCCTGACAGAAAGACATTACAGAAGGACACCGAGACCTGAAGTTAGGTATTATTAGCTTATTAGTTAGGCTGTTGCCTATGAAGTCCCTTTTTGTTGTTTTGCAACAAAAGGGACAATAAATGTAGGTACTTTAATGCTTACTTTAACTGCAATAAAAAAAACAACAATGTCATACCCAACAATTAAAGAAAAACTCCAGATTTTTGTCTATCTGAAGGATATGTATGACTACAATTAACAAGAGTTTCTACTCTATCAGCATTGAATATTTATACAAAGCAATCATTTTTGTTGTAGAATGGTACACCGATACACATAACCAGAATGACTTTTTCCCCCCATATGGTTTCAGTTTAAAATATCTGGGTAGAATCACATAAGGACAATTTAAGCAAAGCATTCTGTCATGTCTGTTGTATCATGAAATTTGAAATTGTTGTTGTATTGTTGCTTAATATTAACATCTGCTGACATTGTACATTTTGCTGGTAGACATTTTCTCATTACAGGGAAGTGTTATCAAGTGACATAACACTTTACGAAACTACAGATAGTACAGAGACAATTGTTTTCATTTACTAATTCGAAAGAAAAAATATATAAAGCTTTTAAAATAAAATCTAAATTGGGAAACTATTTTTTTGGTACAGTGGACCCCTGGTTCGCGAACGCATTGGATGGCGAACAAATCCACGTACGAACTAAATTCCCGAACAGATTTAACAGGCAGCCAACCCACGCTTTGCAGAACAACCTTAAATTCCGGTCAAGCACTCGTGATGTGAACGTGTTCAATGCATTTTTTCATTGAGAGTAAGAAGCCTACGCGTATAACACTTGAAATAAAGAAAGAAATAGGCCAGGAACTACGTATCTACTGCAAAGGTAACGTGTATTAAAATCATCTGTTTATTTCATTTAGTTTTATTTTTCTATAATTAAGGCTGTTTAAAATTTATTATAGGTTTTTATCACCAAACATAAACCCATAATACACTTAAAAAAAAGCATGTTTTGAGGGCTGAAACACATTAATTGTATTTACATACATTTCAATGGGAAAAATTGATTTGGGTCACGAACAGAGTCTCGGAACGAATTAGGTTTGTGAGTCGGGGGTCCACTGTATTACACACAACATTAGGCCTCATGCTAATTCACTATTAATGCCCAATACATATCTGAATTTGAAAACACATACAAAATGCTTATAGATGGTGTGACCTGTTTCTCATTGATGACAAACCTGGATGCTGCAGTTGGCTGCAAAATTTAAAATATCTAAAAATGAAATACATATATATTTTAAAAGTAAAAAAAAACAACAACCAACAACTCATATTGAATTTACAAACAACTGATACCATAATGGCTAATACGCTTAACACATAGGCTTGTTCATTTCTTTTCTAGAGGTCTACCTGTTTATGCTTTTTAGAAACTATTTGAGAGTTGTTTCATAAAACCTTCTGTGAGTGTTGTGTATTTATTGGTATTGCAGCATCTCACTGTGTCCCTGGTGCATTGGCCTTTCTCCTGTCCAACACTGTGCTAGTGTTGAGCGTGTGGGAGATGCTGCATCTAGTTACTGCCAACCATTAAAAAAACTGCAGACAGAAGCAAAAACAGCTTTTCTACCTCACACTGATTTGTGTGGGTCTATGCTTCTGTGTAACGGTGAGTCTGAGAGAGAGACAGAGAGAGAGAGAGAGAGAGAGAGAGAGAGAGAGAGAGACAGAGAATGAAATGAATGAATGAATTAATCAATTACTCCTAACGTTCATGTGTATGGAGGAATATTTTGGACAATGTTAATGCTAATAGTAATAACTGCAATATATAATGTGATAATTAATAAGTTAAAATTTATTGAACTGTGAGCATAAAAAATAAATTTGCCATAAAAACATATATATTTTTAAACCTTTTATTTAATTTCTTGTTTGTTTTGATGATGCTGTAACAAACATTGTTTGCTCCATGTATAGGAGGGTTTATTTACAAAGCCATAAATATAATCCAAATGTAGAGTTGTGATTCAGGCAAGAGATAAACACAATATGACAAACTACAGGGCAAATCCAAAAGAATAACCAGCATTCAAGGTAACAATCATAGCTCATCAAATCTCAGAAAAGCTTGGATTGGCAAAACTTTCAGTGATACAACGAGCTGGCCTTGTATACTCAACAGTTAGGAGGTAACCCAGAAGTTGGGAGGTTCCAGTTCACTAAATGTGCGACCAAGTCTAGTAAGCAACACTTTGCTGCTTCTTTAAATGACACATTCTCCAGAACTGCTAGAGGTACGAACCCAATGGAAGGCTTAATCTCATGTGCTATGTTGGGCAAAAATCTTCTGAAGCAGAAACTCTAGTGGTTTGGATTCATCATCCTGAACTCTTCATCTCCCTGAATATGGGAGCTACTATGCAGGATTGTGGGAGAAATGTTCATTCAGGTTGATGTTCTTGGAGGCCGTTTCAAGGCATCCACTGTATTATTCTTCAGTCTTGGCTTTAGGCAAGTTTAAACCTGAAAAAGAATTCCCTGGGAGCTTGGCGTTTGAGGTTTGGATGGTTGGAGAGGATCAAAAACAGATTCTCATCCCCCTCTAAGAAAATGTCAGTACTCCTCTGTGGTTCCTTATATGGCTAGTAGATCTTTGTTCATAATAATTTAGTTCTGCTGGAGTTAGTTTTCTTTAGAGCACACGGATAGTCAATTTCAGAAGGATCTACTTCCACCACAGAGGACAGTGACGGCCTAAGAGGATGAAGAATAGGATGGAGCGGTCCTTGGATTTTGAAAATCATGAGATCTGTACACTTCAGTGTTTTAGGTTTCCTCATATTTCATATAAGCACACTGACTGCAAAGACATTTTTCTAACCTATTTTTACACAATGTTACCAAAGATACTATGCTGGAGCTGAATGTATGTGTGTGTATTTACAGTACAACTCCCTTGGGAATGTTGCCTTTCTCTACTGTTCTCTTTTTGCATGTTGCATTTCTCTGTTTTCTGTTTTTAAGTTAGAGACCAGGTAGAGAAAGTTAGGCCACATGTTTTAGGGTACATACAATACCTGGGGGATGTTGTTGTAGTTTGTGAAGTATTTCATCTCATTAGTGAGGCTGTGATCCAGAATGCCTCCTACATAAAAGAAGGAGCTGATGTCTGATATCCCCTTTTAATTAATCCATGATTGTGGTAGCGATTTGGGTGAAATGGAGGTCAACCTCTTAGAATCTCTTAGATCTCCATCAGACATTATCTCTGTCACAATCTCTTTTCTCTCTTTATATTTCCTTTTACTCTCTCTCTCTCTCTCTCTCTCTCTCTCTCTCTCTCTCTCTCTCTTTCTCTTTACACACAGGAATAGATTTTAGCTCACACTCTAACTTTGGGAAGCTCCAGTCAATGTGATGACCTCTTCTTCTGTTCCTTTCCTCATGCTTTATTGGCTCCTTAGATCTCCAGCGATGCCTCCCATATTTCTGCGATCACCCCAAGCAGCACCAGGCATGCTGGGTAACATTTGAGATGGCAAGTGATGCCTCTCCAGGGAGCCATGGGGCTACAGTGTCCTTTCACTTATCCAAGACCAAGATCCAAATCTCCTACTTAAAGAGTAGCACTGATTATAATGAGGGTAATTATGAAACTGTGAAACTGGCCTCAGTGCAAATTGGAAATGTTCACCACCATAGTAGCTCAGGTGACATTTACCATGACATACCTTTGTAATAAAATTAAAACAAATGTTTAAAATGATTAAAATTATGTGAATACACACCACCAGTGCAGGCAGCAATTAAGATTGGATTAAATACGCACAAGCACATGCCCAGTGTATGACTCCATTACAATATCTCTTATAAATACAATGCCTTGCAAAAGTATTCACCCCCCTTGGCATTTTTCATGTTTTGTTGCCTCACAACCTGGAATTAAAATGGATTGTTTGAGAGTTTGACCTATTTCATTTACAGAACATGCCTACGAATTTGAAGATGTGTTTCTTTTTTTATTGTGAAGCAAACAACAAATTGGACAAAATAACAGAAACCGTAAGCGTGCATAACTGTTCACCCCCCTAAAGTCAGTACTTTGTAGCGCCACCTTTTGCGGCAATTACAGCTGCAAGTCACTTTGGATAAGTCTCTATGAGCTTGCCACGTCTTGCCACTGGGATTTTTGCCCATTCCTCAAGGCAAAACTGCTCCAGCTCCTTCATGTTGGATGGTTTTCGCTTGTGAACAACAATCTTCAAGTCTGACCACAGATTCTCAATTGGATTCAGGTCTGGACTTTGACTAGGCCATTCCAACACATTTAAATGTTTCCCCTTAAACCACTCAAGTGTTACTTTAGCAGTATGCTTTGGATAATAATAATGTGCTAGTCACATCTTAAACACACCACAGCATAGCGTGACACACAGTGAAATACTTTCTCTGCATTTGACCCATTCACCGAGTGAAGCAGGAGGCAGCCAAACAGCACAGCGCCCAGGGAGCAGTGCTTGGGGACAGTACCTTGCTCAGGGTACCTCAGTGTACCTTGTCAGTCCTGAGCCTTGAACCCACAACCTTCTAACTGAAGGGCCAGTGCCCTGACCACTAGGCTACCACTGCCCTAGGATCATTGTCCTGCTAGAAGGTGAACCTCCATCCCAATCTCAAATCACAGGCAGACTGACACAGGTTTTGCTCAAGAATATCCCTGTATTTAGCACCATCAATCTTTCCCTCGACTTGGACTAGTTTCCCAGTCTCTACTGCTGCAAAACATCCCCACAGCATGATGCTGCCACCACCACCATGTTTCACTGTGACGATGGTGTTCTGGGGTGATGGATTGTGTTGGATTTGCGCCAGACATAGCATTTTCCTTGGTGGCCAAAAAGTTCAATTTTAGTCTCATCTGACCAGAGCACCTTCCTTCATACGTTTGGGGAGATAGTTTTAAGATTAAGTAATGGCTTTTTTCTGGCCATTCTTCCATAAAGCCCAGCTCTATGGAGTGTATGGGTTATTGTGGTCCTTACTTTTGTAAGGTGCTGTATTTCTTAAAATACCAACACACTTAAGGAAAATGAGCAAAAATATTTGGACATTTTTCCCTATTACCACGAGTCTCATCACAGTTATTGTTCTAAAGTTCACCAAATATTAATTGTGGTGGCCCAGTGGTCTGTAGGAAACTGCCTTACTTAATTAAATGCCAAAAAAATATTCTCAGAATAAATCTACACAGCATTCTTATATGTATGTAAAATATTATTTGGACTCTGCTCTCATTGCATGTAACAGCACATTGATGGAAACTCGGCTGACATTTTGAAAAACTGCAACAAGATTTTATAGAGGTTTTGGTATGTCAACATTCCGAACAGGCAAATGTCTCATCTTGGAGCTCAGAGGCTCCAACTGTCACTTAGAGATGTGCACAAATGTAATAACGGAGTGTATAATCTCCTTCAATACCAAGGGGTAGAGATATTCATGCCCTGGCCAGAGTTTTGCCAATCAGTCTGACATTCAATGACTGATCGGGAGGGAATTTTTCTTTTTCCTTCTCAGTTCTTCTTCCTCTGTCTTCACTTCCCTTCTCTTCTCATTGCCCCTGAGCTTGTCCCTATCTTCTCTGATAGAACGAAGAGTGATATGGTTCATTTTCTGCATCGGGAAAGACGAAGGCCAGAGAGTACACTGAAGGGAATAAACTGTCACCGACTTTCACCCGCCTGCTAACTGATCTCTTTATCAGTCATTCCCCATCTCTCTCTTGCTGTCTCACTTGCTCTGTTCTGCATTGCATGATGCCCTTTGGCTGTTTTCCATCTGACTCTCTCAATCATACATTAGAAAATCTTTCTCTCTTTATTTGCATCACTCAGTCATTCATTACATTCATCTTCATTTATCCTGATCAGGCGTGTGGTGGATCCGGGGCCTATCCCATGAACACTTGGTGCATGGGAAGAATAGATCCAGGATGATGGATTCCTGTGAGACAGCAATACCACCCCCTACTTGATTATTAGGTCGTTTCTCTCTGTCATTTGTAATGATAAGCCTATTGCACTAAACTTAGATTGTATGCATGTCTTCCTTTTCTCATGGATTGACATATGTTCTCATTTCATATCCCTTTCATCAAGGTCAGATCCCTTATGCATTCCACCAAGATCAGATTACTCATATTACCCTTTTACAGTCCCACATTTATAGGGAATATAAGCATTCTGATTTTGTTGAAATGTATACAGGGGATCTAACTTTTATGAGGAACAATCTTGGAATGTTGGTGATCTTGGTGAGGGAGATATGAAGGTACTAACTCTGGTGGATATAATCGGATTTGATATATAGTGATTTGATATTTGCTGTAATATGAAGGGTCTAACCTTAAAGAGGAGGGATCTCATCATGGAAAGGCTAATATAAAGGGTCAGAACTTGCAGGGGGAGGGATCTGTTCTTGGTTACTGGTATATACAGTGTTCAACCTTAAAGAGGATGGATCTGATCTTGACTGGGATATGAGAAGTCTAACCTTGAAGAGGGGGATCCGATCTTGGTGACTAGTATATGAAGGGTCTAACTTTGAAGTGGAGACATCTGATCTTAACTAGGAAATGAAGGGTATATGATTTGTTGTATATGATCTTGGTTATTAGTATATGAAGGGTCTAATCTTGAAGAGGAAGGATCTATTCTTGACTCGCATAAGAGGGGCCTAACCTAATCCCTCCTTGAAGAGGAGGGATCCAACCTTGGATAGTGGTATATGAAGGGTGTAAGCTTGAAGAGGAGGAATCTATTCTTGACTCGGATAAGAGGGGCCTAACCTTGAAGAGGAAGGGTCTGATCTTGACTGGGCAATGAGGCATCTGTCCTTGAAGGGAGGGGGGTATCTAATTTTGAGAGTAGTTCCAATTGGGGTGAGGTGAATATGTAGGTTGGAGCTGAGAAATTTAAGGATCTAAGATTGGTGAGTAATAAATAAGGGCTATTACGTGCTTGTGAATGGATCTGAAGCACATGATCTTGATTAGATCATTTATATTCTTCACACTAAGATCATATTCCTTCTATCCTTATCACCAAGAGCAGATTCATATGCCACATCAAGATCAGCTCTCTCATATTATCTAGACCCCTCAGTCCAACCATGCCACATACTTCTGCCAACAAGTTCAGACTCCTCGTATAACCTCAACATCAGACCTTTTATTTTTACCTCTTTTATTATGCTGTGATCTTTGCTGATGTACAGTATGTCACTTTGGTAATGTCAGGAATTGAAAGGTGGAGATGGGTGTAAGTGCAGAGTTTTAATACTCGGGAATTAAAAATAAACACAAAAGCATGGGGAACCAAGACACGAGGAGCACAGATAAACATTAACAAGGCTAGACAAAGAAGCAGAAATAGTGACTAATGCAATACAAAAAAACAACCGAAACAAGCATTTAAATAAAGAAACCGATTGAGTGATAAATGAGGAGCAGGTGTGCATAATTGCATTCAGTGAACGTGAATGAGGAGTGTGGGAATTATAGTTTGAGTTAGGCTGCACGATGTGCTTTGGGAGGCACAGGAAGTCCTGGAAGTCCTGCTAAGTGTCACTTCTTGGTGCTAGCTTGACAGAGCCACCTCCATATAGAGTGGTTCCTGACGCTCACAACTTGGTCACACGGGGGCCCTTTGTTCAGCAAGCTTCCCAAGGTGATGTCTGCAGTGGAGCTTAACACAACTGATGGGGTTGGGTGTGCGGTCTTATGACATGCTCCCCGGAACGCGTGGCTCTTGTCCAGGTACATGGGTTTGTCACATTGGTCTGAGGTGTTTTCGTGGTATGACATTGGAGACTGGCCTCTCTGTCTCTGGATTGGATATTAGATAGGCATGATGCTGGAGACTAGCTCAACTGTCTCCACCCCAGGCATGATGCCAGAGCCCACCCTGCCAAAAAAAACTAATTCTTGGGGGTTCTCATATCCGTCCAGGCGGCACATCATGTGGAGCCAGGACCTTCGAAGGACCTCATGCATAGTTCTCCCTCTAAGTATGTCAGTTCACATCTAGGAGGGGTTGGGGGTTGGGGGATGGGGATGAACTCTGCTGCTAATTGAGCAAGGGGTGTGGGAATTGTAGTTCAAACTAGGCTGCGAAAGTGACACTAAGGCGAGACTTCTGGGTGCTAGAAAATGATCCGATCTGCTTATACACTACTAGTGTATACTCTATTGCATATATAGTAAAACTCTGCATGTAAGTATGCATAAATATTCTCAACTGATGATAAGGGAATACTCTTTTGTACTGCAGCTTTTACTGAAGGCAAACATATAAATTCGACTAGGCAACAGGACTTTCCAGCTGTTTGCCTACAAACCGAATGTAACTTCAGGATACAGAAATAACAAAATATCATTCATCAAGTCTACCTTGTATGCCTTTCTTTCTTAGTGCTGTTTCCTGGCAACCTCCGGTAATGCCAAACTTAATTACCCGTCTGAAAATCATTTTCTTCTTTTCTTTCTGAATTTCTTTGTATATAGATGCCCTTTGTTCTATTTCCAGGATGAACACAATCACAAAATTTTGGCAGAGTCATTGGCATTCTGATCACCACTTTCTGTTCCAAAAGCACATCCATATACATGCATCTGTTCACACACAATTCACTGAATCTCTTGATTGAACCCCATCCACAAGGAAAAACTTGTTGTTTGCTACCTTTATTTCAAAGTGTAGCAGAAAGTGGGAAGAGGTTGTAGTGAAATATGAACTTATTTTTTTTATACAAATATAATGAGTTCTGACTCATTGTACATGACCCAGTAAAGTGTATTATAGGTTTATGTGTGGCAATAAAACAGACTAAAATTTAAATAACCTTAATTACAGAAAAATAAATCTAAATTAAATAAACAGATGATTTTAATGCACGTTACCTTTGTGGTGGACACGCAGTTGCTGGTGTAGGTGAGTGGTGGTAGAAGGAAATGGTGGCAGTTCTCATGTGTTGCGATTATTTTTTTCAAGTGTTATACGCTTAGGCTTCTTACTCTCACTACCATTTCCACTTTCTTGGGACCCATAAAAGGCTTATAGAGGAAGAATGTTGAGAAACATAACAAAAAAAAATGCTGTGAACACTTTTTTAATGAGTTTTAAGCACAGAAAAAAAAAATCAGTTTGAACAATCCTTAAATATACAAAAACTTACTGTAAACATCCAAGAAAATTAACCTTGCATGAATCGACTTCTGGTGTTAAGGAAGTGAGGAGGAAGATGCGCGGGGAGGAGGATACTGTATAGCCAATGAATGCACGTCTGACTGATTAAAGGGACACATGCGTCTTCGTTAGTTGCACAATACGCAAACAGAAATGGGAAAACATTGGCGCGTACGAAGTCGAAAGGGAAAATGGCCGGGCCTGTGTTTGTTGGGCACCTGATTATGTGGTCATGACAAGATGAACATTTTGGCGGATTTTGTGGTCGGGAACCGATTTGAAGTGTCACTGTATTTGTGTTTTTGAAAAAATGACATTATATCCATTCGTCTTTTAATTTTACTGAATTTTAGCAAAGTTGTATGTGGTATGCTTTTAGTTTAGATCAGGAAAAGCATCTCCGCTTTCAAGGATTTGGATGAAATAAACTTCATTGTCACAATGCTTGTATGCTACGGATATAATTGCACAGTTCTATTCCAACTAGACCTGGATTTTACAGCAAGCCATTTTGATAAGTTACTTTTTTCATCACCTCATTACATCTTCAATCTATGAGTAGTTTTCGGGGAGGCAAAAGAGAGGGAGAAATGGAGAACTAGTGAAGTTGCATAAAGTTAATTGCTGAATTGCTGCCATAATGTGTCATTAGAGCTGACTATAAACGTGCTGCCTTTACGAGTGGCTTTAAAAACACTTTAGTGCTGCACTGTACTCGAACCATGATCATTGTCATCCTCAGGGGCATTCTTTTCTTTCTTAGACACACATTTCATCTACCATTGCCTCTTTGTTTCAAAACCTCTTCCTTCTAGACATCCCACAAGCTACGATACATGTGCAAAAGCAATATGTGTAATGTGGAATACATGCCAATGCGATCAATAGTTAGGTATACTTCAGTGATTCTCTGTTTTAATGGTCTTCTTAAGAAATTCCCAGCTCTTACAAACTCCCTATTATCTCCCACTCTTTCTAATTTTGGTTCTTCTCATGTGTGACCCACTGGAGAATTTTCTGCATTGCCCTGTTTGTCACGCTTGGGTTCATAAATATTTCTGAATTCTATTTTCAAACCATGCAACCAGCCATGTTATCAGCTGCTCTCATTTTATTTTATCACGCCGTCGTTTGCTTCAGACTAGACTGGAGCAAAGTAGCAACCCAGGTAGGTGTTGTCCCCATGTGAATAATGATTGCCAATTTCCTATTTGTGTCTTCACATGTGTAGAAGTGCTCAAACCATGACTTGAGATGACTCCTTGTTTAAGGTACATGCTTCATTTTTGAGATAGTACCACCTACTCATTTGCTCTGAAGTGCATTATTGATTTATTTGAATTAATGTATTTTTCACCGAAAACAACTAAAAATGTATTTACCGGGCTAAAATACACTAAGAGAAACTGTACCACATTGTAGATGGAGTGTGAGAACTCCCATTGTTGTTGGTTTTAAATGTTTTAAGGTGCATTATTTTGGACTTCCGTAGAACCACGTGGAACAGTATCGCCAATAGTTCTAAGAAAGACACATATAAAGGTATGACGGAGAGATCCTGGGACTGTGAGTAAATTCCTGCAGCCTTTCAGTCACAGTATTGTCAGCTATTGATATACATGTAGTCCTCAAGTTACGATGGAGATGCGTTCCACCACACCCATCGTAAGTAGAAAATATCGTATGTCGAACCACTGTGCTGAACCACTTAGCCTAGCTTAGGTATCTCAGCCTAGCTTAGTCTAGCTTAGACCAGCTTAGCCTAGCTTAGACCATTTTAGCCTAGCCTACCCAGAATTCTTTTCCTGTAGAAGACATACTTTTGAATTAAAATTAGCTCTTGAAGCACACAGAAAACCCTGCGATAATGCACTGTAAAATACACTGATACACAAGGTAACTCTGTGAGTTGCGGAAGAGAGTGAGGCATCACGCGAGATGAGTGATCCGGGTGTCGTCTGCATACTTCTGGGTATTGTCCGCCTATTTCCAGGTGTCATCCACGTACTTCCAGGTGCCGCCCATGTACTTCCGGGTGTCGTCTGAACATCCGCGTATGTCATATGCTGTTACGCCTACCCGTGAATTTTAAATATCTTCTAAATATTTTAGCACATCTCCTTCGTCATCGGAACTTCGCAAAAATCGTAAGTCGGAGAGCACCTGTATATTAGATTTTAACCCTCTCAAGTATATTCTAATCTTTGAAACAGGTACAATTTAGGAAGGAACTACATGCATTATTTATGTAAATCAGTGGATTTTTTTTTTTTAAATAAATCAGCTTTTTTAAATAAATGTTTGTGCAACAGAGAAAAGGTGAAGGACAGAAATATAATATTCAGTGTAATTACTCGATCAACCTTCTTTTCTTTTCTTTTTTAAAATATTTTCATGATTTGTATTTTGTAATTTTGCCCTGTCTCAACTGTCCCTTGTTCCACTCTTTCCAATCCTCCTGCTTCACACTAAAGATTATGCAGAAGTTCACAACACTTAAATCAATCCCACTCTGATCCAGAATCAGCATTCTCTTACCCCGAATCTCAAATCACAGCTGCGTTACACAACCGGAACCTGACATAAGAACAGCAGTTCACATCTGCCAGCAATCAAAGATGACTCAGAAGGCTGCCATGACTGCTCACCCGAGAGAAAACAACTTAAATCAGGGATTTGGGCCTAGGGTAGGGTGATGAGGTGAGGTTTGTATGGGGATGTTCGAATTCTGAGCAAACAATTTGTGTGTAATCGTGCACATTTGGTGGCTGTTGAGCCAGCATGCAGCTTTGGATACTAAGCTGGGAGCTACGTGATGGTTTAATGAGGTAATTAGGAATCAGTGTTGTGGTTTTTCCATTAATGGGATGGATTAGACAGTCATATGAGACATCAGATCTCATCCTAGATCAATTCATACATTTCTCTGAGCTCACTCCTGTCTTTACGGGAAGGGATTTGAGCATAAATTGAGCAGGTGTTAAAAAATACTGCAGTGTTCATGTCAGCTCAGTTATTAGGTTAGGGAGCAGGAGTCTAATGTAATACTCTTTCTACCACCTGACAGCCTGAAAGTAAATTTTGTGCTGTAACACTACAGGTGTGAAACATTTTAAGTTTTAATAGACTGGAAAAGCAGTTTATTGCTGTATTAGCTTCATAGCTGCCCTGTGCTTCAGTGGATGATCAGTGGATACAGTAGAGCTGCCGCTGTGATCGGCTGCCCTATGCTCATCCCAGGACCCTTCTTCACGATGTACTTATTTTGATCATCCTTCAGGACACCTGGCACTGATCAACTTTACTCTTCTACACCTGTATACTGTAATGATATATAACCTTACTATCTGGTGTCTCCTAGAAGAACATACCCAGCCGTTTCAAAAGTCAACAGACACCATGAATGATTTTTGAAAACTTTTATTTCTAGAAATTTCCTTCTAGTTGCTCTGCCCTAGTAACCAAGTTGATGGAGATCCATCACAGAAGTACTCCGACTCAACTGGAGATGCAGCTATGACGGGGATTTTTCAAAAATCCGCTTGACAGTCTGAAGACACCTGTCAGAGGGCCCAGGTCCTTTCCTGTTTTTTTTTGTATTGTACAGTCACTCTGTTGACTGGGACAAGAGGAATCCCAAGGTTTTGTGCAATCATACGCTGGCTGAGTCCGTCCTCAGACTGACCCACAATACGCCGTCTTTCGTCTCTGTGTGAGATGTCTGTGTAGGTTCTCTTTTGACTATGATTTTCTCAAGGTTTCTTCCCCGTGCCATCTCAGGGAGTTTATCTTTGCCTCCGTTGCCTCTGGCTTGCCATAAATATAAATCTACATCTCAGTTTTCTATAAAGCTGCTTTGAACACTACATGGGTAATTTAAATCAACATGTGCTTTATGAATATGATTTCTGAGATAGGATTGGACTCATTGATTGATATGATTCACTACATTGCGTTAATAGGATTTTTTCCCCTAGTTGACAGCTGCTCTCCTTTGCCACTGATTGCACCAATGACATTAACATACTATAGAAAGAAATCATCTGTCGCCATTGTTAGTTCGTTTTTTTGGCCCAGAATTCGAAGATTACCTTTTAATTTGGGTGATTTGGCTTGTACTTAACTAACACTGTGCTCTTTGCCTGTTTTGACACCTTGGTATTACGCCCCATATTGGATAGGTGAAGTTTAATAGCATGGAGTGTGATTCAGAAGAGCCAGAGCATGAATGTGAATGGATAGGGTGAGCCAGCACTTGATTAGTGACTGGGACTGAGTGACCTGTCTTCACTGATATCAGTTTGAGTCTCAATCAGTCTGTGTCAAATATAACCATTCAGCCTTGTATAATCCATGTTGAAACAGAAAGAACAAGCATTAAAGAGGTAAGAAGTAAAATAGGGATGTGCTTCGGGGAAAAAATGACCTACATATTAATAATACTTATGCAGACGTTCTCTCTTTAACCTCAGTGTCACTTTTACTTTATTTATTTTGTTTCAGAGGTCAATGATGAATGGATTTGTCTCTGCATTTCTGCACCGTCGAGCAGATATGCAAACGTCCCTTTATATGTCCTATTTGTGTGCATGTGTGTGATTAATGTGTTAGGTCACTGTATTTTGCCCTGCTGACTGCAAAAGGTTGGCGCATGATGAATGAGTGTGTGTGTGTGTCTGACGAACCGAACATGCTCTCTCCTACACCCGGAGTTTGCGCCTCAGTGCCTACAGGATAAATCATCCACTCTGGAGTGTTTTTGGTGGACAGTGAAAACAGCAAAGTAATGCTAGAAAATTTTTATGATAATGAAGCAAATGCAAAATCTTTAGTTTCATCCAGATGCTCAGAGCCTGAAACTTCCTGGCTAAGCTTGTTAAAAAAAAAGAAAAAGTGCCTCTTGTATTCGTCTCTGTGTTTGTTCAGAACGACGATCTGTTCGTTCCAAATATTCAGTAACATCCATGCCAGATTGTAGACAGGGGGCAGAATTTTAAAGTCTTGCTCTTGTGAACAAAATGCTGGATTGATGTTGCATCTGCTTTAAGAGAGTCTCTTCAGGGAGTACTGCAAGCACAATTTTGGACCAAAAGTGCGCTTCCTACCAGTCCTACTGCGCTGGCAGATTTTGAATGTCTCACTGCCTGCTGCGTCCTTCCACTTACAGTATGTCACTGCTGATGCATTCATTTCTCACTTCCTAAATAGCAGTTGGTAGAAAACGAGCTTAAGCTCAGCCAAATTAGCAATAGGTATTCCCGTTTAACAATACACCATCTGATTAATTCGAATCACAGAGACTTTCCAACATTTGGTAGAATAGCAGTTTTGCTCTCTGGCTCAATGTACAGACTTTTCGCCGGACTATGCTTTGATCACAGTTCATTCATTTCTTTACCTCGCCGCGGCTGTGTAGGGAACGAAAAAAGAGAGGAACTCCTTCATCTGCGAGATAAGAGAAAGAGGAAACGAGGACGCTTTTAATCTCCCTCTACAACTCTACTTTCCAATTTCTGTCTCAGCTCTTGGCACAGAAACGCCTGCTTTAGGGTTCTGTCCAGTTCCCAAGAAGTGGAGCAGGCACACGAGGACAGAGAAATTAATCCTGCAAAATGGCCACTACCTTCTCTTTCAGGAGGCTCAATAAAGCTTGAAATAGCTTTGGCTTCCCTCCCCAGTCATTCTAAATGTTCTTTTGGTGAAATGAACCAATCTGAGCTTTCGGTGAAATGAACCAATCTGAAGGAGAAAAAAAAAAAAGCCCCAGCTGCACTTGGGAACAATCAGACAGCTGGCAACGTAAAGACATGAACATTTTGATGGTTAAAAAAATTAAATAGGAGCTAGAGGTGGTCTATGGGTGCTGCTGTATTAAAAAATGAAATTCATGATGATGTTTTGGGCTCGCATGTCTGACATGGAACAGGTGGAATCGCTCAGGGTGGGAGCGTTTTGTCTTCATCAATTCGTCGCATACTGTGCTTGCCTGCAAACCCACAACCAGAAAAAGCATTTCCTAATGAAATTCCCTCCAAGTGGATGTGTTTAGTCTAAATATAGCTCGGGGGAGCTGGAGGTACTACATGATAATTAAAGCGATGGAAGGGGTGAGAAGGCGTTTTGTGGGGTTTCCTGTGGGGATAAAAAGGGAAAAAAAAGGATGATAGGGTTATACTGAGGCAACAATTATGTATAGTTGTGTAGTCTGGAAAAACAGCTTATTAAATTGAATGCATTGAGCACAGAGTTATATTGTGCTTTCGGTTGTAAAAATGCCACATGACATAACAGGCAAAAGGTGAGGATGATGACGATGAATGAACAATGCATTGTTCTTGAGGCAGCTTACAATGGACATACCTTCCTTATGGTTCCTTCCTTATGTTACTATATGGACTTTTGGGGAAAAAAAGAACTGTAAAGTGTACAAAGTATTTCCATCATAGACAGTTAAAGGGTTAAAACTCCTACTACTACTAAGAACACTTGATCCGTTCCGAGACTCTGTTCGTGGCCCGATTTGTTCGCGACCCGAATCAGTTTTTCCCATTGAAATGAATGTAAATACAATGAATGTGTTTCAACCTCAAAAACATGTTTTAAAGTGTATTATGGGTGTATGCATGGCAATAAAACAGAATAAAATTAAAATAACCCTAATTATAGAAAAATAAAAGTAAATGAAATAAAGAGATGATTTTAATGCACCTTACCTTTGCGGTGGATACTGTACGTAGTTGCTGGCATAGGTGGACGGTGGCGGTTTTCATGTTTTGTGATTATTTCTTTCTTTATTTCAACTGTTATAGGCTTAGGCTTCTTACTCTCACTACCATTAACACTTTTCACTTTCTTGGGACCCATAATGAAGGCTTATTGAGCAAAAATGCAGAGAAACACAACGAAAAAATGCATTGAACACGTGCACACCACGAGTGCTTGATCGGAACTGAATGTTTGTGCCGCAGAGTGTGTGTGAAGTGGTGGCTGAGGGATATGGCTTCTTACTCTCACTACCATTTCCACTTTCTTGGGACCCATAATGAAGGCATATAGAGCAGAAGTGCATAGAAATACAATGAAAAAATGCTGTGAACATGAGTTTTAAACACAGAAAAAAAAAAAATCAAAGTTTGAACAATCCTTAATTATACAAAAACTTACTGTAAACAACCAAGAAAACTAACCTTTTTACGAGTCGACTTAAGGAAGTGAGGTGTTAAGGAAGTGAGGAGGAAGATGAGCGGGGAGGAGGTTACTGTACAGCCAATGAAGGCACGTCTGATTGATTAAAGGGGCATGGGCGTCTTTGTTAGTTGTGCAATACGCAACTGCGCAATACGCAAACAGAAATTGGGAAAACATCAGTGCATACGAAGCGGAAGGGGAAAAAGGCCGGGGCTGTGTTTGTTCGGCACCCGATTATGTGGTCGTGTCCAGATGCAAAATTTTGGTGGATTTTGTGGTCAGAAACTGATTTGTTCTTCTTCGGAGGCAGTCGTGACCAGAGGTCCACTGTATTTTAGATACCGTATATTTTTCAGTTGCAGTAAAACATAGAAGACACACCAGATAATATTTTCATAAACATCCACAATCCACTTTATTAAGAACACCTGTATACCTACTCATTCATGCAATTATTCACGTGCACATTCAGCAGTATAATGCATATAATCATGCAGATACAGGTCTGGCTTTAATTAATGTTCACGTCCATCATCAACACATGGGGGAAGATATGATCTCATTGACTAATTTAATAAACAGCTCCGCTCCTGGGATTTTCGCATACTTTTTCACCATCTCTAGAGTTTACACAGAATAACAAATTTTTACAAGCGTGCTGAGCAGAAAGTATCTCAGAGCACACTACACATTAGATTGTGATGCAGATGGGCTACAAGAACGCAAGGGCACATTATGTTCCACTCCAGCCAGCCAAGAACCTGGGCAGATGGCTTTTTCCACCGTCTTCATCTATCTAGTTTTTCTGAACCTGTTCCCACTGAAGTGTAATATTCCTTGTTCTGTTGTGTAGACATGTCGTCCTACCTGTGATTTCAAGTAGCTTTCCTTTAAATAAACTCTAAAGTTCAAGTCTCACATGATGCCACAAATCTCAAAATCTGGACCACAACTCCAAACTAATAAAGAACCAAATCTCTTTATTGGTCCATTCAGAAAATGGTTTCAAGTGGAATAGGATCTGGACTTGAAAGCACATTATGCAGTCTAGCTCAGTGCTAGACAACAGTACAATATCCCAACAACACCAGTCCTTTCGCAACAAACAGTGAATTTATTATCCATTCCCCTGTCTCAGTTCCTCTTCTCTCTGGAAGGATGACTATCACCAGGATTAATGGAAGCCCGAGCAGATTTATTGCAGCTCTTTTTCATGGGTTTCTGTTATAGTGGATTTCCACAAAAGGCAGGTATTCCACCCTAAGCTCATTCCCTTGATGCATCCCTATCTTTTTGGGTCAGGAAAATCTCAGAAAAGTACCAATATCACCAGCCTTGAAAAATGAAATCCTTCATACATTACTGTGGACTTGGGCTAGAAGACATGATGTGTCTTTGAACGTGTCAAGAATTTAGCAAATTAACATTCATCCAAGTTCAAATGCACCGAAATGACCCATCTTTGGCCACTCATTTTGTACCTGGAAGACATTTTCTGCAAGGATTTTAAGAAAAGTGGAATGCCTTCTCACTTCTTTCCGTGCCAGCTGAACCATACAATAGAACGTGTTAGCAAGAGAGAAATTATTTTCAACAAGAGATCCAGCTGCTCTGGTTCGGTTCAAATCACTGCATGTACAATGGTTCCAATAAACTTGCCTGCTTTTATTTTCTATATGCAAAGCAAAACAACCTCTACCATGTTTCACTGGAGCTCTCTTATGTCCTTACACTTCCATACACACACTCCATTTCAGACAAGCCTCCCATTTTTCCCTGAGCCATGTTCTCCTCAGAATGCCTCTAAAAGAGCTGCTCACTAGTGTAGCAAACACAGCCAGCAATCTCATCCAGCCTCCACTGCCATCTCTCACAGGGCCTATGGAAATAAATGCTTTCAAGCACCCGTTCCTCTCCTGGAAGCACATGCTGGAGCCTTCAAAGTGCACTTTGGCCGAGCTGGAAGGTTACAGCAGTTACAGGGGTTGAATAAATGAGTAAGTCAGGAAAAACAAGGGTTTTTTTTTATTGTTTAAAGGAAACACCATGTGCAAGACCGTAGATGAGCGAACGGCATTGTTGTTTTATGATCTGTTACTGAGGAATCAGCTGCATGGACCAGTCAGAACCCATGTTGAACAGAAGTTTGCTTTTGGTTTAAATCTTTTTTTAAATATCAATTTGAACCCAGGTTTGGTGAACCTGTCTCTACTGTAGCCTCAAATTCCAGTTCTTGGCTGACTGGAGGGGAACCCGTTGTGGTCTTCTGCTGATGTAGCCCATCCGCTTCAAGGTTTGGCGTGTTGTGCTTTCTGACATTCTTTTCTGCTCGCTATGGTTGGAAAGAGCGGTTATTTGAGTTACTGTAGACTTCCTGTCAGCTTCCTGTCAGCTTTTCTTTCCCCAGCAACATTCTGTGTGAACTCTAGAGGCTGTTGTGCGTTAAAATCCCAGGAGCTCAGCAGTTCCTGAAACTAGCTCACCTAGCACAAATTACCACGCTACAGTCAGAGTCACTGAGGGCACATATGTTTCCCATTCTGAAGGATGATGTGAACATTAACTGATGGTCTTGACCAGTATTCACCTGAATTTTGTATTGCACTGCAGCCACATGAGTGGCTGATTGGATAATTGCATGAATGAGCAGGTGTGCAGGTGTTAATGTGATTGGTTAGTATACCTTGGTGCCTCTAATATATTAACAGTAGACTGTAAATGTTATTATCTCCAAGTACACGGTAAAATAAGAAAATCTTATAATTATACGTGATTTTTTCCCCCTGACCTGGTAAAAAAAAAAAATCCTCTCTGGCTAACTGATATTAAATATATATGAGTACATTAAAATTTTGACTTTATTTCAAAAAATGACATTCTCATCTCACTACCGGTAAAGTTGGTGGTCTGTTTGGAGGTTTGGGTTTCTGAGCGTGATTTTTTCCCCCCCAGAATGCCTCTCACTGTCTCTTTTGAAACGCGTTTAGAAGGAAACATTATCAAGCCTTGACAAAGAAATGATTAGAAACAGAGAAGTGCAAAAAATATACAATATTCATTTTCTTGTGTAGCAGGTCCAAATAATGCAATTAGAGGGGGTTTACACACACAGAAATCATCCTACGCGTGCACACACATGCGCACACACACACACACACACACACACACACACACACACACACACACAAACTGCCTGACTCCCACACAATCACCCCACTTGCCTTTTCTGGCCAAGGACAAACCTCTGGTTATTTTTAACACTCCTGTCATCTCCTACAGAGAGGGAAAGAGAGAGAATTATAAACATGGAATTAGGAGAGATTACTGGCGAGAGAAAGGCAACAAAAGACGGAAAGTGGAGTGAGGGGGCAGAAGGGCAAAGGACGATAGAGGTTGCATTCCTATTTCAATTTTTCACCATCTTTATCGTGTTTATCACGTAGTTCAGATGTGACAAGTAACAAGCACGTATGAGGTGAAGTGGACAATCAAATACTCCAGTTAGAATAAAACCCATTTCTATTTATACTGAATAATTACAGCCCAAGTGTTTGCACTTGTTCTAACTGTCTCAGCTGGATTATTTCTTACCTTGGGAATAGAAGTATCCTTGTGTTTAGTTACAGAGCCTTCTGTTCTTCCTATATAACCACTTAACACTTGTTTCAGGCTAATTAGTGCTAAGCTTAGTGTTACAGTGTTTATATCACTGTCGGCTTCTTTACCGGCTCTATATTAGTCCATACTCTTGCTGTTTTTTTTTTTTTTTGCCCTCCATTCTAAAGGTAAATTTTACACAAAAATGTTTCTATCCTGTTTTTGTTTAGCAGTTTAGTACATTTTTCTTCACCTAAACATAAATAAACACGTTTTCATGTTTAGTGAATATGCCATTCCATTTCAAGACAGATTCCATATAGCAAATCTCACAAAACATATTAATCCTGTTAGTAAATGCTTCAAAATATACCACGGCGCTTAGAAGAAGATTTATGTTTTGTGCATTGAGACACTCTGGGTGACTA
>JAQLOM010000017.1:5929268-5941646 GCA_030068315.1 Chrysichthys thysi
ACACACACACACACACACACACACACACACACACACACACACACACACACACACACACACACACACACAGAGTCATCGCACTCTTATAAATCCTACTCGTCTCCACATTGGCTGTCTTGGAACCTGAGCTCCTCAGACCGTTGACTTAGCTGTTTTGCGGGTGAAAAATGACCCTTCGTTAATGCCCTAGTGTGGCCTCGCCGATACCACGGCAACCATACATCACAGAAGTGACCGTGGGACAGCAACTTAATAAAATCACATCGCTCACCCACCCAGATGCATCCTCGCTTTCTCTCACCCCATGCTCTTTTTATCTAATGCCACAGCCTCCATATTGCATGCATTCAGCCTCAAAATTATTGGCGCCCTTTATGAAAATAAACGAAAAATTATACACAGTATATAAAATGAGTAACATATTCAACGAGTGCTATTTTGAGATTAACATCCAGAGAAGCAATATAGTTTTCAACGTTTCTTTTCCAGGTCATGCAATGTATCTATAAAGCCTTAGTTTCAAAATTATTGGCACCCCAGTAATCCCTAAGTATTTTCTGCAGGCTTTTCTGGGTTTCTAACATTTTTATGTTCTAATACCTAACACAATTAGGGACACTTTTCAGGATCTGAGGACCTCATTCATGAAGAATAATTCAAGCTCCTTCGTCTTCTTAGGTCTATACATATGCATGCCCTCTACCTTCAATTGGTTTTTGGCTAAAATATCCCAATTTTATGATGCCAGCCTTGGGTTATTGCCAAACATGCCAGTGTTGTGCAAATTTAGATATTTCATATTAATGGGTTGGTATCAGGATGGTTCGTCTTGCATGCATCCCTTTTAGGTTGTTATTATGAAGGTGACATCTAACAAACATTTAGAACATTGTGTTAAAAAACACTTTGGTTTGCTCCATGATGAGATACATGTGTGCAAACTTATATCTATATTCCAGGGAGACAGGAAATGGTAAAGCATAATAAAAACATACAGTATGTGGCCAATAGTATATGGATGCCTGAGCATCACACCCCTATGGGATATAGGTGCCCATTTCAAAATCATGGGTATTGATATGGACTTGGTCCCTTCTTTGGTGCTTTGCTGCATGCATGCCAACAGCATCCATGCCTCTGGGAAGGTTTTCTCCTGGATTTTAGAAGGTAGCTGTTGGGATGTGCCCATTCAGGCACAAGAGCATTAGTGCATTAGTCCAAAGGTCAGGTGTTCATTGGGGTTGAGGTCAAATGATAGTGTGTTGATCCATTTTGGTTCAGTGTTTGTTTTTAATCAGATCCATTGTGGAAAATTAATGTTTTCCGGCTTCACTTGCTTCCTTTTCATCGACACACTTAGCACAGTTTTATGGTTGTCTATGTATTTATTTAATTTGCTTATGTTGCCCCATTTAAAGCCAGTCCAGACCTAACTAATCACTGTGCGTTACAGCATAATGGCCAAATCATTCATAAATCTATGTTCATCAAGGGCTCTTTAGTGGACAGTAGGCCTGGTAATCTGCCCCTCTTTCACATACAAAATTATTATTTTCAGGGTTTGTAATTTCTTCAAATTTCTAATGGAATTTTGAATTATTGTGTTAATATTATCTCAACGCATTCCAATACTTCTGGTGTTGGATGAATAAAGACATCTTTAGATACGTTTAGGTTGTTATGATTTATGTTTTAAATGTTTATGCTGGATATAATTCTAATGTTTTATATTCTCAATCCTGGCTCTGTTCCTTTTTCTTGTCATCTACACCGAAATCTAGAAGAAGCTATTTCATGGATACCAACAGCCTAATTTGTAATATATGAAAGTCTAAAGTTACCCATGAGAGATATTTGCTTTGACAGATCTCAGTATTGAAGCCACTTTTGACTAGCCTTATTGAATTATACTGAAATCCATCGGAACGCCAAAGAGAGAAGCATGGTGAGACTATTTCTCTGAGTTGCAGTGAAGCCCAGAGCTTCATGTTAACTGAGGTGGTCCTGTTATTCATTGCTTTGAATGCTCTGGGCATCAGAAGCAGACAGAGATGAATATGAAGTGATTCAGCCAGAGGGTGACCTGCTATAAAAATGAACTCTTCATGCACTAGTGTGACTGGATAGATTTTACCGCATAACCAGAGGATAGACATGTTTTTTTTTTTTTTTAAAGAGGCAAAGTTCGTTGTAAATGAAGCACAAAGGCAGAAAGACCTTGGCGGCATTTAAAAAGCATATTCTAATAGACTAAAATATTATGCTGAAGTTCATGTGTATTTTTCGGGTATACCTTAAAGCTGGTTATTCTGTAACTCTAATAAATGAATCAATTACACTGAAAATAACCGCATGCCTTTATCATGTGTTTGCCATACTAAGAATGCTTTTCCCTCAAAATCCTAATGGAGTGGAATTGAAGCAAAGGAAAGAGGACGAAGACAAAAAGGTTATACCTTCTAAAGAAGTAAAGCTAAGTCCTTGATCGTACCTGCAGGCTTTCTGGTTTTAGCTTCAAACCAAAACACGCTCATAGAAACTGCTCTATGAAGACTAGCAAGTGTGTAATTGCAATAATAACACTGCAGAACAACTCCAGGATGTCCAAAGGAATAAACGCTGGAGAGCAAGCGGGCCAAAGTGCAGTGTTAGCCTGCAAAATGTTTAATGTATCCTGACACAACGCACACACATGCTCACAAACAGGATGCGTATGCAGATGGTGGAGTTGTCTTTAATCCTCTTTATGCACAAATCCCAAGTGTGTGTGTGTGTGTGTGTGTGTGTGTGTGTGTGTGTGTGTGTGTGTGTGTGTGTGTGTGTGTTTAATATAGATGAACTTTGATAACCATCACTATCTCGCTTGTCATACAAGCAAAACCAAGCACATGGGAAAACAAAACTAATTATAAGAAAGGACAAACAACAATTACAGGCTGCAAAAGAAACAAACCCAGAGTGATCCTGAGAGCGATTACAGAGGTGGAGAGGCAAGGTGGCGGTTTAGGTGTGCACGTCACTTATTATAGCATGTGCTCGGATTTTAAATGTCAACCAATGTTAAGATTACTTTAATAAATCCAGTTTCATCTGTAAATGTGCAGACATGTCAGTTATCCTGCTTTTCCCCACCCTCTCAATAGCATCTCGCAGAATAGCACTTGGATAGAACGGCACATAGAACATAAACATGGGGTCTGAAATATTATGTGGCCAGAAACAGAGTATTCCACAGACCTCCATATGGGAACAGATTACTTTTTTAAGCACAATTCAATTTTTAAGATGTTTTACGCATAGCGCTGAAAGCTTCTTTATTGATGAATTTTTAGCAACCCCCCCCCCCCCCCAAAAAAAAACAGCCCCAAAGCAGTTACACCATGATAAAATGTAGATTTATTTCACATATATCAAAATTTACAGCTCTTTCTGTAGTGGTATAAAAACTGCAGTGAGAGTTAAGATATTTTTATTTTATAGTTCTTGTGTGCGTGTGTGAGTGTGTGTGTGTTTTAAGTATTATGGATTGAATTAACCAAATAAAATTATAACAATGTCAATGATGATTATGTAAAAAAAAAAAAAAACAACAACAACTGGTATCCTTCACAAATAAATAAAAAAAAGTAAAACATCAATTAAGTGCTTGTTATATTTAGTAATTCTAAATGTAAAATATTCAGTTGGTTTTTATTGTTAGTTATTTGTCAAGAAACCAACAAGCTTTTCTGCTTCTGTGTAATAAGGACAAAATACAACACTATATACTGTAATGTACTGTACAATCACTGTACATATTAGGTATAGTGACATTTGATGATGTCCAGAATCAGATATTATTATTATTATTATTGTTGTTGTTATTATTATTATTATTATTATTATTATTATTATTATTATTATTATTATTATTATCATCTCTGAATAGATATGACATCTGTTTTGAGTTTCATTCGGAGAGAACAAATGCATGTTTCTTCCATATTCCTGGTATCCTTTTCGATAAACATTTTGTCATTTCATTTAAATAAGTCATTGTCAATTTGCTATTCAGACCAGACATGGTAAATTAAATGAAAAATGTATGAAAGTCTGTCAAAGCCCTGTAGCTAGTCTCTGTCTCTGTCTCTGGTCCAGTGAGCTGCTTTTGGCTAAATAATCTACATAAATGTATTTGATTACCCCCAACCAAAGATCTGCCACAGAAGCTGTGCTATGACCTGAAGCCAGCTTATTTCTTTTATGTCTTATCTTATTGGCCATGCTGCAGTATTTTGTCAAGTACCAGCTGGTTATTTCCACCACTAAACCATCTAGTAGTGAAGTTGAATCATCATTATCAATATAATTATAAAGATATAATCAATATCATTATAAAGAGTAGCTGATTTGATTGGATATCATGTGACCATCTGCTAAATATGCATTCAAACTCCAACTCTTTTCATAATTGCAGGGTTATTCTAAAAAAACCCAAACAAACACCAAAGGCAATGTTATGATAATGTTATGAAGTTTTTCTGCAGCTGACTTTTCTATCAATTCCCAGGATGACAGTTTTACCCCATGGTGCTGAAGAGGATGCAGAGGGTAGTGGGTTCGATGGCTATGAGGATGATTACAATTGGCATGGAGACTACTACGATCGGGATTCTGTCACCCATGAAGACTATAGGTAACATGAAATGTACACTGGGAGTGCATATCCTTATGCTTCTGAGCGAGAGAGAGAGCGAGACTGAGAAAGAGAGAGTGAAGCAGGTTATATACATTTATTCTATTCACAATGTCCTACTGTGTGAGAATCACCGAGCATTCATCTCAGTGTTGCGGTATTATCAAGACCCAATATGCAGGAAAATTATTCCCATGCGACTCATGGGAGTATAACATTTGCATAACAAAACCTGAATGGAAACTGCAGAAATAAGAAAAACAATACCCAAAAGGCTTTTATGCTTTGCTGAAATTGAAAGGTATACTGATAAGAATAAAAAAAAAAGATAGAAAAGACATCGCAAGGTTATATTCAAAACCGCATTGTATGCTACATTGTGTCGGGACTGTACACTAACAGTGAGAATTAGTGTAACCCACAGTATAGGGCTGTATTATTGGAGCCTACTATATAGAGTAACACAGGGGTGTAACTGAATATGAATGCATTAGGTGAATTAAACTGATAATGCTGATAATCATAAATAAGTATGAATAGGGATACAGACAGAAAGTGAAATACTCAGGGTTTTTATAAAAGGTTGCCAAAAAGCTTGACAATAGGCCTGAATTCCACTGGATGGACCAAAATATAAAAGTCAGGGACACGAACAGCTTGCTGAAGCCTGAGGGCAGAGGTGCTAGACTTTAAATTTCTCACCACAAAGTCTCAAAAACCACATAGACTTTAGTTTAGCTAAAGATGTTCAGGCATATGAAAAGGTAGAAGAATTTTTTCTTCTTTTTCTCAGTTTTTTCTTCTTTTGGGGAACAAGTAGTGTGCATTTGTGATTTGCAAAATCTATCTGAAATACATGGAACTGGACAGCCCTGCTCACGAAACCACATTCATGACGTTCATGATAATCCTAGTAATTAGCCCTAAAGCGCTATAGGTTAAATCATGATTTAATATTCTAGTAGCATGGCCAGCTAACGTTTATGGAAAGAAACTAACCCAGTTGAAGCTGAGGTAAAATTTCATTAGATTGTTTTTGTTGTGAGATGTAGCCTACGTAGCTGTTTCGTCATTTGGAAAAGACACTGGTACACTGAAACATACCTAGCTTGTTTCTCAGTCATGTTAGATAGCAGATGATAATTGATGTTGTAATTTGTGAATTTTTGCAGTCGCCCTGATTTTTTCAGTGTTTTCCAGGGTTTAAAGGGTATAGTTGTTTTAATTGACATACAGAATATGAAAACTGATCCAATCATTTTAAGTACACAGATACAAACAGAGATACAGATACAAGATATACATACAAATAGAGATAATGGCATTGTGTTTCACCCCTAATATAGTGTAATATAGCAGTATGGTATAGCGTAGCATAGTATAATATACTATGGTATGGTATGGTGTTGTATAGTATAGTATAGTATAATGAGGTATGGTATAGTGTTTTATAGTATAGTATAGTATAGTATAGTATAGTATAGTATAGTATTATAAGGCATGGTATGGTACAGTGTTGTATACTATAGTATAGTGTTATAAGGTATGGTATGGTACAGTGTTGTATAGTATAGTATAGTATTACCAGGTATGGTAGAGTGTTGAATAGTATAGTATAGTATTATAAGGTATGGTATGGTACATTGTTGTATAGTATAGTATAGTATTATAAGGTATGGTATGGTACAGTGTTGTATACTATAGTATAGTATTATAAGGTATGGTATGGTACAGTGTTGTAGACTATTGTATAGTATTATAAGGTATGGTATAGTGTTGTATAGTGTAGTGTTACAAGGTATGATATGGCATGGTGTAATGCAGTGTAGTGTAATGCAGTGTAGTGTAATGCAGTATAGTGTAGTGTAGTTTTGATGTTCCCACAAGCAGTGACCAGTTATTATCGTAGTTGAGCATCTTTGTTGTGGCTGCTAAACTAGCAAATAGTGTTTGCTAATAGCTATGTAAGCCTTGAGAACTGTATTTGAAAATGAAGCATGTTCACAGATACACACACTAACAAAAAAACCAACTTATTTAAACAACTTCAAGTGTTCACTTCGTCAGAAGTGGGGATTTCATCCAGCTGTGTTTAGGCAGATTTTGAATTTGCAAATTGTCAAGCTTTGACAGCACTAGCAGAGACAACTGCAGGTTCATATAAACACTGTGGCTTATTAGCAAAGAGACAAATGGTAGAAAAATGTCAGGTGAAAGTAAAGTAAAAAAAAAAAATTCTTAAGTGTATAGACAAGAATATGAAAATACAGACTGAGAGGCAAACTAACACAAATGAGTAATTGATAATGAACTTCGAGATGCACATTTTATATATATATATATATATATATAGGTAGTCCTCAAGTTATGATGGAGATGTGTTTCGTCATACATGCATACGTCATGCACTGTTAAGCTGGCCTGCCGACGAAGTCTGCCTGTGAATTTTAAATATTTTTCTCGGGGAGCACCTATACATATATATATTATGTATATACCGGTACATATATTGCATCATCTTATTGAACCAAATCAGAATATTAACAATTTAACAAGTAACTGATGGAAATATGCTAATAATTTGCACGTTTGAATTTTTCCGAAGTTTGGATAGGACTGTTTACTGACAGCCACTTTAATTTCAATGCAAGAAATGTATTTCTCATGCAGCACTATGGCTTTTTGTAAAATATACATTTTTCTTATTTCTTCATGTATACATATTCTCAGAGGCAAGAGGAAGTCCAGCAGCTCACCTTCTCCTCCACCTAAGAAAAGAAAGAAGAAAAAGGGCAGAAGGCATAGTCGGTCAGTCTCCTTGCAAGAACTGATGTTTCCTTTACATCCTTTTCTGTTTATAGGAAACTCTAGAATTAATGGCACCTTTCAAGAGCATAGGCAGAAATTATAGTATTAGAGTAACAGAAAGATTCAGATATTACTCTCAAGGATCAATGAAAGTTCTTCCATCTCCTATAACAAAATAATATTTTTTCCCCTAAAGTTTATTGGCATCCTAAACAATATTGGAATTGGATACAAACTAATTGTTGTTATTGGGGGAAAAAAACAAAACAAAACAGATTATATAATGGATATTGACCTGAGTCTGAGTATGCACATTTAAGAACCAACATACTTTTGCATGAACAATAATTCAAAATCCCTCTACAAGAGTCTCCAACTTACAAATGTTACATATTACAGAAACTGGCTCACTAAATTTAAAGCAAGTAATTGCATTCGCTAAGAAAATATGAATGTTTACCAAATAGTTTTAAATATAAAACTACACAGTGCTTCAAGATATGTTTAATTAGCGCTTTGTGTACATTTTCATGAAGGGTGCCAATAATTCTGACTACATAATTGATTTCCAATGCTGAGTTACATATAGCCTAGAGATTAAGCTGTGTTAGATGGACACATCAGCCAGGCAGTGTTGTATTTATGATGCAGGCAGCCTTGTGAGTGACAGAATGATGAGTTATACGCCTGATGTTGAGTTTCAAGGAGACAAAAAAAATAAAAGTCACGAGGAAAATAACAGCAATGCATGAAGGTGTGAGAGAATTGTATATTGCCAATCAAAAGCAGTGCAGTATGAGTAAGAGAAAAAGAGAAAAAATGCCAACAAAGACACAAGTGACAAGTGAGAGAGCGAGAGAGTCAAAACATATGTTATAAGATTACACAGCGCCGAAGCAACAACTCTGGGCGATTTACAGAGTATATATATGCAAATGTGTTGTGAAAGTGGTGGTGCATTTGATCTGCCTTTGTGTCTCATGCCTCTGCTTTCTGTCGGTCCTAATGTGATGCACAGGGTTGACAGCTCGACTCCTACACGGCGAGGAAAAAGGAAGAAGAGTGGCAAGAAGCACAAGAGAGAAAGGTGTGTGTGTGTGTGTTTATATAGCTGTATTTACTACTACATAATCGACTATATACTATATACTGTACCTTGCACAGTCACATTGTCTCGCATGAACACATGACGTTAGCTAACCACATCATTTTTTTATACCACAGCTCTGTCGAATTCTTGCTTCTACTCGGTCGTAATCACAGCAGGTCCGATAGTAGTTCCAGCTATGTGGTTTATATTATTGCGCTGGTTCTAATATGACGTCGTTTCTCAAACAAATATATTAAGAATGACTTCTGATGTTTTAAGAATTAATTAAAAAATATAACTGTTATGGTGACACTTTTTGTGAGCAGTGTTTTGGGATGGAGACTCCCACGTCAGCACTTTATAACAGGAATACTTAAAGCTGTAACTTTTACGTTTTCTGCCATGGGAAAGCCGTAAGAACAGAAGGCTTTACGCTTTCAGCAGTTTCCCTCTAAAGTGACAAGTAGCATAAAAAAAAAAAACATAATTCAAGAGAAAAAAATAAAGAAGTTACTGAGAAAACAACTGCAGCTGGTAGATGTATGTGGAAAAAGAAGCTAACAGGCATTCCACTCAGATGCCCATGCTAACTCAAATAACCGCTCTTTACAACCGCGGTGAGGTGAAAAGCATGTCAGAACGCACAACCTTGAGGTGGATGGAGTATAACGCCAGTAGAAGGGCTCATCCGGCTGCACTTCTGTCAGCCATGAACAGGAATTTGAGTGTGTAGGAGCTGTGATTTGGTGGCCTTTTGCAGTTCTACCCTGCTAGCAGGACATATTTTTCAGATAGACTGATAGTTGACAAAATTGCACACAATAACATTTGCTAGGCGTAAGCTGTTTTTCTGGCTTCATGAAATATTAATGAGGTTAGTCATCTGCCTGAACTACATTACTACTACGTTTTGCCCTTACATTACATTTCACAAATCATACTAATCTTAAACCTTAATTATCAGCCTTGGAAAAGAGATGAAGTGGTCTCTCGTGCTCCTTCTCTCTCCTTCTTTCTCTCTCTCTCTCTCTCTCTCTGAACTGGTTCATGAAATATGACAACATGTGACCTTCAGAGTGTCAAAAGAAAAATGAGCCTCAGAGCAAATCACCTACAGTCCTTGGTGTCTCTATCCTTTCGTTAGCCGTCCCTTCATTCCCTGTCGCAGTCCTCCCCCGTTTCGAGGCTGTCTCTGCCTCTCATGTTGCACTGATTTTACACCAGCCCAACGGTCTCGTCTCACTGAAAATCCCCCAATCAATTATGGATTGAGAAAGGAAAGGAAAAAAAGAGGAGAGAGGAGGGAGATGAGTCCCTGGGGGTCAGATAGCTTCCTGGAGCGGAGAAAATGGGGTGTGTGTGTGTGTGGGGGGGGGGGGGGTGCATCTGTGTAAAACGCCAGCAATTTTACTGCACAACTGCCTATAGTCTAGTCCAAGATCCTACAACCAAGGCCTGCTTTTTATTGAATCATTTATTTAAAAAAAATAATAACTCCAAAATTTTATTCTGAGACAAACATAGTGTATGCTTTTAGCTGTTTGAGAAATCCTTGAAAAAAAAAAAAAGCAGAAGTATGATTGAATATCCTCTTCAAACATTGTTTGCTTCACATTTTAAAAACATCATTCAAAACAGGGATATTTTTTCTCTTATATTAAATTTCCCTCTTATATTAAATTCATTATTATGACCCTGTCAGGATAATGAGGCTGAGACGGATGTAAGCGACGATCGTAGTTTTAAAAAAGTGAAACGGCAGTAATAAACCAAAACAAAACCCTAATCATATACGTGACCTCTAGACAAAGAACAAACATTATCATGGGTGACACATGACACAAGCAAGACAACCAAAGAGAACTTTAGCAGGATGCTACATTTGAGGCAGCAATACAGTGTCGAGGGTGATCTGTGTGGAGACATGTTCATGTGATGTGCAGGAGCTGATGGGTAGTGTAGTTCCTGTGAGAATCCCTATGAATGAGAATAAGCACTGTCAAAATTGCTTTGATAATTGACTGCAAATTGTAGAACCTGGTCCTCTATCACAAATTCACAATAACTTTTGGTAATATTGTGATGATGTGATGTTTTAGTCCTCTATTGTGAAATTAGTGGGCATTGGGATTTCCTGGAGAATGGATGGATTGATTTTTAATATACAGTGGAAATTTGGATTGCGAGCATGATTCGTTCTGGAGACGTGCTTGTAATCCAAAGCACTCGTATATCAAAGCGGGTTTCCCCATAAGAAATAATGGAAAGTCAGAGAATTCGTTTCACAGCCCACAAATATTTATGTAAAAATGATTAATACAAAATATAAAGCAAAAATACATAAACCTGTCATGAATTTGCCCGCACGGAGCACGCGTGCAGCACTCCCAATAATGCCACGGTGCATCACATGGGTGACGACAGGTGTACCAGATTGGGACTGATTGCAGGGGCTATAAAAAGACTCATGCAAGTGCGCCAAGGTTGCAGAGCATTAGTTGCCATTTTTCCGTGCTCTTGCCAAACCTTACTATTCCCATGTTTGCTTTCTCCGGTTTTGACTTAGTTTCTGTTTGACTACTCGCAGTCCAAGGTTTCACTATAAATTGTTTTAATAAACATTACCCCTTTTGACCCCCAGAACCCTTCCTCATGATGCAGTCTTCTGAGGAATCACATTTTACATGAAAAGTTTGAGATTTACCCTTTGTTGAGAGGGGTGTTGTTGATTTTGTTACACTGGTGCTGAACTTACCTCGAGAAATTGCTCGCAGGACACGACAGTCCAGAATGTAAAAGTTGAATTGTACCTACAAAAGTGAATCAGGTGATGATATATTGTCGTTTTCATTTAAATTTAAATTCCACTTTAAAAATTTCAAATGCAGACTTCCCCGCTAATCATTTTTGGCCTCCAGAATGTCTCAGGAACGTTATTTTTTGTTTAGAAGAAGGTTCTGTGAAGGGTTTTTTAGTTTGTCCCATGGTTTGTGGTTTGTTGTGTCTTACATACATATAGCATTAGTTTTTGGTTGCATTTTTTGGTTTATGGAACGTTCGCATGATATTCTCCTAACCGTTGTAATATGGGGCCCTTTGGAGAACCTTTGGAGAATGTTCCCATTTGGTTGTATTAAAGTTCCCCTAACATTCAAGGAGAGAACGTTCTCTAAACGTTGGCAGAAGGTTTGTCTAAAACTAACTACAGGAGAACGTTCTGTATTTGGTGGGTTGTGGCTCTGAAATAAAACCAAGCAAAGTCTAGACACCAAACATGCCTTTGCTGATTGACTACTGTTTGGAGTACAATAAACTTTGTGTACATATAGGAAATACACACAACCAAGCAAGACAAAATGTCTCTCCTGCAGTGATTCATATGTTTAGTGAGTTTTTATTAAATTTTGCCTGCTTGTACAACAGATGAAATATTATGCTCTACAATAATCAAGGCTGGAGAGAGAGAGAGAGAGAGAGAGAGAGAGAGAGAGAGAGAGAGAGAGAGTAGGAGTTAAATGCAGCCATTTTCCCTGACCCCATCTCTCTCTCTCTCTCTCTCTCTCGCTCTCTCGCCCACCCTCTCAGGAGCATTTCAGCAATTCTTTCTCACACCTTGTGTCACATTGACAGCTTTATCTAGGTTTCTGCTTCACTTTTTTGTGCCTCATAAACACACAGAATGACTGTGACCTGCTTGGGCTTTTTGCTTTAGACCTGCCACTATAGCTTCATAAACCACACACACACACACACACACACACACACACACACACACACACACACACACACACACACACACACACAC
>JAQLOM010000017.1:5959395-5970101 GCA_030068315.1 Chrysichthys thysi
ACTTTCTTGCTTTTTCAGCCATTTGTTGCCCCCGTGCCAACTTTTTTGGGACCTGTAGCAAGCATCAAATTTGAAATGTGCTCATTTAGTGGATAAAGGTGTACATTTCCCAGTTTAAACAGTTATTATGTTATCTATGTTGTGTTGTGAATAAAATGTTGCCTCACATCATTTGAAAGTCTTTTAGTTTTCATTTTATTCAACTTTAAAGAACGTCCCAACTTTTCCGGAACTCGGGTTGTAGTATTATGAGGTGTCTTTGTTTCTTATGAGCCATTTCATAGTTTCATGATTATTTACTTCCTGTTTGCACAAGCATCTATTAATAAATTAATAAAGTAAGCAAAACTTTATAATACTGATACAACTATTGAATTTGGTACAATATAATGTTTAAAGGATGTGTTGGATGATTAGTAGCATGTCAGGTGGAATTGCACTCATTGTATATCTAAGTTCACGCTGTTTTCTTGAATATAGTTTCTGATCGAGTTCGGATCTAGTTTCAGAAATTGCTCAACGGAAATTTTTATTTTTTATTTATTTTTTTTATTTATTTTGCTATAGTTATGTTTCCCATAAGGAGATGTTCATTTAGCATTAGTTTTCTTTTTATTCCAGTGTCAGAAGTAAAGCTTTTCCTAAAGGTTTGTTTAGGGCTTGGGAGAGTCATGGTTTACCCAATAGCATGAAAATCTCTCTCATTAACTTTAAAAGAAAGAAAGAGATGCTGCTTAGGGAAGAACTGTTTATAATTGCATCTAAGTGACTTGTTTCATGAATGTTTCAAAACATTCAGTGTATCCGTAAATGGATCCAAGTATAATGTCCATCCATCCATCATCTATACCGTTTATCTGTTAGGGCTGCGGGGAAGCTGGAGACAATCCCAGCTGACTTGGGGTCAGAGGTGTGGTACACCCTGGGCAGGTCGCCAGTCTATTGCATGGCTAACACAGAGACAAACAGCCATTGTCACACTCACATTCTGAATGGGCAATTTCAAGCTGGAAGTTGACCTAACCTGCATGCCTTTGGGCTGTGGGAGGAAACCAGAGCTCCTGGAGGGAGAATATGCAAACTCCACACCGAAAGGCCCCAGTCGAACCCAGAATCTTCCTGCTGTGAGGCGACGGTGCTAACCATTGTACCACCATGCCGTCCCAAGTACGACGTTGGCAAATTGCTGTAGTATAAGATGAAGAAAATATTTTTGCTGTTATAGGAAAATAAGCAGTATGGTGGATGGATGGAACCAGTAACACTGTTTCACGCTGGATAGCATCACATCACCCTGTCATTGATTATTGTCACACCGTTATTTTATGTCTTCTACATTATATTCACTAATACATGTTGGTATATCAAGTAAATGAAACTAAATGTAGGTTATGAATGTGCACTTGTTCAACCGGGGCACATTTTGAGCCTGTGGTTTCCCAAGAGTCCCAATATTCCGAGTACAGAGAGAATAAAATGTAGTTTTTCCATTTTTTTAGAAGAAGTAGAGATGGGAAAAGTCCATCATAGGGCAGTTTTCATATTAAACCACAGGGGGCACTCGTGTACATTGTGAGTGCTATTTTGGTCTGGGTATTTGACATTTGAGAAGCTTCCAGAATATTCGAGTGCCTTCAGGCCAAGTGACACACACAGTCATTTAGTAAGTAGTCTTGTAGGATTTGTACGTTTAACCTGACAGCATATATATTGTAGGTTATCTTAAATTTGCTTTTGAACTTTCGAAATGAAGAATTTTCTGAAGTTAAAAAGAAAGAAATAAACAAGAATGATCACACATTCAGACATTGTGCTGACTCTAGGGTGTGTGAACCAGTTTGGCTGTAATTTCACATTAATTAGTTATACAAACAAAAGATCTTGAATAAGAGTTTTGCCTAAATTTCCCTAAATTTAACGTTTTCAACTTTTTAGGTGACTCCTACACTGCGTCCACAGACGCAAACAACGAAACAATGATTTCTTATCAGAAACAAAACAGACCATGTCCATAAACAACAACAAACAGGGTCCAGACACAAACAAGAGACTAGCAAGAGACAAGGCAATATACGTTACGCTACTTAAACTTAGCTAGCGCACTTAGAGACGTGCTGATATAGGAAATCTAAAAATAATCAAAAGTGGCTGAAGAAGAGCGAATACGCAGGTTAAAGCCTAAATCTCTGTAAGCAAACGGTGATCGTGTGACTTCAACGCAACACGCTGTAGTTGTAATTTCTGTAGATTTTTCTTTTCTGCAAAATGTTTTCTATTTGGCGTCACTGCTGCAAGTCTGGTTCAAATTTTTGTGTAAAGTGCCATTAGAAATCACTCTCCCGTGTAAGTATTGCACAGTTTACAGAGAGAAATGTAAAAAATTGTAGAAAAAATATACTTTTTCCTGGGCCTGTTAAAAAAATGCAAAATTTTTTTTTTTATTATTATTATTCCAGCAAATAAGACATGAGCTTTGAACAGTGTCTGCTTGTGGGATCATTGTTGTGTTCAGGCCTTGTGGTGTGTGTGTGTGTGTGTGTGTGTGTGTGTGTGTGTGTGTGTGTGTGTGTGTGTGTGTGTGTGTTTGTCAGCTGTCTGTCCCTGGGGTTTTTTCATAGATTCCTGTGTAATTCTGTAACGCAGGGGAGGAGGGGTTATGTGCATGTGTGAGTGTATGTCATTACACAAACAGACCTTCAGTCAGCTGTACTGAGGACAGGCTTTGCTTCGGATTCCATTCTCTTGCTACGTCTACCGTGAATAGACCTTCTAGTCACTTCTATAAATATTTGGGTCGGGCAGGGGGGACATGTCTGGTGAGAGAATGTTGGAGAGAGTGTGAGAAGGAGAGGGGGGCGTGCCCACAAGGATGGGCAGTAACCAGCTTATTATAAAAGCCTGCAGCCTCCAGACAGACAGCACCTTGTAGAAAAGTTTCTGATAAACAGCTTCAAGCATCTGACGACAGAAGTACTCGTTCTTCAGCCATGACAGAGAGACGCATCCCTTTCACTTTCCTCCGTACTCCATCCTGGGACCCGTTCCGTGACTGGTACCAGGGCAGCAGGATCTTTGACCAGGCATTCGGTATGCCAGCACTTCCAGAGGAGATGCACGTCTTTCCCAGCAGCCACTGGCCTGGCTACACACGCCCACCGATTGGTGCTGAGATGGCCTCCCTGATGCACAGTGCTGCACCTCCTGTGCCCACACCAATGGTGCCCCATCCATCAGCGTTCGCCCGTGCCTTTTCACGCCAGCTTAGCACCGGGATGTCTGAGATCAAGCAGACGCAGGATGGCTGGAAAGTGAGCTTGGACGTCAACCATTTTGCTCCTGAGGAGCTCACAGTAAAGACCAATGATGGTGTGGTGGAGATCACTGGTAAGTTTGACTGTCATTATATCAATCTACTGAAAAAAAAACATGAGCAATTGTATTCGGATTGCCGATTACAGTTGTGCATGAAAACGAAACGAAAAGATGAGAAAACCGGCTGAGATGTTTAAGATTCGGTTTCTCTGTGTTAACCAAGATCATTTTTTTCCCACCTGTTGATTGCAGTTCTGTGCTTCTCCTGGGTCGTGTAGCACTTTCTTCAGCTGTCATCCAAACATCCCATTAGCTTTTGGCTGATGCATTGTTTTTCCATCGCACTGTAGGCTTTTTGTTCTCTAACCCCAAATGAAACATGCACCGAGACACATATAAGGCAGCATAGTTTACATGAATAAGGAGTTCAACCCCGACGTGGCACATACTACATTTTATTGAATTCAAGATGAATTAAAGAAGACAAATCTTAGTGATGATGTTTCCTTGCAGGCCAGATAGTGATTTATATCCTGATCGAGACAATAAGACAATAAGACAAGAGAAGGGATCTATCTACGGACAAATAACAGGTTTAGAAAGGGGGGGGGGACCCCACAGAGACCAGTGTCAATCAGAGATGAAGTGTTTTTCAATGTTGCCAATATGCATTTATATAGCTCAGGTAGTGCGTTATTGCCGAAGTAACCCTGAAAACAATCCGCATATCGTTTGCAGCCTTTGGGAAATAAACTGGATTTTTTTTTTCTAGATCAATCTGGAGAAGATGGAAAGATAATAAAGTTACTAAATCTGCTCCCCTTGTGTTATAACTTCATTTACCGTGACTTAAGGGAGCCTTGTTTGGGAAAAGAAATAGAGGAGAAAGTACCGGTAGACATTTTTCACAGATTACTCTCTGTGTCCTTCGTTATAGGACGAGTTAGAGAGCGGTTAAACGGTTAGAGTTAACACAATAGACTTTGTCCTTCAGGAAGTGAACCACCCAAATCTAGCCTTTGGGAGAGCAGTTTGGAACACAGCCACACCACTGTAGGACAATCTGAGCTCAAACACTCTGAGGTCATGGAAGTGCTTAGACTTTTCTCTCATTGCTCATTGGTTACGGCATGCCTTACTCATGAAGCACATGGTCATAAACTCAGCTGTAGCTTTATGTTTTTCTTCAAAACTTGATTTAAAAAAAAAACCTATGAGCGATTTCACGAGGAAAGGAAAGCATGAGGAAACTCAACTGCATTATTTTAAGATATAACTGGGAGTTAACTCTGTATCTAAGCATGATTTAACATCACATGATTACACATAAAACCACGTAGACTCAATAAAAACTTTTATTCGGACAAGTGATGAGCTGAGAACCATTTATTCTTATAGAACCCTTAAAACCTGGATCACGTTTATTAAGAGGGTTCATTCAGGGTTGCATTAGTGCAAGGTTTTTTTTAAAATTTTTATAACAATTATTCATTACTTAAAGTGATATTGCTGCATTCCAGTAATTGATACACATTTATGGAAATGTGTACGAATGCCAGCTTTTGCGCTAACGCTCTAGTAACCCCCAGCTCAAGGAGGACCGTGATGGTGCTTATGCCATCCTTCTATTACTGGAGTTGTCGTCAAAACAGGCAAACGTGTTCCCATAGCACAGGAACACCTGCCTGATTTCATGAAGGAGGTCTGAGAAGACTGGTAGACACATAAAACACCGAGAAGTTTTATGTATGTAATGTTTCACAAAGAACCAAATTTAAGAAGTTTAAGAAGATGCTAGTCATCGACACCCATTAGGTGTGAGATAAAACCTTTTTATATTGCAAACACACTGAACACACTGTTACGGTCCGGGAAAGACATCCTTCTTGTAGCACTGGACTTGCATCCAAATGCAAAGTAAAAAACAAATGTGAAGATTTGGGCAAAAAGGAAACACGGTTTGTGTTTTATCTTGACAGCAAAACACGAGGAGAGGAGGGATGAGCATGGCTTCATATCTAGATCCTTCACTAGGAAGTACACGTGAGTATGGGAACTTATTATTGTCCTTGTGTACAACGTAATGAGTGTGAAAGCACTATTTTAAATGAAAAGTAGATACCCGTACATGCTTCAACAACCTTTAGGGTTAGGGTTAGGGTTAGGCTTAAGGCCGCTTACTGATCAAAAATATTCACTTCAGTGTTATTATTATTAATGTTATTCACTTGAACGTGAATATTATCATTAGCTTGAATATTACAAGTCATACTTAGTTCTGAAAGAAGTTCGGCATGAATGATGGAGTGCTTAAAGGGGAAAAAAAGCAGCCAAAGCTTTCATTTATGAGTCACAAAAGGTGCAAATTGGTGAATTCATATCAATAATTTACAGCTTTGGAAAGGTCAGTACGTTTTATACCATGGGAAAGCTTTCTATTCAGCAGACTTGATCTGTTTTCTTGGGACCATTGATATTTTGAGGTATAAGAGGACTTTAAGACGAATAAAACACTTTGTGACACGCTGTTCGTGGAAAATAATCAGCTTCATGGTGGGAACAGTAACTCTGCTTTGCCTGAGGCTGCGATTCACGACCCTGTTGCTGATTATTTTCCTATAATAAGACACCCTGTTGTGTTCGATTCCATAATTATCCACTGATTAAAACTGAAATTTAAAATGACCTGACATACATTATACATTTCTCTAGGCTCTTTTTTAGTGGTCTTTTCACTTAGTGTTCGTAAGTTTGCTTAAATGTTCACTAGTAAATTATGTCAACATTTGCATATGGGCGTACTTATACACCAGCTCTTGGCCCATATAGTGAAATACAGGTTGGATAGCAAACTAGATTGGTGGCATAACCATGGGCGATTCACAATGTGGTATTCAAAGGCGTCATTCGCATAATGGGGTTAGAGAAGTTATTTTGAACAATGTGTAAAAATAGAACTGAACTAAACATCAGGTATCGATTTGAATTGGGGAAGAATTAGCGTTCTCATATGTTCTCATAGCACATAAACCCCTATCGAAGCACTGTTTCTCTGTCTTCTCTTCATTCGTTTATTTGATATGTGTTTCCCTGGTCTGGGACTAAATCTGGCCACTAAAGCCCTTATTCAGTACAGAACATTCCAGAAGCTTTTCTCATCTGCTCTCCACTGCATGCCACAGCTCTGTTCTCCCTTATCTCAGTCTCAGCCCAGTAAATCCCATGAAGTGCCAAAACAGGGTCTCGGACCACAAAGCAAGCCATGTCTATACACTACCATCTATAGTAGCGTCTCCCACTTCCAGATTATAGCCTTTCTCTTTGTCTTTCTCTAATTCGCTCCCACCCTTCTCTCTCTTTCTCTTACACAACACACACACACACACACACACACACACACACACACACACACACACACACACACACACACACAAACACACACACACACACACACACACACACACACACACACACACACTTTATGCGGCTTTGTCGCCACCAAGAGGAAGCCTCTCTCTCCCATTTTTTTTTTTTGTCACTGCGTTGATGCATTAAAAACGAATGCACCAAAAAACACCAGCAGCGTTAGATACGAACACAGCGGCCATTATTATTTTAAGTCATCTCCGTGACTGCGCAAAGTCATTTCTACTACTTTAAATATAATGAGATTCTAGCAGCGTTGATGAAATGCTGTTCGAAATCAGGATTGGGGGAAAGGAGAGCAATTTTTCTGCTCGAGGTCATTATTACCACATTCAGCATCCTTCAAGTCTTCACCCTGGAGACCACTTAATGTGTTGCTCGCTTTGTATTCTGTAATAATGCTTTAATAATGCTACATTTCTAAGACTAGGAATTTTTGCTGGCATTTGACCATGACCCAGAAAAAAAGCCCTATGTATATTACATTACCGTCATTTGGTAGATGCCCTTATCCAGAGCGACTTGCATTTATCTCATTTATACAGCTGAGCATTTTGAAGTTTGAAGTTGCCTTGTTCAAGGGCCCAGCAGTGGCAGCTTGGCACCCCCACCCCCTGTTTTGTACACTGGACAAATTTGCTAACTTGCTAATAATACACAGTAAGAAAGAAAAAAACATAAAATACAGACTTAAGGAATAAAATTGGTGCATAAAAAGAAAAATGACTGGGGAATGCTGTTATAGGAAAATCATCAACATTCGGATGGCATGAATGCAGACTGGTATGACATGGCAAATATTACGACCCTAGAACAGCACATCCTGAAGCGTCTTATTCCTCTTAAACTACAGCAATTTGTTAACAGCAATAACAAATGATTATTTATTAAAGAACACCACCTCATAGATAAAACATTAGTTCCTGTTATCACTCTAATTGGCTCCCTCTCCAACCCTCTCTTATTTTAATGTCTTGCTCTTAGGAAGGCAACCACAATGTGGAAACCACAATGCACGGCTCTCCATCCTTAAAACGTTACCTCTGAATGTTAGCGCTGGCACTAGAAACTTCACTATATCAACAATTGCTCCAATTCTTTATTTAAAAAAAAAACCCCAAAAGAACAAATTTTGGAAGCTTGAAATGAATAAAAAATGTCCAGGAATAGGTTTGGTGAGCAGTTATTAAGGTTGTTGTGACGTTTTAACAGGAAACACTTGATGCTTTAAACTATATTTAACTTGGTAAGATGTCCTTCTTTGGCAGTTCACACTTTTTGCGTATCAGAGCCTTAGTGTTTGCTGCTTCACATGCCATCACACCTTATTTTACCCACATATAGGGAAAATCCTGGGTCCATGGTTCACTAGCTTCTGATTCAGCTCACAAAGTACAAAAGCTTATAAAGCAGCACCATTCCTTTATGCTGACTTCTTGCCCTGTAGAAACACAGTTTAAACATACTGCCACTTACGCACTTTGGCTGCTTGTCCTCTTGTTTTCTTCAGCCTGCCCCCTGGTGCCGATGAAGAGAAAATCACCTCCTCACTCTCCCCCGAGGGCGTCCTGACCGTGGAGGCGCCGCTCCCCAAACCCGCCATCCAGTCCTCGGAGATCACCATCCCTGTAAACACAACCAGCAGTGCTGTGCAAAAGGAAGGCGGAAAAAAGTGATGAAGAGGAGAAGAAACGTTTTCGAGCAAGACACCCTTTTACATCCTGCATGCTCAAGCCTCAGCCTTTTCTTGACACTTTAACGTATGGTGTGGGATTGATATGTGTGTTGTTTTCCTCTTTACTTTGTTTTTTGTGTGTGTGTGTCATCATTACCATGTACACTGCAACCATATGTTAGCTCTAGTGTAATTACATACTTCCTTTCAATAATGGACACTCACGCAAACACACATGCATACCGTTTGCTTGCGAGAACTGAAATCAGTTTGCACACTTGCTAATAGAGGGGTGTTGGTTTCTTTGACACACAAAAAAGTAGCACTACCCACAGCGAGACAGTCTTGACACCACTCACACACACCTCTGTTCCCCAACAGAGTAGTTATTTCCCTCCCTCTGGTATAAGAGAACAAACAGTATGAAAAGGCTCCATGGGGTATTAAGTTGTGTAACGTTCTTGTAATGATTTAAGGAGAGAAATTCGGAAGGTAATTTAGCAGAACACAAGGCTATGAAATATTTCTCTATAGTTTTTGAATTCATACTTCAAATTTCGGTGTCTTCTGGGTTGTAGTATTTCACGCACTTCTTTACGTTGTTGTATGTTGAATTTGAAACTACATCAAATCCATACATCATGGCGTCTAATGAAGCAAAATGTGAATGGCGTAACTCAGACGCGTATCACATGTCCACATGTATGACAGTTTCACTAGTGACAAATAAAAATGGAAATCACAGCACCTTTTCCTCCTGCAACGTGAAGTCTTAATAAGTGAAACAGGATCTTGATTTTTTTTTTTTTTTTGGCCTGGGGTTGGGGAAGGAGGGTGGTAAAACAAGACATAGCACTGCTGTATTATTGGTTTATTGAAAGAATACTCAAACAACTCAGTAAAATCAGCAGGCAGTAGTGAGTACACACATAGTCAACAGCAACTTTAGGTAAAAGGGCGAGTCAAAGGCGAGAAACAAGGCAAGAGACAAAAGAAATTTGCAAGGCAGTCAGGAATAATAATAATAATAAGCTTAGCTTACAATCTGAACAGTTTTTCAGGATCTCCCCATGTCCACTTTGCTTTCCCAGGGTACTGCAGATATCTTACACCTCCCCAAAACACCCCACTGCATAGACTGGCTACTCTAGAGAGTGAATGTGTGTATCCTATCCAGGGTGTATTCCCGTCCCACAGTCAGATTTCCTGGGAGAGACACCAGAGCCACCCTGACCAAGATATATTGGTTACTAAAGATGAATGAAGGAACTTGCAGTCATACTACAGCAACCAAGATCTTATGAAGACTGGCAGAAATGTGGGAAAAGTCTTAGCTGAGTTCTTCCTGTGCATGTTTCTCCTATTTTCCCTGACCATGGGAGCAAGACATTATGAAGTAATTAGGGTACACGTTCCTGAATATTTTGTGATATCCACGTAACAAGGCTCATCCTACTGGGCTGGCAACACATAACCACAAATAATACAAAGTCTGAATTATGCAGATTCAGAGTATCATGTACAAAGACTAAATTAGCATGCATGTCACCTTCTTTTTTTGCCTAGTAAGGGGATGTAAAATTATTTTGTATAAAGGATAATGCATGGAGGACGAGCCATGTTTGTCACCGAATTGTATAAAGCAAGGAGAAATAATTCAGGCATTCCAGGTGACGACCTCATGGAACTGGTTAAGATAATGCCAAAAGTGTGCAAAGCTGTCAAGGGAAACCATGGCTGCCTTGAAGAATTTAAAATATGAAACATATTTGTTGGGGGTTTTTTTAATACTCTTTTGTTAACCACATAATTCCATATATGTTATTTCATGGATTTGATGTCTTCATTATCATTTTACAACGTAAAAAAAAAAATAGCCAAAATAAGACTATGCACACATCATAATTCTTAAAATAATTCTTTTACACCATTTTATGTAATATTGGATTTATATTAAAAGGTGAGAACACTACAAAATACAGTGAGATAACAATCATGTCCTGTCTCTGTTAATTTACCCCAGAAAGTCACAGTTTTGATCCCAGTGTCTTCATACACTCATTTTCCCATTTTTCCTCCTCTACCCCCTGTATCCTGAGCGAACTCATCAGCAGAGTAACGAGACCTTTCACAGTTGACATGGCTATATTAAAATATATATAAAATCAATAAATTAAAAATATATTAAACTAAAAGACGTTCAAATCAAATGAGCAAATATTTTATTCACAACAGAACATAGATAACATAAATGTTTAAACTGAGAAATTTTACAATTTTATGCACAAAATGA
>JAQLOM010000017.1:5985704-5997731 GCA_030068315.1 Chrysichthys thysi
CACCCGATGTCAGCTGGGATTGGCGCCAGCTTCCCCCCGCGACCCTGAACGGGATTAAGCGGAAGAAGACGAATAATTGTTGCCATGTAGAACTCCATTTGTATTTTTTAGATCAATTTTCATGATCATCCACCTCTTGAGTCGAAAGGGCTTTAGTTTTTCGTGTAATGTTGATGATAAAGGGAGTTCACATGTGCAAACTCATGTTTATACCTCAGGGAAACACATCATACTCAAAGGCAACAGAAGACCTCGAGACCGTTCGCATTTATTTAAAATGTTAACAAGAGGTATTAACAAGATTATGTGCATATGTTTCTAGAGCAAAAACGAATTATTTTGTTAAAAAAATATATTGCGCTTTCATTAAAATTTTCAAAACCGTTTGAGTGGAAAATTCTATTCAGAGTGTTTACGCAATCATTTTGCGCCTTTTAAGGGTGCGCGTAATCCTGGAGTTCACGGCACACCTGCAGTATTTCACACTTCTGAGTAGGACATACTGATGACGACTCTGGTGTGACTTACCAATGGGGGGGTGGGGGGGGCAGAGCCTGAACTGTAATTCGTTAAAGAAGATAATGAATAAAAAAATGGATCTATGATACAACGGAGTGAGAAATTTACCAGGTAACGAAACAAATTATCTAGCAGATCAATCCATTTACACCCCCCCCCCCCGTGCCATCCTGAAGTTCGTTCGTCTTTAATAAAATTTACCACAATTACCACAACACAGGAGGCACATCGCGGTGCCCTTTGCCTATTCCTGAGACCCGCACAGACTTCTTTCTTATTCAGACTGCAAATGTAAGCACAAAGCACTATATCGCACACAATCTTCAGTTGCCATAGAAACAAGTCGATCGTCTTTGTTTGGCTGCAGTGGACTCTCTCTGCTGCAGCCTTGGATACACTGACAGGGCGTTTGCAGCGATGCACGTTGTGTGTGCATGTGTGTGTGTGTGTGTGGGGGGGGGGGGGGGGGTGACAGTATATGCATGTGTGTGTAACAGTAGTGAAATGTGTATGTCCATACATTGCAGAGAGAGTAAAAGCTGCAATTATATGTGTGGGTATGTGTTATGTGAGATATGGCAAGTGCTTGTGCATATGTGATTGAGGGTGTGTGTGTGTGTGTGTGTGTGTGTGTGTGTATGTGTATATGGGAGCACAGGGCACAAGTGCAGTAGTGAGTGTGTGGGTTTGCAGTGTGGGGGTTGGGCACAAAGCCGAGGCTGCAGCTAGCCTGATTTGCTTGCTCATAGCAGCAGCTGTGCATGTTGGAGAAGATTATCCTTTTCTCTGAGAACCAGTGTGCACCAGCTATAGCTCAGCCCTCCTGCATTTTACAGGCATAATCATCTCAAGTCTGTGTAAATTTGCTTTTTCGTTTAGCTAGGTCATGTGGAGTCCATCGGCCAAGACACATTTGATGCGCAGCGTTTGCACTTGAGCATGACGTAGCTAATCGCTCTCCCTCAAGGAATGGACATCTGTCTTACTCAAAATACATGCCAAAAAATTGATGTGCTTGCTCCTAGACTTGACATCATGGTAGGACAAGCGGGGCGTTAGGTTTAGTCCCCGAGACTATTTGCCAAAAATGTGGTGAATATGAAAATTAGGCTGCCCTATCATGCGTCAGCATTTACCTACTACTAACTTTTGTTTATTTATTTATTTTTATATAGTTTATAGTAAATCTTACTGTGTCCTTAAGTATTGTCAGGTCTGAATGACAAGTGAAGAATGAATGCTGTTATCTAAGGGATGGTTCTTGGAAGAAAGCCTACTTTTGCGTAACAAAGATTACGTTACTTAGCTGGTGCAAATTTAAGACGCTAACATCCGACACCAAACATGTTTGACTTGCCTGACGACATTACGTTACATGATTTCATCACTGTATCAACATTTCTGTGTCTGACCACCAGGGAAGTGCATTGCTTTGAAAACAAGAAGCCATGGCATGACCTTTGACCTCACTGTGTTTAAGATGAGAGAATACGAACTTCATTTATCATATTAAGCAACCTGTTGAGTAATATGTTGATAATTATAGTGACCACACGTCGACCTTTTCCCCGGGCACGTCCTCTTTTTGAGAGGATGGGGGGGAAAAAATCTGAGATGGGATTTTTAAATCGCAGAAAATGTCCCGGATTCGGCTTTTGCTTTCTACAATCGCCATCCGTCTTGCGTGTGTCCGTCCACCGCATGCCGCCATCCTGCCCCAAGTGTCCTCTTTTTCAAAAAATAAATCAACCTACTTTAATATCAAGTAAACAACCAGGATACTGCTTTCTGAACATTTCAGCTTTAACTGCAACCTGTATCTCTGCTGTCTCTACATGTTGAATAAAAACAGAATTACCAGTATGCCTTTAATCTGCACAGTATCTCACCCAAATCAACTAGCCTAACATGCTTGGGTCCTCATGTGACCATTTCCAATGTTCGTCCTAAAATGGCTGCTATTGCGCTCGTTTAAAGAAAGACATAAATGTTGCATTTGAGCAGAAACTGGAGGCACAGACTCACATAGTCAGCACTGTTTCACAACCACTGTTGCGACACACTGCATGGATAAAGCAGTGCACTGTCTACGAACTCTTTAAAGTCGTTCTAAGATTTTTCTTTTAACGCCTAATCTCTCGCTTGTTAAATGAGGAAACTTTGGACTTTGGACCTTGATTGTATGTTCTGACAGAGTCAGAGTCTGCAAAAGCAACAAGGTGAGAAATAAGGAAATAACTAGAGGGAAAAAAAACAAGAATAACAAATTGTACGTTTAAGAAAAGGGGGGGGGGGCGGTGAAGATTGTATCGGAGGCACCCTCTTCTTCAGTTGACTCTGCAAATGTCCACCTTTTTTTTTTTTTCTTTCAAGAACGGGCTGATCATTTTCCTCCTGTCCAGAGAGATTACTGTGATTTTTAGAAGCGGATAATGTCCTTTGTGTTAGGAAATTATCGCTGCCACAAAGTACATTAAGTCGTCTTGGTATGGGCGTCCAGAGACATTTAAACTCTTCAGGCAATCACAGGATGATGGATGATTTGGAAGATTGCTGTGGGTGCTATCTTTTTGTCTCTATACCATCTTCACTGAAAGCCCATGAGCAAGAAAAAAAATAATAAGTCAGTAAGAAGAAAAAAAAAAAAGACACCGCAATCCCACAGCCAGCCGTTTAAACTGGCTTTTTAATATCAGCTACAGGAGGTATCTATAGTACCACTCATATAGAGTCGAATAGATTGCTCCTATAGGCGTTGTTCGGAATAAATTAGCATTACCCACCCTTAATTAACCCTTACCTACCATCCACTGTCTATAATATCTCAAGCTTCATTTAAAAAGTGAATCAGTGAGTGCCAGGGCAATAACTCGAGAATAAGGCAATAAGGTAGTTTGGGGCTTTTTGCTCCGCGCTTGTTGTTTCACACCAAAGCTAGCGAGAACAGAATCAATAAGGATTGTTCATAAAGCTTAATCTCGAAGAGTAATTTTAGTATGTAGGGAAACTGGCTCGATTTTTCCTTAGATTAGGAGCGTGGAAATGTTCTTGCCGTAGTCATAGAGTGGAAATGATTAGACAGAGGTAGACGGAATGGACACTTTTAATTGCTCTCCTTAAGATCTCTCTTAACTCTATACAGAAGTAGGTGAAAACGTCTGCGTGTGGGGGTCTTTTGCTCTCAAGCATATTTGGAATTCCCTGCGTTTACATCTTGTGTTCACATGCATTCTGTGTATGGATCTTAAGATATGGATTTCCACCAATTCAGGGTATGTACTGTATATGTCTGGATTTTGGAACAGGATGGAAGGGGACATTTTTAACAGGTAGCTGCTCGAAGGCAACACTTTGCCAAAAAGTGAATTTTGCTCCGGTTGTTTCAAACGATTTGTTTTATTTTTTTTTAAAAACAAGGACTGCTAGGCTGATGCCGTTACAGTGTACAAATTGCATTTCCACCGCCAAAGGTGTTCTAGTGATCACATTTTAATCACAGGGCATGCTGTGTGTGTGTGTGTGTGTGTGTGTGTGCGTGCGTGCGTGCGTGTGCGTGCGTGTGCGTGTTTGTATTTGCACATTTTCCCCCCAATGTGATCAGATTATATCTGATTGTGATTTGATCATCCAATATGCAGTTGGAAATGGGTACTATCTGTCTGTACATTGATTTATTTGTCTCAACATCTAGATTTCGTCATTCTCCTTCTACATTCTAATGATCTCGCTCTCGTTCTCTTTTAAGATTCGGCCATCTTTTCTCTAGGGCAATAGAGACACAGAGCTAGTGTAGTAATATACGCTGTTACAGTTTGACAGAGGATAGGGCACTAAACAACCCGTGACCGAAGAACAGATGGATGAACGAAGGAAAGGAAAATCAACTATTCTTGTATGAAGCAGCACGATGTTATATAACCATAACGTGACTGTTACAGCAAAATGTAATGCATGGAGGTGGACGAGGTTTGCACTACTCTGCAATTCTGAGAGAGTAAGGAAACACATTTGGAAACACACTGACTCCCACACAGCAGTACATTTACAATTTGCTAATTGCAACGTAGGATCATTTTTTTTTTCTTCCTGAAATCGACTGAATAACACCACAAGGTGGTGGGTTGCTATGGGCAACATGACATCATGACAAAGAGTCGCCCTGTTGATGGGTGACAATGTTGTGAGCATCTTGAAATGGTAACTAAGCCGATTTTTGTTCGATTTAGGTGGATTGATGGATTGGAGCAGTGCTATTTCTTTTTGTTTGTACTTTGCACTGAATACAAAGGCATGTTGACATTTCTTCAAAAGAACAAATCTTCTAAAAAGCTGTGCGTGTAATAAGCCTTGAGGTTTGATTACGGTCATAATTTCAGTTCAGCACTGTATCCCTTTCTCGGGACGGGCAATTAAATCTGTCACTCTGACGACGTGCGGGAATTTTCCGGATTCATTATTCACTATTCATTTCATGCCTGGGAGGTGGGGACTGCAATTTCCTGTAGTCATTAATGCCTTGATTTGTGAGGGAGATAAAAAACTTTTTTTTTTAATTTGCTGGATAAATATAATTGACCTCTGGTACACAAAAATAAATTGCTCTGCTACCACAACAGGGTGCACACGAGACCCTGTCATCCCTAGACAAAGAAAAGAATACAAACCTGATTTGATCCGTTTTACGGAAAGCAACGTCCTTGCCTTATTAACCTCCAATTTGAAATAAAATGATTCATGTTCAAAATGTTTCCACTGAAAGAGATGCACAAGCACCAGTCGCCTGTAAGAGCAGTCGCAATTTTGGTCATTGCTTGTCATTTTCCAAGCCTGCTCCATCACTCTGATTAATTTATTACATCACTGAGATTAGGATTGTGCCGTTTTACTGAGTCACCATGGGAGTGGATTACGGTGGTTTATTGGGTCAGGGAGAAATGAGGGATTCTTGATGGAAAAGCGGGTGTGGTTCCAGATAAATTCCTGCTGGCCCTGTGCCGCTGATCACCGATTTTGATGGATCTATATTTTATATTCAGACATCCCCATTTGTTCAGACATTTTGCTCATATCGAGTGCTTGAACCTTGAGTTTTGGAAATGTCCTGATATACTCCAACCAGCTCTGAAAAATGGTTTTACTGACAGCAGGAAGATATCTAAAATCACCGCTTAATACTTAGTTGATCAATCATCCAATCTGTAACCCCTTCAAAGGTTAAAGTAGACGACATTAATCTGTATCTTAACGATCCAGCCACAGCCCAACATATCAGATGACGCTCCAGGGAGCAACATGATTCGTCATTTTCCCCCAAGTTCCTTTAGTCACAACCCAAAGATAAGACACACTGGGTAATGCCTCCCGCCCTCCTCTAAGTAAAGACACAATCGAACCATGACAGAGCATTTTTCATCAGCGGACGGCTTCCCGTCCTGTTCGCTTCCTAATGGACCAGTGCTCTTTCCGCTCAAGAGCGCCGGCAGTGGGAGATTCATCAGCCTGAGGCAAGACCTCAGCATTCTCTGATATAGCCCATAAAGCATCGTAAACAGGTGCAATAATCAGGACCTACACCAAAATTTGATATAAAAAAAAGAATAAATCACTTTGGGATCGGTATATACAAAAGGTTCAAGTGAAATCTAAATCGAGAATGTTCTCTACTACGCAAAAGATGAGCTTGTTTCCCAAACAGAATGTCATTATAATGACAAAAGGCTATTTCTACATTTCTACCAAGATGACGTCCGAGTTCTTGCCTCGGGGTAATAGTTAAATATAAGTTTGGCTCTAAAAACCTTACAATCAGACTTCTAGAGATGAGACAGCAAAAAAAAAAAAAAAAAACCAGGCACAAGAAGAGAACATTAAGGAGTGCCACCCAATTATGCATTTGCAGAATATCTGATTTGTTGCTTGGCACAAAATAAATGACGACATCTGAGCTGATCCATAGACTGAGATGACTGTACGAAATACTATTAATATTGATAATAATAATAATAATAATAATAATAATAATAATAATAATAATAATAACACACCCAGGCTCTGTTCTATGGTTTCCTGATTACAGCACAACTCCACAAGAATTATTTAAATACACGTGAGATGCACAGGATTCATTGAGTCAGCGCAGGGGCACAGGCGTGAACAGACGTCTCAGAGACGTGATCCGAGACCAGGATCATCAGGGCGACGTTTTATTTCAACTGTGACAGCTTCCACCCCATGCCACCCCATGCCACCCATCCGTCCCTCCTACCAATGGCTCTCATGGGGCAGGTGAGGACGTGACAAGGGTGTAGCCTCCGATATGCAGAAACCTCCCACGTGTGAAATCCAGTCTTTCCCAGTAACCTCTGATCATTTCACACAACGTCCAAGAGTACCCACGTGGGCACGTTAAGGGTTCGCCTGGGGATGGGGTGATGGGTGCACACACTTCTCCATCAGTAGGCACGGCTTCACTCTTGTGCACGTTTGAAAAGCTCACCCCTTTGTGCTCTGCGTGCTTGTCGGGGTTTCCGGGTGAGGGTTTGATGGATTACACGAAATGGTGCAGTACGGTACGGACTCTGCACCTTGGCACGCGCTGCGACACGCCTAGTGGGAGAAAAACCTGCACACGCCTTTGGGATGGGTGGGGAGGTGTGTGTAGGATCTAGTGCTGTGTGCTGGTGTCGCCTGTGGGGTGTGTGTGTGTGTGTGTGTGTGTGTGTGTGTCCAGATAATCGATTTAACCGTTCCAACGACACGGCTGTACGAGTCAGATCACCCACGGTCAACATAGTGAGTTATGAATCAGCCCTCACGCGCGCGCGCGCTACTCACACCTCGTCCACGCGCCTTCAGACAGACACAAAGCAAGGCGACGCGCACGGAGGCAACGCACCCGCATCCTTCCCTACGACGAACCCGGCTTTCACGGTCACAGGGCACCCAGTCGGTCCCAGTCTTTCCATTTTGGCACGCGCGTAAAACCCCGTTTCCCCTGGACGTGCCCAGATCCGCACGTGTTCTGTCTTTTGTTCGTGTTGTGCGTCTTTGCGCCAGGTTGGTGACCTGCCTCGCGTGATGAGAGACGCAGACGGGGTAGCGGCGCGCGGTCATTTGCGCTAAATGGGTTTTTGAGGCTCGGACGGTCCTTCTATGGCCATGATCCGCTGTGCACAGGGATGGGGCAAAAGGCACCGCCCCAAAATCAAACACACCGCACTTGATCACGACACACACACACACACACACACACACAGCCCCAATTACAAACAACACATCGATGATAATAATAATAATGTATATATGTATACACACACACACACACACACACACACACACACACATATATATATATATATATATAAGGCTAGATATTGTGTGTGAAGCTCGAGGGGTAAATTCAGTACGGAAGGCATTGAGGATGAAGCAGAGGTGGGTGTGGAGAACGGCTCGTTCTGTTGAAGTCCCTCCATTCAAACGGCTAGAAATAAGTAAAAAAACAACAACACACAAACACGAACATCTGTGATACATCTGGTGTATAATAAGGTGTGAACAGACGCATCGGCAGCGTGCACGCTTTGGAGCTCGGGGTGAGCAGCAGTCAGCTGCATGTGCAGACACCCAGGCGGACCGCGCAGCTCGCGACAAAGTATCAGTGAATGATCAAAGCCTTTCGGCTCGTTCACTTACCGACTTCATGGCAGCTGCCATATCGTCATATCTCTCAGCCTGCTCGGCCAGCCTGGCTTTCTGAACCAGCTGCTCGCGGTCCACCATTTTGGCTTTAAATGAATGTCTCGGGTAGAAGACGTTACTTGACGGTGTGTTAAATTGTGTATATGTGTATATATATTATTATTATTATTATGATGCTGAGTGCGGGTTTTTGTTTGTTTTTTATGTTTTTTTTAAAGCTGGGACTATGATGCAGTGTGGAAAGCGCGCGCTCCTTCTCGCCGCTGCAGCTGCTCCGGGCTTTCTGCGCGTGCCGACAGGACGCCCCTCCCCCTCCTTACGCTTTCTCCCGATTGCGTCATCATAGAACAAATGAGGCGTGGTCCTGGGTGGTGACGTCACGGCCCTTATATGGGCAGGTGGGCGTGTGTGGGGTGGGCGAGCGGCGAATCGATGTAGAGCTGAAAACGAGGAGCTGGGAGTCGTGGGAACTGTAGTCGGAACCTTTTGACGGTCCTTTTAAAAACGTCCGTGCAGTCTGAAAGCTCTCAGATCCGGACTGCAGGCAATGTTTAAAGCATGACAGATTATTATATAAGCCTGTAAGATCCTGAATGCTAGTCACCGATTTCTATCAAAGTGCATCCCAGCTGTAGGTTGAATTGATTGGATGGCACCTAATGCTAAAGGGCATTGTGGGATTTCAGGACAAACTGTTCCACCCTGGGTGGTTTATGAAATAGCAAAACAAACAAAACAAAACAAAACAAAAAATCCTGACCAGGGTATGATATAGCAGGTGGGGTGTGGTTATGGACATATAGGTGCTGTATGCTTATAGATATGGATAAATATATATAAAAGAAATATCAAGATGTTTCTGTTCTGAATGAAAGTGATGTTGGATAAACTAGCAGACTGACCTGCTGGCCATTTTGGTTTATTGCATTGCAGTGAGAATGCTGGGAGATCCAGTCTCTGCTATCGCCTTCCCTGCCTCTTTCTGTCTAGTCCACACCCTTCTCTCTGTCTCTTTCTCTCTCTCTCTGCCCCCCCTCACTCTCTCTCACTCTGCCTCTCACTCCATCTGTCTGTCTCTCCCACACCATCTCTTTGTCCCATCTCACCACACCATGATGCACCAGTGAGCAGCTGTTTTGAGGATGAGGTGCTTCGTTTTTTGTGTGCTGTTTTGAAAGAAAGTGCCAAATGGCTGCAGGATCTCAGTAATCCAGAAGAATCCATTGTGCAGCCTAGTGTTTTGTAAGAGGAGGGCCTGGGTCAAGAATTGCACAGACCAACAGAGGACTTGATTTCGCCCTCCTTGCACGTAAAGCATTTCACAGGCATTTGCGTGTGAAATACTGTGAATTGATTCCAAATCTTAATCCTAACCCCGACCTTGTCTTTATTCACCGATCCCACCTTTTCCATTTTTGTTACAATAGCAATATTTGAGCCCTGAGTTCTGAGCAGTATTGATCCAATACTGACATTGTCTTAGTGACCAAGCTGCCTCTCTTAAGCAAAGTAAAAAAACATTTTGGTTATGTACTTCAGTGGATCATTTTAGAGAAACTGTCGAATCGAATCCAAACCCAGGGCAGAATTTCATTTGTATATCAACCCGATACCAATAATCAGTGTCGAGCTCCCTCTTCCTAACCTGATGAAGTCATTATTTCCATGATCCTAATGAAAGGAAGGCAGGAGGGAAGGAAGGAAGGAAGGAGAGGAAAGGAAAGGAAACAGGCGCACACGTAAAGTTTGTGCCAAAAATGTGACGAAAAGTTTAATGTCTTTAAGCACCAAGTTTGCATAATAAACATCTAAAGTCTTATTGTAGGTTTTTATCAAAAAGGATTTTACAGATGTCCTATTGCAGAAGAATTTTTCTCTTGAAAAAGAGCATCTGAGCATCTGAGAATAGTTTACTCCTCTTCAATTTGTAAATATCTGTACAACATGAAAAGTCCAGTTGCATACATCATTTTTCCCAAAAACGGTTCAATTACAGGGGTCAAAAGTTTAGGAATCATTACATCCTGCAAAGAATGTTACCATTTCTAAAAGCAAAGAAAAAAGCCCACAAATGCTTTAAAGAACAAGTTATGCCTCCAGAATAAGTCTTAAGACATTAGCGCATTGTTTGTTTACTTATTTTTTATTTATTTGCACAAAATGTACATCCTGTCCAACACAAAATCCCAATCTGTCGATATAAACTACTCTGGCAGTTTTGAGTGGCGTTAGAGACGGATAAAAACACGTTCATGTTAAAAACTGAAGCTCTGAATTTCGGAGATTTCTTGCATGATGTTTAACTAATGTTATTCGAGACCTTTAAACCTGAGAATATCTTATTTCTTTTTATCTAAATATTCTAGATATCATATATATAGATGACATGCTTTCAGGTTATCCGTTCACAGATGACCTTCCGTGTAATATTTATAGCTTTTTATTCAATAGAATATACAAACCCTTTCTAATGACCCATTTGTTTTACTCATATTTAGTGTATTTTACATTTTAATAAATGTCCCAGCAGTTCCACAATGCAGTGGCAAGCATGACTAGCATAACATGCTTGCATACCAAAAATCTTAATATTGTATCTAGGAAAAAAAAATTAGGGAATAACAGATTTTTCCACTGTGTATCAATTACGTTTCCATGACAAATCTGGCATCATGACAATTCTGTGTTTCATATTTGTACGTTTGTACGTATTTGGTATTAATACATTCATAAAGTGCATAAATAAAATAAAATCGACCGATTTCTGTATATAAGCATAATTTGTCATATCTTTTGGTTTCAGATCAGGAAGCCATTTATATCTTCAGTGTATCAACGTGAGTGGAAATTTACAAAATGTACATGTCCTGTCGCCACTCTATAGACCACAGGTGGAAGGGGAGGGGCTTTTGATGGTGGATGGAGTCATGTGAGAGAGCAAGTCACACCAGCATCCTCTGAGTGGTCACAGTTGTGCACGTCCCATGGTATGTGGGAGCACTCCTGGAGGGACAGCTCTGTGCCTGTGCACTTCACATTGTCCAGGAGAATGGTGCCAGCGCCTGGTCCAAAGAAGGACTCCATCTGTGCGGCTACAGCATCGCCGCATCCCAGCAGCCTGCACACCACCTGGGCATCTGGAAGGTCCCAGGCGTCGTCACACACAGTCCCCCATGAACCCCTTTGATACAGCTCTACTCGGCCCTCGCACCGGTGCTGTCCACCCGATAGCCTCATCGCACCTACAGCGAGACACAGGTGTTGGTACAAAGCACTAAGTTCATGAAATGCAAATATATATTTAAAAAAAACTGGAAAATATTGTGTACATTAGGGAATTCAAGAGGTATTAGTGCTTAATTTGGAAAGGCTTTTTCCTGAAGAAAAGGGAAAAACAAAATGAATGCTGTGGTAATCAGTGGAAGCTTTAAAGATTAACTTAAGACACTCCAGGCTCAAAACGCAACAGGATGAAAGTCCACATCAAAACATCAAATTACTGAGAGCGAAGTGGAGGAGGCAACTCAAAGTGCTTTACGTAATAGTAAAAGAAGACGGGCGCAATAAAGTGAAACTGAAATCTAAAATGACTACAAATAAAATAAGTAAAGCAAAATAACATGAGTGAATGAATAAAAGAGAAGAGTCGTCTTCTTTCGCTTAATCCTGGTCAGGGTCGCGGGGGGAAGCTGGCGCAAATCCCAGCTGACATCGGGTGAGAGGCGGGATACGACCTGGGCGGGTCACCAATCCACCGCAGGGCAACACACAGAGACAGACAACCATTCACACTCACATTCACACCTAGGG
>JAQLOM010000017.1:6024442-6035959 GCA_030068315.1 Chrysichthys thysi
TTTGATATACGAGTAATTTGAATTACGAGCTCCGTCACGGAACGAATTAAACTCGTATCTCAAGGTACCACTGTACTAGTTGAATAATGAAACATCTTGAACTTCATTCCTATAGCTCACACTGCCATGCATTACATTTGCAAAACCAGCAGCAGGAAAGACCAAAATGTAGAATTTTCAGATATTCAGTTATTTATCAGATAAGCTACTAAAGTAGTTTGCCAGATAAATCATGTTTTGCTTTGCTCTGCAAAATTTTGTTGTGTTCCACGTCATCCGAAACGAGGTGCATCACGATGCTACTGGGCTTTTTAAAGGGAAGCTGTGTACCATTAAAGGCAATTGGGAGCGTTTCTTTATACAAATGGCCGTGCACAAGAGCATCAATTTAGCATGTGTGGGTTTTCATCAATGGCCTTTGCTGATAGCTGTATGTACGAACATGTGATAAACACTGATTTTCTTGCATGTATGGGCAGCACAAATTTAGTACTTGTTTTATGCGGGCTTTGATAAATGAGACCTCAAGTAGCTGAGGATAAAATTCACCCATTTAGTAAAGAATGTGGGATTACCATGTAGAAAGAAGTAAGGAAAAAGAAGAAAGACTCATTGAAGCAAAATTCACCAAATTTCCAGTTAGCGCCATGGCAGGGGTGATGTTTAGCTATTTGGAGCTGCATCCATTCTGGTAGTTTCGCGCAAGATATAAAGGCGTGTAACACTGAATATAGAGGTCTGTCCAGGCAGTCTGAGACACATGTCTTTTTCTTTGTCCTTCACCTTTCTTTTGTACCTTCTCTGTTGCTTTGGTTCTCGTAACGCTTCGTGTTAACATTGTGACCTGCCCTTAATTCTGTATAAGTATGAATTGAACTGCCTGTGTAATAATCCCTCTCATCCAGGTGATGTACCTCTCAGGTTCTCTCACCTCATCCTCGGGAATGACTTTGTTCTTAAGGTCTCATCTAGTTCCCCCGGTCTACCACATTACAGGCCAGTCCTTTTGCTCAGTACGGTAAAGGAAGCGACCTTAACTTCAGCCCAGATTGCTTTCTGTGACACGGCCGGTGGGTGCTATAAATATGATTTCCGCATCTCGTTTTCTCTTTCCCTCAAAGGAGCAGCCGTATATATATTTTCATATATGAGAAATGAACTGGATGCATCACGTATAACCATGCAATGTTGATTGAAGACCTTGCTTTCTTGCATTGATGTACAAAAAAACCGATAAAATGAATTTAGGATCTGATGATTGTGATTATAATTGTAAATGTGTTGTCCAACGGCTGATCAGTCTTGAGTATGTTTTCTTGCATCCACTGCTAGGGTCCCATTTTATTTTCGCCCTGCCTGTACATGGTGTGTGGTTTAAAAAAATAATAATAAAAAGAAAGTGGCCTCGTACACTGTTCTTGTGCATCACTGAGGAGTGGGTGGATGGATGAAAGTCTACCAGGAGCTGCGCTTTGATTGAAACCTGAGCTGAATCAAATCACCCATCTGGATCAAGCTGTTCTGTGCATTTCATTCACTTAGCAAGCCAACCACTTATTATATTATATTATATTTGGTTACACTTAATGCCGAGTAAGTCACTCTTGCGTGTTTTGAAACCACCCTATACAAATCAATTCATTGAATTCAATTGACGCAGTCAGCCCTAGTAATGAATGTAGCTGAGTATTTTTTTTTTAAATACCGCACTGTATGCTTTTTTCATCTCAGATCACGTTTATGCTTATTTTGTAGCTATGAACCTTTATGTCCTCAAAAATGCTGAATAATTTGCATAATGATACATTTATGTCCTGCGTGTATTAGCTAAAAGCTCGTTTTACACCGCTGCTTGTAAGATTCTCAGCCTCTAGAGAAATAAATGTGCGATTATGTGGTACGTCCCATAATATTCCACTGACTGCTCGCACACAGTGCACACTAGAGACAAAAATAAACACACAGGCACCGAGACGGAGTTAATATCTCTGAAATGAAACTCTTGGAGTCTGTTTGGGAAACTAATTAACAGGACGGTGTCTGGGATTTGGTAGAAACTCTGAGAGAGGGTCGGGATCTAATAAACTTCCTTTATTAGACACACGCACCGTTGCCTGTCATGTTTGTTTAACAGTGTTTTATCGTGAATATTGTGCAGCAGGTCTATTTGTGTGTATACACACTGATGAAGAGATGCAGCGTGTCTGTCGGGAGTTGATAACATGATGTAATTTCCTGTTATGTCTATATCCCGGCGTATTCGACCAGCACGTCTCCGTACGTCATTGGCAACACTGTCTGTCTCTGGTAATGTCTGCGGAGTGTGTGTGTGTTTGTGTCCCCCCACTCATGTGTGTGCCTGTCCCACAGCCCACCGCACTGCCTCTTCAGCAATCAATAGGCACCAACATCATTCCAGCGTCATCTCCATGGAAACCAGCTCTCCCGGCAGTTGTGATTGGCTCTGACTCCGAGCCTGCCTGCTTGCGATTGGTGAGCTGAAAGCAGCCATCCCACCCCCATTCTCTCTCTTTATCATATAGGTACACACAAACACGCACTGGCTTTTTCAGTCGGGCAGTCTTCAGCGAGCTTTCTTGCTTTTGGATCCTTTCGGATATAATGTCCTCTCAGAGAGGACGGATTAGGCAGCAGTGAAGCAGCAGAGGACAGCTCCGTCTCATCCTCCAAGTGGCATGATTGCGGAAGAGGGAGAGAGGAGAAGAAGGAGGATACATCGTGTACATTAATCTAGAGGAGCTTATTTATTAAGCGCTTGAAATAAGCATTCGGTGTCTTCTGACAGATTCTGTGCCTATCCTGTGAAGAAGTAGGAACCCTCCTCTAAAGGGAACGTGTATGTAGGGATGTTGTGATGTTTCAGACAGCTTTAGAGCTGCATCCTTTGGGCTGAATCTTTTCCGCAACGCAGGAGGCAACGTAACATCACCTCGGTTTTCACGTGAGCATGTTTCTGAAGGACATCCTGCACAGTTGATTGACTGCTAACCCTCTGCTGTTTGTTATTAGTGTATAAGAGAAGAGCTGTTACACTCTGACGTGATGCAATCTTTGCTTTTGTATGAATAATCACCAGCTTGACCGCTTGCATACTGTGACTGTGCATTTTTTGCTTCTCTACGTGACTCCTGGAGGTTACTCTCTAAGTACTAAGCTGTACATGTGCATTGCTTTTATAGATCAAACTCCAAAGTCAGCCTGTGCTAGGTCACTCGTGTTTTAAAAAAGAACCCCTATTGCTTTTCATGTTGTTCTGTTCTGCCCCGTCGATTGGCGTTCACAGAAAAAAAAAAGCGTCAGGGTTGACGTTTCTTTAGTCTACATTACAGCATTGCTCGTCTTAATCATCTCAGACTCAGCCTTGAATGAAGCTCCGACACGGCCCTCCTGTTGCCTTGCTGTTTAATGTGGCAGTGTTGACCCCCCTGCTTTGCTCAGCGTGCAGTCAGAGGGAGCGATGCATGACCTATGCACCAGACCGGAAACCCTTGAACCCTTGCAGCACTTCTCCCCCGTAACTGCCTCCAGTGCGAGTGAACCTGAACCACCAGCTGGACCAGAGCATCCAGAGCAAGAGAAGCCAGAAAAGGAGAAGGGAACACCGGACACTGTGAACATGGCAAACCTGGGCCACAGTACCATAACCATCGGGAACAGCAGCATGCTGGGGAAACGTCACCATTCTCTATATGAGGATTTTGCAAACCATGAGGCGCGAGGATTCATAAAGGTAAGCTGATCGCCTAGAAATTAACGCTAAGCATCTCAACGATGCAACTCCAACATAAAAACACTGGGGGCAGTCTGGCATAATGTAACTCCACCCCAGTGACAGGCTGAACCAACCAGAGCTGTGTTTCTATTCTTTCGAGAATTTTCTAAAGTAAGTAAAGAATAAACCGTAACAGGGTGTGCCGTCACAGGAAAATAATCACCAACAGACCCCAAGACAGCAACAGCATGTCTCAAAGGGATTTATTCATCTTACCCCATGGCAGTTTGCCAGTGATTACATTAGTTTATTCATTTAAGAGGTAGTTCTTGGTATAGCAGCTACAAAGAGTCATTCTCACACCAGCATTTCATTGGATTGAAAACACAGTGTACGCCACTACCGCTAGAGCTAGTTTGCCCACGTGAGATTGTACACGGCACACTATTGGCTGAAGGATGGGAGACGACCAACCAGAGCGCTGTGTTCTGTATCCTGGGCGCTGATTGGCTCGGTGACCGTTTATCTCATCATCATCACCTTCATCGTCATCAGTACTACACAGCTAATTCATCATCTTGATCATTCAGGTTGTAGTATACTTCACTGGTGAGTACCCATATAGAATTTTATATGTTGTTAAAATGACATAGGTTTAAGAGAGTAGAAAGTGTTTAAGAGCATAGGAAGTGTTTATAAGAGTGGGGGAAAGGTTAATAAGAGAGTAGGAAGGGTTTATAAAGCCTTAAAATCTATATAAATAAAATAAACATAAGGTTGCTACTTCTCGGATTTCATCTATCGCGGGGGAGCTCTGGAACGTAACCCCAGCGATAGGTGACGGATGACTGTATTAGGCTGTATGGGTGTCGTGTGGAAACAGGAGCAAAGCGGTAAATTTGAAATGCTAATCTTTCCCCTAGCAACCTAATAACATTGCCGGTAATCTTTTGTCACAGTTCCAGTGAGAATTGGATCCGCTGGATTAACGTGTTGTGACCAGTCGTGAGGTTACTGGTAGATGGCGTAAATTCATCGTTGCTATTTAAAAAAAAAAAAAAAAAAAAAGTAGCCTCTATTTTCTGCTTCCTGAATTTCCTTTTTACAAAGTGTCCGTGGAAAACTCATGAATAATCACAACTAAAGTGCTACCTGATTGGCTAGTGGATGCTTTTCCCTGTCAATCTGGCAGCACTTTCTTCATGAATACGCATTAGATTTGTATTCACCAGCCAACTGGCTAGCACTTTCCTTATGAATATTTGTGAGATTGCCCCCACCACCCTGCAAAAAGGAAATCACATCCGCTTCATATGGCTCATCTGATGGCTTTAGATCGGCATGCAATTCCTTTGCACTGTAGAAATACAGGAAGTCCTCGGTTTACGACGTCATTGACCTACGGCGTTTCGTGGTTACGTCGGTCTCCATCTCCCATAAATTTATTAAGAAAGTCTTAAAAAGAGGCTTTATTTACATTCACTGTTGATATTTAAATGAATGCAGCGCTCAGGTCAACCTCTCAACCAAATCCGACAGCGTTCATACAAACCCTGAGCACAAACATATGGACCAATCAGCACCGAGTCCTTCGCCACGTCTGCGCGATTGTTTTTCTTTTTTCTTTTCGTTACCTAGTTGGAGATCCAGGTGCTGTATTAGGTGCTCTATTAGGCTTTTTTAACATTATGCAGTGTTGTACAGTGTGCGAGTGCCGACTAACGGTGAAAATCGTGTTTACGTCAAGCCGTAGGAACGGAACTCTGCCGTAAATCGAGGACTCCCTGTATGTTTTTTTTCCGAAGCAAATGGCTTCTTCTGCTTGAACCAAACTAACGTTCAGAAACAAGAAAAGAACTCTGTTGCTAACTAAGGAGCTAATGTTTCAGCTAGGGCTTTTCACAACCATATTGACTTCCCCCTCACCAATTATATGTGATATCTGCTATAGACTTTATTTATTTATCTATCTATCTATCTATTTACACATACGCTCGATAGCAGTCCATTAAACACAGTCAAGTGGGAATACACGACACCCATTACTTTACCAATATGAAATACTGAGTGGAAATGAAAATTTGTCACCTGTCCTGTGTTGTTTTTTCCTGATACCTTAACAGGTTTCGTATGTGAAAGAAGCTTATGCTACAGAATACCAGAAAGGCCCAATGTATGAAAACTAAAGTGGAGAGCCATTCTGGGGTTTTTTCCCCCCCAGATTGTTCCTGAGGTAAAATCATACAACAGCTGAGAAGGATTAGAGGTGAACCCTAACTGTCTTCTTCAGCATAAAAGTACACACAGATTGGCTCAGTGTCAGTATAATCCTCAGAGAAGCACGACCAAATCGGCTCTTCTTGGCTCCAGGCAATGGATTATCCTGATAACAGGATGAAGGCTTTTCTGTCATGACACTCAGGAGCCCAACCAGACAGACCAACAGTGATCTCCAGCATCGAGGAGAAGAACATCAGCTAAGGATAAACGACATGATGACAATATCACGATTCATGATATGCATCATTTAAATACATATACACACACACACATTTTATATACATACATACATACATACATACATACATACATACATGTGTGTGTGTGTGTGTGTTTTAGTTATTTTTACTTACTGAAATTTAAGTCTCATTCAAAGTACTCTCCCTGCGAATGAATGCAACAGTTTTCCCGCTGCTGGAAATATTTTTGGAATTACTGAAAAGGAACGTTGTCCAAGACCTGCAGCGATTTTTCTTCAACTTCCTCCAAAGTACAAATACGCTTTCCTCTGAATTTTTTTTCCATATACGGGAACAAGAAAAGTCACACGGAGCAAACTCAGTGAAGTATGGAGGCTGAGGGACAACGGTCATCTCGTTTTTCGACAAAAACTGTTGGACACGGAGGCCGTTATGGGCTGTGGCGTGGTGTGCACACTCACTGTCCTTTATGATCACCAATCACCAATCAAAAGAAAAAAAAAAAAACGCAGCGCACGTTTAACAAACATCCAATGAAAAAACCTGACGTAGAACGCAGTACGAACAACACAGAGCAACTAAACTTGTCAGACTACCACATAACACAGTAGGCATGCTACACCCAGCGGCGAAATTCACAACTATGTCTAGATTGTGTGCTAGGTACATACAGTGGACCCTCAGCTCATGAACTTAATTCCTTCCGAGACTCTGACCCTAATCATTTTTCCCATTGAAATGAACGGAAATATAATTAATGTTTTTCAGCCCTCACAAACATGTTTTTAAAGTGTTTTACGGGTTTATGTGTGGCGATGAAACAGAATAAAATTAAAATCACCTTAATTATAGAAACATAAAACTAAATGAAATAAACAGATGATTTTACTGCATGTTACCTACAGATACGTAGTTGCTGGCAGAAGGATATGGTGGCGGTTCTCATGTTTAGCAATTATTTCTTTATATGTATTTATACTGTTATATGCTTAGGCTTCTTACTCTCACTACCATTTCCACTTTCTTGGGACCCTTAATGAAGGCTTATGGACCAAAAATGCAGAGAAACACAACGAAAAAATGCTGTGAGCAATTTTTGTGAGTTTTAAGCACAGAGAAACAACCAAGAAAACTAACCTTGCATGAGTCGACTTCTGGGGTTAAAGAAGTGAGGAGGAAGTTACTGTACAGGGGATGAACACACGTCTGACCGAGACTGATTAAAGGGGCATACATGTCTTTGTTAGGTACGCAATACACAACTGCGCAATACACAGACAGAAAATGGGAAAACATTGGTGTGTACGAAACAGAAGGGGAAAATGGCCGGGGCTGTGTTTGTTCGGCACTCGAATTATGTGGTCGTGACCAGATGAAAAGTTTTGGTGCATTTTCTGTTCAGGAACCGATTTGTTCGGTTACATTTCGGTACCCCTTTGTATGTGTACAGACACACACTCACACACATTGTTGTATTTTTTAAGTGGTTATAAATAATAATAATAATAACAACAACAACAACAATAATAAGAATACATTACTTGTTTATTATTCATACAAAATGTGAGCAAAAATTCAGAAATGACCAAGAAAGCAGCTAAGAAGATAAAGTGCCTCAAGCTGGACAACGCCAGAGAGATCTTCTGAGTAATCTTCTACTTAACGCGGCAGGATGTTTTCTCGGGTAGAAAAACGCTACTGCTGGAAGAATGTTTCGTAACATGGGTTGTGCTGTGTCACTCTACACAGCGTAGATTATGATCTTGGCCACGAGCAACACGTTAATACACATTCAAAGAGAACTCAGGGCTGCATCTCAAACCACTTAATGTCTAGTAACCCTTTAGTGTGTCTAAATGCACATCTGGGTAACATTCTCCAATATGGAAAAATCGACTGATCTGGTTTTTGCTTCTAGTACCTGTCTGACTGTTTCACTTTCTGACTGCTGCTTTGTTTACACGCTCACATGCTTGTTCTCACCCGAGTGGCTAACACCTCTGGCCCGTCACAGTGCAGTCCTGCTTCTTTCGTGCCTAAAGTTGAGACCTGATGACATTTGATGCATCTGAGCTGCTGGACAAGTACAAACTGAGAGCACAATTTTAATCATTAATAAATACATCAGGGCCTTAATACCTGCCCTGTTTCCACTGCTCTCATTTATTCTGTTTTAGTTTCCTCACCCATCAACAGCAGGGTGAAATATGGGTCAGGAAACCACCGCAGAACAGCTCCTGTCTCCTGCCTCCATGAGCATTTTTATCGACTGAACGTTCTCGATATTTATTTGCAAAATATTCCCAAATATTCCGTGAGATGATTAAGAAAGCTCACACCCGTGCATGATTCATGCGTCTCCACTTTTACACGACAAACTGCTGAATCACACAGTCAGCCTGTGGAGTAACAGGAAACCCATACTGCCAACGAGATCGTAACAGCTTTTCCTCAAGCGTACGGAAAATATCATTCAGTTCGTGCTGCTTTAAATAAGGCCACAATTAGTTTTTATTTTAAACAGCCAGAAGGCGATCACTGTTGGGTTAAGAAGGAAACTGTGCTGCCATACGTCACTGTCGGATGACTGAAAACAAAAAGCTGGAATGCTAACTGTGTGAAGAATGAAGAGTAGCTTATGGAACAGGAATGGCTTGTGAGGGTGGAGGGGCAGAGCCTGAGGTGGCACTGGCCCTGGTACAAACCCTACAACCCCTGTCGTTCACCACTTCATCCCATTCAGAGGACCAATTTTCTGCAGCATTTCATGCCATGAACCTGAACATGTATGATGTTGACAGACATGGCAGGTTGTTCCGTGGGAACACAGGACAGGACAGGTCTGCCTATGATGTATCACACCACTCAGCAAGAGAAGACAGTTAGGAGTGAGGATGCAACGCGACTCTGAATCAACTTGATTACAAGAAGTGAATTAAAAACACAGCGTGATTTAGATTAAGTGCAGCATTTTTATTTTCTTGTAGCTACAAGTTGCTACACGGAGCCACAAGACGCGAACTGAGCCAAAGGACGGAGCTGGAATGCAAAAATGTGACGCGGAAGGGATAACCGAAAATCGTCAGACGGAGGAAAGAAAAAATAAACCCAAGACGTGATAGACAATAGATTTTAAACCCAGACTCTGGGTTCTTTGTGCTTGGGTTGACTTTTGTGTGTTCAACATCTACTCATAGCAAAGGTTTCTTTACACTTCTCCCTTGCTGTATTTCTGATCAATGAATGAAAGAGCGTTACGGCTATGTTTTCAGCCCTATGTGCCACTCAGCCAGGGTTTCTGTTTGTTTGTTCCGTTTGTTGCTTTTCGCTAACAAAAAAAGCTGTATTCCGACTCTGATAATGTCCCAATAGATGTGAACGCACCCCGAAACCTCTTACACCTGTCCTGTACTGAGAATGCAAGAATCGGTATGACAATCAGCACAAGGAAATGAAGACTTCTTATCACTCTAATAATAACTCTGGCACTAGATTCAGATCTCTCCTGTCCAATAGGAGCACTCATTCAATTCAATTCAATTTGTAGATCACCTTTAACAATGCACACTGTCCCAAAGAAGCTCCACAGAAGTATATCAATTCCAATCAGAGACTTATTCATCTATAAACGTATCTATAAACATATACTGTACGTGGACACCCTGGGCAGGTCACCCATCCACCGCAGGGCCAACACACAGAGACAGACAACCATTCGCGCTCACATTCACACCTACGGCCAATTTAGATAGACAGAGATGGATGGATGGATGGATGGATGGATACTTTATTAATCCCAAAGGGAAATTCACATAGTCCAGCAGTAGCATATTGATAAAAGACAATATTGCATTAAAAAGTGATAGGAGTGCAGGTATAACAGGCATGCATGTATGCAAATGTGCAAACACTGCAAGACAGAGCAGGCATTACAAAGACATTACAATGTCTTTGGACTGCGGGAGGAAACCGGAGTACCCAGAGGAAACCCACGGGGACAGCATGCAAACTGCACACAGAAAGGCACCCGGATAAACCCCCGGGGGATCGAACCAGGAACTTCCTGCTGTGAGGCGACAGTGCTAACCACTACACCACCGTGCCACCAAATATATGATATGATATGATATATGATATATGTAATGATATATGATGTGATAAGATAAGATAATCCTTTATTAGTCCCACAAGTGGGAAATTTGCAATAATATATAACATAATACAATATAATACATCCCTAATGAATAAGCCTGTGACGAAGATGGCAAGGGGAAAACTCCCTGAGACGACAAGAGGAAGAAACCTTGGGAGGCAACCTTGTCCACCCCCTTCTTCTTCATGGACAGTTTTGATTTCCGGCTTAAATTACGTCAAATCCATGTCAGAATAACCCAAATGACGTCATTACGCAAGAACGCTTCCCAAACAATACTGATATAAGTGTGTGGAGCTGATTTCTTGACCTGCGCTACAAGCGTACAACATTTACAAATAAAAACTTCCACACTAGTTTTATGACCGGTCAAGATAGACGCTTGTCTTGTGTGCTGACCCTAAAAGTTTTCTAAAAATGCGCCTGTTAGCGTAAAAAAAAAAGACCCCCAAACCAAATCATCAGCACTGTGTACACGGGCACTGAAGCTCGACTCCGCAAGCTGAAGAATATTTAACGTTACAACGAAACCGGAGTCCTGCTAACACCGTTAGCCACCTAGCCGGCTAGGCTAATTCTACAGCTACCGGATGCTGCGCTACCCGCTAGTATGCTAACTAACTGTGGAATGGGCGAACAACATTCAAGCTACGAGTCACACAAGCCTATTGATTCGAAAGATATATTAAAACAAAGACCTGGCATAAGCATGTAACTTACCAATGCACTGGCCGACGGGAGTGCTAAACGGATTCCCCAACAAGAACTCCATCTTGATCACAACAAACCCTGCACTGGCAGGAGATGACGGTGGGCGGGCGCAGAACGAAGCATCCCCCAGGCGAGATGTGATTGGAGAACAAAGATTAAAACCTATCCACGGATTGATGACAATGCTTGTCAATCAAACACCGAGTGCGATTTGTGCTGCCTTCACACGCTCGTCTATTTTACTCATGTGTAAAACCGATTTCCAGCTATTTAAGCGCTCGTTTATTTGTATTCGCGTGTAAGTGCGCCCATGTTAACTAGTTAGTTAGACGAAACAATAGGATATTATTGATCAGATAAATAAACAAAAAAATAATAAATAAATAAGCCCAAGTGTTATAAGGAACACTCTTGTAGTCTCAGGGAATTTTTCCTTGCCA
>JAQLOM010000017.1:6048167-6058770 GCA_030068315.1 Chrysichthys thysi
TGTGTGTGTGTGTGTGTGTGTGTGTGTGTGTGTGTGTGTGTGTGTGTGTGTGTGTGAGAGAGAGAGAGAGAGAGAGTTTGGGGATGATTGCATAGAGCAGAATTAAGGCCTCTAGACTTAAAAGAAGCTAATCCAGTAACTGTGCAAAATGAAACCACGCACCAGCTTTTCTCCGTGGGCTTTCGGTTGGCTCGTTTGAAATACAAAAGGTCACAGCCGAATTTTTAACACCGATTTTATGCTAGCCATATTAAAAAGGGGGGGGGGGGGACTGACCTCATGCTCAGTCCTTAAAGCAAGATGGTGGCTATGTGGCAGTGCGTGGGCTGAAGCGAGGATTAATTATACAGAGGCTGCGTGTTTGCTAAGTCCTCCACACTGCTGTAGGGCGTAATTCAGAGGCCGAGATCAGCATCATTTGTATCTGTAGCCATTTTTAGAGTTAATTATTAACTGTTGGAAATCGCTTTTGTTAGGAAAGTACGGGGTCGGTTGTGAGAGGGCACACGTGACACTATCACTTGCACAAATCAGCGACAGGCTGCCATGGTGACACTCACTCCTCCGCCTGCCTGCAAAAGTGACTTAAGATTTTTCAAAGTTACGATGACGATTGTGATGTGCTAAAAATTGTAACATATTTGGCAAATATTTTAAATTCACAGGCAGGCATCGCTGACAGGCCAGCATGACGGCGTATGACATATCCAGATCCGCACACGCGGATCACTGACCTCGTGCGATGCCTCGCTCTCTCCCGCAACTCACGGAGTTACCTGGCGTATCGGTGTACTGTACAGTGCAATACCGCGTTGTTTTTTTATGTGTGTGTGTGTACTTCAAGAGCTAATTTTAATTCAAAAGCATGTCTTCTACAAGAAAAGACTCCTGGGTAGGCTAGGCTAAACAGGGCTATGCTAGGCTGAGATACCTAAGCTAGGCTAAGTTGTTCAACACAGTGGTCCGACATGCGATATTTTCAACTTAAAATGGGTGTGGCACAACAAATCTCCATCATAACTTGAGGACCACATGTACTTGAATATACATTTGATATACATTACTGTGCAAATGTCTTAAGCGCATACAAAGAAATGCTAGATAGCAAAGATGCCGTCAAAAATAATGACATTAAATGTTTCATATTTATAAAATACTATAAAACGCAATAATAAATAAAACAAAGTCAATATTTGTTGTATTTATTATTGTGTTTTGTGTTATTGTGTTATTGCTTAAAAAACGTAGTCTCAGTTACACTCTGAGCAGTTTTTAAGGAAACAAGCTGCTAAGTTACCCTGAGCATCTTGGAGAATCTGCGAGCGTTCCTCTGGAGACTTGGTTTTTTTTTTGTTGTTGTTGTTGGGGGTTTTTTTGCATGCAAAACCCAGGAGCCTTCATTATGTTTTTTTGTCTCTAAAGTGGTTTCTTACATATGTTGCCTTCTTCACTGACATATAAGGATTTTTTGTAGCATTTAAGTTTGCACTGAAAAACTAACGTTTGGAAATTTTTAAATGTTTAATGTCAGGAAATAAAACAAAAGATTAAAAAAAAAGGTAGCTAAGCCTTTTGTACTGTAATTTGTACACAGTACTGTAATTTCCACTGATATTACCATGAAAGTAATACAGGTAGTTCTCAGGTTACGATGGAGATGCGTTCCGATATCACCATCGTAAATGGAAAATATCGTATGTAGAACCACTGCTTAGCCTACCTTAGCCTAGCCTACCATCAGAGACATGCTGGGCGTTTAGAAGACATGATTTTGAATTAAAATGAGTTCTTAAAGCACATAAACAAAACAGGTGGTAATGCACTGTACAGTACACCAATATACAAGTTAACTCCGTGAATTGCGGGAGAGAGTGAGGCATCACGCTAGGCGAGTGATGCGTACATCGGGGCATCGTCCGTGTACATCTGAGCAATGTCCAAACGTCCACAAACACTAATTTAAAAATGAGAAATGTTACGGCTGACCCAGCTCTCCGTTAATTAGCATAGTACTGCAGAAAAGTCATTGACTAGCGTTGCGTCTTTTTTTTTGCTCTTAGAGCTTGTGTGTATATTAAAGTTGCACCGGTCGACCAGTCAGTTTCATTCTGATTAGATCTGACCAGTGACTGGTTCATCAGCCTATCGTCGGTGTCCTGAGCTGATTTTGTCCACTTTTCCTAATGGGGTATATGCACGCTCACTTCTGCATCCTGACTAAGCCTACTGCTTCACTTCCGGCGCAGGCTATTTCACCGCAGATTAGCTTTATCTATTAACCGACATGGCATTTTTTTTTTTTACTCGGTTTCTCCAAGATTTGCCACTAATGACCGTTAGCGAAGTTAGTCGTATTTTCCAGTCACTGGATCATACATCCACGAGTAAAAAGGAGAAGAAAAACGCCCATTAAAGCCTATTAATGTCTATTAAGGCCCAGAAGCGCATGAGGTGCTCATAGCAAATCTACGTATTACAATAACGATATGTTAGCATGTTCTCTTCGAACAGTCAATGACTTACAGTTTTTTATTCATTAAGTAATATCATGATCAGTGGAGCTATATCTTACCTTGTGAAAAAAAATGTATGTTTTTGTCTGAGGCTGCAAAACGGTGGATGCCAAACCACTGCTTCACAGTGAGCTCCTCCACCTGTTTCCTCAGCCGCAGAATCTCCTCTCTGAGATAGGTCAACAGCGGCGGGATCCGGAGCTGAAGCAGAATCGTGGTCGCTCCCTCCTCTCCCAAACCCCAAGTCGTGGTGGTGGAGCTGAATAATTATTCCACTCGAATAAAGTTGGAACCACTCCCGTCTTTAGCAGTCGTCGTCCTCTCTTGGATTCTGGTTCTTGGACATCTTCTTGTTTAAAATGGCGGCTACAAACGCGGATATGGGGACTGACTGTGAAACTCTCCCTCCGGATATCAACAGTCCATTTCCGCCCAGTTTCCCCATTGGAGGGAAATGTGTGAAAGCTAAGTACTTTGTTGTACTTATTGGATGCCTGACACAAAGACACACAACAGTGTTCAGCTGTTGTGCTATCGGTTCGCTGAAATTTAGAAATTTAAACGTTTTCTTAAGAGAGATGGTGGTTGTAATGCTGAAAATATGAGCTAAACGCAATAAACAAAATGGGACCGGAAATGACTGAGCTGGCTGAAATTTTACCGGAACTACGTCAGCACCCTTCTGTGCATATAGCCCATTGGATTTCCATTCACACCTTTATGTCTCCTGCCCCTCCACCTGCTGGCAGTGCACACACATGCTCCCTTTACCCTAAATGTCACGTAAAGCGACACAATCTACGTACCTGAGGGAAAAATGTCTGTTGTCTATTGTTTGGATATATCTATTATTTTGGAGGAAGATACACAATTTGTAGAAATCCTTCGAAACAACCAATTTAATTTGACACTTCAAAAAAAAAGAAAGAAAGAAAGAAAAATGACCGTAGTGAATATAAAGAATCCTGTCAAACATGCAGAAACCAGTAGGAAGCACTGAAAACTGCTGTTGCCTTTAACATTAACCAAAAGCAACACTAATGCTGAATGCCAGCTGTTAAAAACACTGTTAGCTAAATGAATCATATGAACACGAGTCCATTATAGAATATTATAAGAAGGTATCGTCAGCTAGGATTATTAAAGCAAGAAAACTGGAATCGACCAGAGTCAGTATTGGTAGGAAAGAATAAAAACAATATCAGCAGTCGGTTTCAGCTAAGTAAAATCTAACCGGTGCGTCTTGTGATGTATATGTGGGTGTAAGGAAACACGTACGAGTGAATGCACCTAACTGCATTGTTTTGCTGAATTTTAAATAAAAGTCACATCCTCAGCCAATCATTACCACAACCCTGACCTCAGTGTTCTCATCTTTATGTGCATGTCATTAAAGTAGACGTGAGAGAAGGCCAGCAGTAATAACCTCAGTAAAGACTTGCTGCAGGTCACGTCCACATTGCAGGGGCTTGCTTCCTGAATTACGCTGCACCCTCGAGTCAGGGGTCGGGAAATAAAACAAAGGTCTTACCCTGAAGCTACAAAAAAATCAACTTGATGGCCTTTCAGAGGAGCGTGTGCAGTTTCATTGAGGCTTTAGAAAAGAGCTGACAAAATATTTACACGTCCTTCACTCTGATGATGGTTTCCAGGCTACTGAATGGATCTCTTTGGTAAAAAAAAAAAAAAAAGAAGAAGAGCACGATTCATCCTCTTTAGCCGCAGTAATTTGATGTTCTAATTTCTTTCAGGGCCTCTAAGAGCCTTTTAATTATCACCATGCATCCATTATGTACACACACTCGAGTGTGTGGATCTGTCTCTCTCTCTCTCGCTCTCACTCGCATGCTCGAATACATCTCCATTTTATCATGGAGATCTGGGAGGCACCGATCTTGCACCTTCTCCTCAGCTACTCATACTGTGCGTATTTCTGTGTGGGTGAAGATTTTATTGAAGATGGGTGAAGATTTATTGTCAGAGGTGCAATCGGGGCGTCTGATCGATCTGCTGGATTGATGCACCCTCTGGGGCTGAAGCAGCATTGGGCTTGAGAGTGGTGTATATCTTTTTCTCATGGCTGTGTGTTTCGTGGGGCAGGTCAAGCCCCTGTGCTGTTGGGAGATCAAGAATGCCTTTGAACTAATAGTTTGGACATTATTTTTGGATTTCTTATATTCAAATAGCGTAATATGCACTGTGTAATATTGTAATTATATGGTACGTTTTAGACGCCCTCAAATCTGGTGCGTGTTCTCGAGTTGGTTGTTACAGGAATTTTTTTCACTAGGCAAAGTAGCAGAACATTAGTGCTTACTGAAATGATGCCTCTTCCATTGAATCAAAGGTCCATTTATTTGTATAGTGTGTGGGAGATGTTCAGGATTGGTACCAACAGGGACAATGAAGCCTTCTTTGTTGTATGTCTGAAGCAATATGGCATTGTTTTTCTTTTCCCATCTTCAGTAATTGTTTGGTTTAAAATACAGGTAGTCCTCAAGTTACGATGGAGATGCGTTCGGCCACACCCACCATAAGTCAAAAATATCGTGAGTCGAACAACTGTGTTGAACCACTTAGCCTAGCTTAGGTATCTCAGCCTAGCTTAGCAACCAGGCTGAAATTATATGTTTATAATTTATTGTTTTTCCTGTTTGTTTGAAACTTCACCAACATCTCAAATGTTCTTTTATTTAATTAGTTAAAATATTTGTGTTCAGACCACACTCCCATTTAAGAAAAAAGTGCAATTTGGAAGTGTGTATATTCTGGGTACTGTCGCTTTAAGACTGCCATCTTTATACCGTTGTTTACTTCCTGGTTGAGGCAGAGGGGAGTGTTTAATGCTGCTGGTCTTGAACGTGAATTGTAAAGTTTTAATATGGTAAAATGAGTGATTATGTAGTCCCGTTGTGTTGTTCTAGCTTTAAAGAATATGTAGTTATGTTATCAGTTGAAGTTCAGTTGTTTTAATATTTATTTTGTAAAGTTTTGTATCATGCTCCACGATGCTGCGAGCTCTTTGTGCTCTGTTGTTAAGGGAGCCCGATATTTCATGCTGTGGTGTGAGTTAAATGAAATCTCGCTTAAATGTTAAATCACATCACTGTCAAAAGAGAGAGTTTGTCAGAGAGTTTCAAACCTCATGTGGGCCGCAGCACTGTGTCTCTGAGCTCCGTCCAGCCGCGACACCCCGCTACACAAATACTGAGCTCCGTCTACAGACAGCCGCCGCTGAAGCTGCTCCATTAATAATCACAAAAAAACCCGAGGTAATGGACTGTACAGTACACCGATACACAAGGTAACTCCATGAGTTGTGGGAGAGAGTGAGGCATCACGTGAGGCGAGTGATCCGAGCATCGAACACGCACGACTGCGTGTCGGCGGTGTACTTCCGTGTGTCGTCCACGTACTTCCAGGCGTTGTCTGAACATCTGCGTATGTCGTACGCTGTTACGCTGGCCTCCCTGCAACGCCTACCCGCGAATTTGAAATATTTTCTAAATATTTTACAATTTTTAGCGGATCACAGTCGTCATCGTAACTTCGCAAAATCGTAAGTCGGGCCATCGTAACTAGGGGAGCACCTGTATCTCGCTGTGTATTAGTGTACTGCTTCTATTGTTTTATGACAGCGCCAACTATGCAGGGTTTTTTATTTTATTTTATTTTGTTATTATTGTCCCTACAATGTTTTTTTTTGTCATGCTTTTATCAACGCTCATCCTGTTTATCATTAGTGTTGCTTTTGACATAAAACTGTGTCTCTTTTTTCTCTAAAAGCCTACAAACATGCCCGCCACAGCCTCTGATTCCTGACAGCTCTTACATCCAAGTTCACCACACCTGAACACAGTTCATGCCCAGTTCATCACAGCTACAGCACTTAAGCAGTCTCGCTACCACAATCCAAATATGCTCCATGTTTTTGCTACCAGTCGTTTACCAAGCCTTAGTATTTTGTGATACTGCTGTTCTTGTTTTGGGTTTTAATTCTGCCCTCTGATTTTTGTTTGCTGATCACCTGATACTCTGCCCGTTTCTGACCACATTTGGAGTACAATGTGAATCGTTTACCTGATCTTTTCATTAGGAGAACCGAAACCGCTCTTGCGTCCTGACCTGCTCTCATTTCATGACAGTTGGACGTAGAAGTGGCGTAATAACGTAATAACAATGCGGTCACATTTGCAATCATTGTATCGTGCTGCGTCTGTTCCAGGAAACTTTCAAGTTGGCGGAAAATAAACTAGAACTAGAACTCTTAAGTTTGGTTGCTGTTTAGGTTGGTTTCTTATATTTGAATGCACAGTGAGAAAACATCCTTGGTTGTCACCATCATCATCATCATTACACCTGTGTGTGTGTATAAGAGAGATATATAGAGATTGTGAGGTGCCTGTATCCAAATTTACTTCTTTAGTTTGACCCAGTCTTGGATGTCCCTGAGAGGAAATGTTTAGAAGACCTTGAAGAGTGCTCTTCTACGTTCCCCTCCTCCTGAACACTCACCTATTCATCTCCCGCAGGTGTAAAACCGTGACCAATCACACGAGAGAAGGTAAACGGCACTCAAGTGATCCACTTTATGACTTATAGTTGAGCGTGTGGTTCTTGACTGCTGTCATCAACACCCGCTGTGCTGCTAAGCTTGCTCTCTTTGCCTCCTGCTTTTAATTTCCCTCACGTTTTATTACATTTCTCTGCTGTAAAGTGGCCATCAGACTCGGTCGCTTTAGGATTTTCTGCCCTAGTATGCTGAGTGCACTTCATTTTGATTACATCTAGGATTTGCACCTGTATTGAGGACTTGAGGTAAGAAGGTTAATCACAGAAGTGCTTAGGGTAGAGAGAGGTTTAACCTTTAGGTTTGTACTCTGCGTATTAAGATATGTAAGATGGTAATAAGAAGGAAATGTTTCCAATCTGTAAAATATTTCCTTTATATTACGCCTTCCCTGTTTTATTTTACAGCACGTAAGCATTATTCCCATTTCCATACATTTCCATTTCCAATCAGGCCGCAGGGTTCGACAGCACAACGGTAGCTGTTGAGTAGATTCATGACCCAGATTTCGAAGTGAAGATGAAAGTGGTTGGGGGAAAAAATGCTGAGTTTCAGATCTTTGGAATTCAGTAAAGACTCTTGGCGCTTATTTCCCCAGATCTGCATGTGCAGGGACTATTTTAGGAAAAAGCGGCATGGCAGGGAGTTATTTGTGGGCGAACATTTGCCACAAGTGTTTCAGCACAATACAGAGATTAAGCTAGAGTATTATAAAGTATGAAAAGAGCCACAAATGCAGCTCGGTGCTTTTTATTTCGCATAAAGGTGAAGACCATTACAGACCAGTGATTTTCAAAGTGGGGCTTGTGAAACATAACCAGAGATGTGGGGGGGGTTTTGTTGTTGTTTTTTTTTTTTTGGGTTGGTTTTTCTTTTTTGTCACAATGGTGGGAACAACAACCCACCAGGATGAAAGCTATTGAATGAATTGTTGTGTTCTTATAGTCATTAGCCTGTTTTACTGGTCAGTTCAATTGAATGGGTTTAATCCAAACCTCCATAACTGAAAAATTGTGTGTAATAATGTCTGTTGTGACATACTGGGTTCTTCCCGTGGAAAGTTCACCTCTATGGCTTCAAAGAATGGGCAGAATAATTCTTGTCATGGAGAAATCCAGCTAATTTAACACCTGACATGGTTAAATACAAAGACTTCTTGAGAGCTTTCTTAGCTATTCTGCCAGCCTGAACCTGCAGCCCCAGAAGAAAAGATGAAAAAGCTCAAGAAAAGCCCCAGAAAGATGGTTACCTATCCATCTAAGTCTTGTGGTTGCCTCAAGACCTGTTCTAGTGATCTCTCTTAGCTCAGAAATACCCTTTTGTCAGCAGCCTGTAGATTAATGCCAATTTTCTTGGGTATCAGTTCCAACAAGTCATCCATACTTTGAACAAACACATGTAGAATATTTATTTCTTTGCCTTCCTCAAATCAAGATGTAAGCTTGACATCTTTATCAGTGCTTTTCAGTGTCGTCTTTCAGGAGCGTAACTCTTTTCAAGTCAGCACTGGAGCTTCCTCATGGTATCTGGTGTCTAATTAGAACCCAAGACAGGAAATTGATGGATGGGGAAGAAAAATGAAGAGAGGGCAGAAAGTAGAGCAATGCTCAGCACTTACAGGAACAGATTAGCCTTGAGGTGCTTAATAGGAAATGAAGCCACATTTTACCCTTGATTATTGCTTTTTCACTGGATGGCGTGCAACAGCGCAGTCTGAATTAAGAGCAGGTTTTCGTTTGCTCATGTGCATTATGGGATTCAGGAAAAAAGGAGTTCTCTAATTGGTATATTGATCTATGTGACCTAACGTATTTTGCATAATGACTTTTTAAAAATGGCGAATGCCTAACGGCAGCTTTACAGCAATCGTCTTTTCAAGCGACTTCACTACCGTAGACAAATTTCCAATGTCAGGATAAAATCATGAGAGTTTGGCTAGCATTGTAGCATTCTCCTGTAATCTCCATCGTTTGTCGGAAGGTGGTCGGGATAACTGTCCTACGTCAGTCCTTTTCTCATTTTGATGTTCCAATAAAATCAAGCGTGTTTAATATTATCTTTAGTCTTGGCTCATGCATACAGCGACCCTGCACGATCCCCAGTCTTTGCAAAAATCATAGATAGTCGCATGAAATGTCGTTTGGTATAAGGCCAGCATCCCACTGTGACTGATGACACATTGACTTTAGATGCAAGACTGTAGCCTTTTCAAAGTCTTCTGGTGTTCTTAATGGTTAGTATAATTCAAGTGATAACTTGTGGTGATTTCATCACAATTTTGTGTTTGGCTGGGTGGTTTGTGTTTGACCAATTAGTGGTCTGGACTATTTCTAGCTCCACCGATGTCCCTGTTAGTTTCCCTTGGCAGACCACCAAGAATAGGAATCAAATTCAGCTTCAGTTTCGTGGTGGAAATGGACAACACCCTATTGTAAGCTTGATACAATAGTTATGACGCAGTCGTGATACTCATGTCCATCTAATGGCCTGCATAAGAGGTGGGCTGTCTAGCAAGGAGTTATTTTTCCTTTATTATGTTCAGTAAAAGTTAGTGTCAATAATCCCCCTACTCAGGGCATGGTGCTGTTCTCCACGCCTTTGCTTAGGTTTTACTCCCCCCGTGTCTTATCGTTGGCTTCTTTTTCAATTGTGTTTGCCCATGATTAGTATGCTTGCTTCTACTCTGGTATTTTTATGACTTATTGCAAAGTCTTGCTAGCTTCTGAGTTTTGTCCCTTGCCTCGTTGCTCGATTATTTACCATAGTCTTTTGCATTTGCCCTTTGTTTAGGCTAATCATGAATTTCTGTCTTTGACCATTATCCTGATTTCTGATTTGGTAGCTAAAAATCCTGCACATGGAGTCTTACACATCTCCTGAATCCTGTCCATCACAGGATGTTGTGTCAGATCACAATGGATTCTGTAATGTAATTTCTTCTCTCTTGAATAGTTATCATGACCTGGTCCCTCATGCCACCAAGAGGCTCATCTAAGAAACTTCGCTTGAGCAGAAGGTCATCCCACAAGGAGGAATGATGACTAGCGGGCAGGGAAATGCTAAAAGCAGTGCTGGAATGTGTGGTGAAACAAAGTCAATGATGGAACAAGCCGGCCTGTTTTTGACATGGACACACTGTGTGGGGAGGAAGCGAGTGTTTGGAGAAAAGAGGCCTAGCTTCCTATTCTGGATACAGGACAATTACAGCTGATCTCCTCAGAGACGGAGAGAGCTTCCAACCTTCACCACTACTGCTTGGGACCAGATGAATTAAGGGGACACCTACTTATTATAGAGTGGTCTTAAGGAAGTGCAAGAAATGATCGTTGGAATTCTAGAGCAAGGATGTAGAAGAGTGATTATTCCCAGCTTTAAGTGACTTCTTTTGTCTGCTGAGACATACTCAGAAGGGAAAATACACATATGCATACTTAAAAATACTTTAGTGCAGGGGTATTCAATTAGATTTTTCATTGGGCCAAATTGTCATACAGCTTTTGCCAGTGGGCCGCACATTTCC
>JAQLOM010000017.1:6077523-6088742 GCA_030068315.1 Chrysichthys thysi
TATACACGTACAAGGGAGAATCAAAAACTAAAGGCAATTTTAAAATTACGTGATAACCCAGAGACTAAAAGCCAAATAATGGAGTGGAGACGTCCATCTTCTCCAACACAATAGAAATGAAAAATCCCCCAAGAAATGTCCTCATACAGCAACAGTGACAGTGGAGACAGTGCAAAGGCACATCTTCGGTCCACTGAAGGAGATGCTGCAAGGTTGCAGATTCGCCTCTGATGATGAAGTAAAGGAAGCAGTGCTCACCTGGCTTCTTCTTGGCGGGAATACAGAAGCTAGTTGAAGCATACAACAAATGTGTCGTCTTTCATGGGGACTATGTGGAAAAGTGATATATTCAATTTCTCAGTTACTTGTATTAAAGCCATTAAATGTATTTTGCCTTTACTTTTTGATTCTTACTCATAAAGGTTTTTTACAAGTACAGTATTAGACTTTTGAAGGTTTGGTCAGGCATCAAACATTACTCCTCAGTTTTGTGTGTGTGTGTGTGTGTGTGTGTGTGTGTGTGTGTGTGTGTGTGTGTGTGTGTGCGAGCAGCATATGCGAGAGGTCGCAGAGCGCAGGCAGCAGCTGGAACTGGAACATGAGCAGGCACTGGCTATCCTCAAGTTCAAACAGGATGAAATCAAACGACTTCAGCGGGTCTGTCGGAAATATTCAACACCGCACTGCATTTAAATAATAATAATAATAATAATAATAATAATTATTATTATTATTATTATTATTGTTGTTGTTGTTGTTGTTGTTGTTGTTGTTGTTGTTGTTATCGTTATTATTTCTTCACACAGCAGGGTGAACATGGTGTCCGCATTGTAATTTAACTTGTAACTTTAGCTTTTCTCTCATAATTCTGAGTGTATTTAGAACAGCAACACTAATAATCTTGAAATAAAAGATGATGGAGAAGCATTTTTGTCATTTCAGTCCAAGCTCATTTCCTCTCCATGCTGGATTTTATCGTTCTGGACATGAAATTTGATTTGACTGAACAAACCGAGACCAGAAACGAATCAGATTTGAACCGCATACAATTAGTGTAATTCATCTCAAATGCCCCAAAAGAATCAGCTCATACACCTGCCTGTATGAAAACAGCTTTCTGGACTAGCAAGCTGGAGCGCATCTGCCTGAACTTTTCTGACACCCGGACACATCGTTCTTTTTCCTCACATCACCACAATCATTACCCGATGTGCTTTATTGTAACTGTGTGCTCCGTCTTCCCCCAGGCTCAGTTATTTGCTAAGAGGGAACATGAAGGAGTTGTGCAAATGCTGGAGGTGAGAATTAAAAATCATCCCCCTGCTTTTTCCACATCTCAGTGATTAGCTGTCTAGGAGGTGTGAATATGTGTCCCTATTTGTGCATCTTATTATGTTTGGTTTTGGTGTATTACCATATTAGCACCACTGATGGGTAAAGTATTCATTTATCATCCCCCGTTACAGCAGAATATAAATAGAGAGTCAATATTTGATGCAATATTTGATTCACATGAAAGAGGTTTCTTGCAGCTAATGTAGTTTATAAGCATAATTGATCACTTGGACTGTGACTCATCTGTCAGTATTGCTAACCCTGCGTCTATTCTAGTAGTGTGTGTGTGTGTGTGTGTGTGTGTGTGTGTGTGTGTGTGTGTGTGTGTGTGTGTGCTGTTAAAGAAATCATAGGATTTTCAGTTGATGTTCAGGAGTTTTGTACACAGTCCCTACAATTCCCCAAAACTCACATGGCACCTAGGGTAGTGGAGGAAAAAAGGCTCATGAATTAGCGCATTTCTAGACACCTGTTAAATAAAAAGTTGGCTTTCAGGACAAAGCATTGTTTATAGAATTTGTTTTGGCTGAAAAATTGGCTCTTACATGTATAATAACCTTACGCTTATGACAAAATTAAAGGACAGCTTGTAGGAAAAAAGGCCTGTGTTTAAAAAGGATTATTAGAATGACTAGTTTGTGGTAACACTTCCTGCTTCGTGTCCAGGCTTCGGATTCTGTGACGCTGACCTGGACAAAGTGATTACTAAAGTTAAATGCATGTTATTTGTATAAAACGTCAGTGACCAGAAAAGAGAAGCCACCAAAAGTCCAAGGGTAACGGTCGTAGCTGAAGAGACCCACAGCTCAAATGTGAAACGTTCACAGGACAGTCATGATCGAGACATTCAACAAACCCGGGCTTTATTGAAGATCTGCGAGCCATATAAAATCCTGTTTGGAGTTTGTCGAAGGCACATTCGTGCAGACTCGGCAAACGTGTGAAAGAAGTTCGATTGACTGTTCATCATCCAGACAAACCAGTGAAGCACGGTGGTGGTGGTGGTATTATGTTGAGAGTTACTTCTCTTGGCTTCTTGGTTGCTTTTTGACAAACACCCTCCTTACCTGGTCACTGTAAAAAATGTACCCAAGCCTGAGAAACGCTAAGTTTCTTTCTCCAACAAAATGAGAAGTACTTTTACCCTTTTGTCCCCAAAACGAATTTATTGCACAAACCGAATCATTTCTTTCGAAGTTGGTGCAGAAAACTTTTGGTTGCCAAAAGGTAAAATCTTTTTTCAGAGATTTGTATCTGTATTTGATGTCAGAAGTATACGTACCTCATACGTAGCGTATCATTAATAAATGACTCCGTCCGTGCTATACTCTATATGCAAATTAAAACACGGAGGCAGAATAGAGCACCTATAAGAATATATGATATATAATTAAGAATCGTAATGGTCGTACGATTAATTTTATTCATGAGCAAGTACAAAGAGCTGTTATATTAGTAAGCATAGCTTAGTGTAACATTACACAATTTTCACATGCTTAGATTTAGCTAGTTAGCCAGTGTAATCGTATTTGCAGCCAAATTGAGTGATCAGTTCATATAGTAGTTTCTATAGTATGCAAATTGCATGAGCCACTTTTTTCATATTAGCACAACCCAGTCTTTATTTTTATTAATATATTTTTAGGGGAAACGCCGCATGTTTCTGAATGTATGTGATGTATGCTACATGTAGGAAAGCTGTGCAGGATGTGATGTGTGTTATTGTTAATTGTCTAAATAAGGTGTCATTTGGTGTCATTCGTAGGGGTTGATCCAGTTTGTATTGCTGAGAGAGCTGGTAATCTTATTCCATCATTCTCTCTCTCTCTCTCTCTCTCTCTCTCTCTCTGTAAACTATTGGACTGAGTATAGTATCTTTCCCCTCCAGAGGGCCCTGTCTCTCAATAAATTTGCATAGCCTTTTTTAAAATAGACCAAGCCGCCTGGCTCATGGTCGTCTCCAACAATCACCATTATTTCCATAGAAAAGATCGTTACAGTTGTGTGATATGGCTACTGGAGAGATTTCGATACTGTACATAAAGCTCATTTTTCAGCAGGTCCATTTCCAAAAACTGGAATCTGATTGCAGTGTCTACTAACCCTAAGCCTTTTTTTTTATATGGTTGACCTTTGACTTGACATACTGTACATGCATGTGAATTCTGAAGTTCCCTGTCTCTCTGTCTCTGTCTCTCTCTCTCACTGTCTCTGTCTCTCTCTCTCTCTCACTGTCTGATGTGTGCTGAGAAGAACACATTGGACTGCATGCAGGTATTGATACTAAGCAGTTTAGTCATTCTTGCCTAATGCCTTCCCAATCCTCAGCTTCTCAGTCATGTCTGTGCTATTGAATTTTTATGCATTTGTGCCTTGTCCATTTAAAAAAAATATCTTCAAGAGTACACTAGCATTTGCAACTTTAATTGTGATCTCAAATTTTACTTTGGCTTTATCATAATCACTTGCTGTGTTGGCGAACTTAGCTAAAGTTATGTTTTGTTTTGTTTTAATTTACACCCAAGCACTGTCAATCTCTCGAATCTGATTGGTCAGAAGCCGTTGATTAATTTTCTATAACGGCAGCGCTGATTGTAATGCATGGTTAATATTAATACGGCCATAACTCACATAATCTACAACAGGGATCTCCAACCACCGGGCCGCAGACCAGTACCGGACCAGGGGTCTTTTGTTACCGGGCCGCAGAACAATAATAATCTTTCATAAATTTTTAGTCATTTTATTTTCATTAGTTACCTGGGTCTCTTATTTTGAAAAATTCCACCCTGGTTGCACTACTGCATGTGACTCAGAGAACGTAGCGGTTCCATCGCAGCATTTTGCCGCCCCGTCCATCCATTTACAGTGCAGCGCTCCTCCATCGCAACATTCCAACACCCCCCCCCCACACACACACACACACCCCCGGTCCGTGAAAAAATTCTGACATTAAACTGGTCCGTGGCGCAAAAAAGGTTGGGGACCCCTGATCTACAATGCATAATAAATGTCTTTTTTAAACATATAATTCTTCTTGCGGTGCAAATTTCTGTAAGGAGACTTTTGAGATGCTTCTAGAAGGAGTCTCCTGCACAGTGTCAGCATTTTGTAGCAGAAAATAACTTCTTGTAATTTTCCATCATGGGAAATTTTTCGCAACTTTTTTTTTTCTCTCTGTAACATGACAGAGCACAATTTATTTATTTAATTCGTTTTGTCTTATCTTTTTATGAGAGAGAAGACAAGAGACTGGTGAGAAAGCAACTGTTCGTAACAGCTATAGCACAAGTGACAATCAGGAGCTAAGTTGTTTCACAAACGATCCACAACATTAAATGTAACTATAAATGGATAAAAGTAAGATGCGCCACTAATTGTTGACAAATTACTAAATTGATACATGAAAAAAAAGATCACATGTAGTTTTTGGCAAGTAGGGGTTGGAGGAATAAAATCTGCCTGGATGTGCTTTACAAGGAAAAGGAAAGGAACCAAATTGTATTTGAGGCTTTTACATTTAAGGCTTAAAGTTTATAATGTGAAATGAAAAGCTGTGTTCTTGAGCTAAAATGTTTTTTTTATCCAATACCCATGAAAAAGTTGGATTTTCACATTAAAACTATGGTTAGTCTTGTTTCCCTGCCATACAATTCAGTAGTTTCTTCATCATGATGTCGATTTTGTATTTTAAGTGACATGCACTTAGGTGTGATATTTTACAGGAAACTGGCTGTTTTTTTAGAACTGTGTGTAAAAGCGTGTGTGCGTGTATGTGTGATGAGGCCCTGTTTGTTCGGTGTCTGCCAGGAAGCTAAACCACAGTCCCGGAAGTGAAACTAGCTGTAGTTTCTCTCGGTCTAAGACGTGCACTTGCTACGTCCCCATAATACAAACTCAGCAAAATGGCTGCAAACCTCTCCCTGTTTTCCGCTTCGTCTTTCTGTCTTGTTCTCCCTCCTGTCTCTGAGAAATGTTTTGATTAATTAGCTGCCTGAGAGTTCATTCTTACCAACAGCTGTTTGTCGTTTATCGCTTACCAAAAATGAACACCTTTCTGCTAGTTCATTGTTCTCACCTCCTAGTGATCACCTGATATTCACTCAGTTTTGAGGTTTTACTAAAGAACAATCAAGTGTGCACCGCTGAATATTAAAAGAATAATAATAATAATAATAATAATAATAATAATAATAATAATAATAAGTGACTTGGCTACCTGATGCCCATTATGTAAAATTGTGTTTAACAGCAAACAGAAATTTTAGTGGTTTTGAATCACATCCCAGAGTAGAGTATAGCATGGTGCCTTTATATGTTTTAACCCTGTAGCTCCCCTGGGGTCATATTTATAAGTCGTCTGGGCTTTCCAGGGTTAAACCACATGACCTGTGTGCTAAACATGCTAGCTAACTATCCTAGCTGATTTTGGTGTCGAACAAAATAGTCTGGTTTTTCTAGGGTATTTTTTCAGGTTATACATCTGTGTCGAGCTGAGACAAATAGAGACAGATAGTTTCTAGCAGTTAGATAGATAGATAGCTATCGAGAACAGCCACAGGACCTTTTTCCCCCCCAGTAGCCTATTCATGTATATCCATAGATCCTTTGACTTCATATTAAATAATAATAATAATAATAATAATACTTTTTATTTATACCACACTGTGTGTGTGTATATACATACACTGTATATATATATATATATATATATATATATATATATATATATATACACACAGTGATCCCTCACCTATTGCGGGAGTTAGGTTCCAGAACCCACCGCGAAAGCACAGCATAAACCCTTTATATTCTCTTAGACATTACAAAAAAATACGCAAATCAGTTTTAAAACTTTGCTTGGTAAAGACCATCGTGATAGGCAGTTGCTGGCACTGTATTTTCATTTGAGTTAGCAGGTTTTTATACACTTCCGTGGCGCCATCAAGAGCATTTCTGAACTACAAACAGTGAATCATTTGTTGGTCCCATTCTTCACCAGTGACTTAAGCTCTTTAGCTAACTGTAAAATGTGGGCAAGGCGCTTGAGAGTTAGGCCTTGTTCTTCTTGTTCTTCTTCTTCATGTGCTCGATCCTCCTCTTGTTCTTTCTCTTCCTCACTCGCTGACTTGGTCATTTCAGCCAGATCTTCGTTGGTCAGCGGTTTTGAGTAGACCTTGAGCAGTCCAACAACGTTGTCGGAAGTCATGTCATCAAAGCCTTCTCCTCCTAGCTCTTTTGCCAGCCTAACTGCCTTATCAACCGCACTGTGATGAATTTCTTTGGCAGAAAAGCCCTCGCATCCATGGACCATTTCTGGCCACAATTTCATCCAACAGGCATCGACAGTCTCCTTCATGTCCTTCAGTGCTCTTTGTACAGTCACCAGGCACGATGCGATGGTGAAATTCTTCCAGTAGACCTTCAGGGAAAAGTCTTCATCCATTTCCATGGCATCAACCATGTGTTGCAGGGCGTTCTCATGTGTTGTACAGTGCCTTGAAGGCTCAGATAACCCCTTGATCCACTGGCTGAATCCGTGGCATCGTATTTGCCAGCAAGAACTCTGCTTTCACCCCTTGGAAGGAAAGATCCACGGGATGACCTCCAGCATTGTCCAGCAGTAAAAGCACTTTGAACTCAAGTCCCCTTTCTGCCAGATAGATCTTTACTTCCGAGATGAAACATTGGCGAAACCAATCAGCCGTCAGGAGTTTCGTAATCCAGGTCTTCGGGTGGTGCATCCAGTAGACAGGCAGCAGGTTCTTATTATTGTTTTTCAGGGCCCGGGGGTTTTTGGACTTGTAAATGAGCCCAGGCTTGAGCAAAAATCCCGCAGCATTGCTGCACATGACTAGCATGACGTGGCCTTTATGAGCCTTAAAGCCCGGGGCTCTTGCCTCCTCCTTTGTGATGAAGGTACGAGAGGGCATCTGCTTCCAGACCGGGGCCGTCTCATCCAAGTTGAACACCTGCTCCGGCCGATATCTGCCTTCTTTAATGATGTTTTTGAAGGTGTCGCCGACACAAGTTTCTGTTGTGGAGACTCATGCTGGCCAAGTTGAATCACCTCTTGAGTTTTTCAAACCAGCCCTTGCTTGCGGCAATGTCACTTTTGTTGCTGGGGGAATCCGCAGAAGTTCCAGGTTGAGGGTCGTCCTCCAGCTCAGCACTGCCATCCGCAAACATTTCATCAAGCTGCTTGGCCTTCTCTCGGATTATACGGGTCTCCACAGGGATGTTCTTCTTCCGGCAGCCCTCAATCTAGAGTCCTAAAGCAGATTCCATCCAGACCACAACCTTATTCCGCCCGCTTATGACTCGTTTGTCGCCCTGGTTATAAGACACTGCAGCCGTGGTTCTTATCTTCTTTTCAGCCTTCTTTATGTAGCGAACTGTGGACTCGTTGATGCCATAACAGCATCCTACAGCAGCACAGCTGCTCCTTTCCTTTCCTGCTGGCGCTTGGCCATGGCCCCTGGAAGAAGTAGAAGGCGCAGGTAGCTTTTGGGACATAACGAAGGGCTTTACTACCCACAAAAAGCTCAGCGAAATACGACGCTGAACGAGCGAGACGCTGGCTAACACAAACCGGAACAATGCTCTTCGCTTAGTTCATCAGCACCCAGGTGTCTGTAATTAGCGGCGCGCTCTGATTAGCCATCGGCCATAAAAGGCCCGCGAACCAGCGGAAAAGCCACAATATTAGACCAGTTCATATGAAAACCCACGATAGAGTGAACCCACAAAATGTGAGGCGCGATCACTGTAATCCATGTTAAATAAATAAACCATAGTAAATAAAATCAGAATTCTATATCGATTATTTTAATGATGTAAAATAACATGTTCTGGAATACACATCTAAAGTTTTTTCCCTGTGAGTGATGAAATAAGAACAATTCCCGCTAGTGGGGCTTGTATTCTTATAGTCCTCTTTCCTTTCCTTGCTTGTAGGATTCAAATGCAATTTTACGATTTTTAAGTTACATATTTGCATGTCATTTTTATTAGTTGCTCTGATTTGCTATGATTAGTTGCCCATAGCTAACACCCAACAGCACACTGTCTCACATCATCGATCCTGAATTTCCTCTGTGCATTAATCCCAATGGAAATCTGACTATTGATCTGTGTTAGTAACTCTTTGTGCTCTGTTGTGTGTGTGCGCGTGTGTGTATACTTATAGACGAAGGTACGGGAGCTGGAGCAGAAGTGCCGTAATCAGAGCGAGCAGTTCAGCCTTCTCTCTCAGGAGCTGGATAAATTCCGAGAGCAGGCATCTAAGATCGACCTTTCGGCTCCTGGCCTGCTGTGCTCCGGCCTCACACAACTTCCCAATGGCCTCAGTCTGCCCACAGACACCGGTAACCAGACTGTAATCTAATCTAGTTCACACACACGACACTACTGCTCATGAGATCACCCACTTACTACACTAAGAGATAATCAGTTCTCGGTCTTCAATAATTCCTACTAAGGACATGTATTAGGTGTATAAAGCTGTAGTAAAATCTTTGCTTAATACTTTTTATACTTTCCACTTTCTGTATTCGTTGTATAGAGTAAATGTGGTATATAATTATGTGGGGAGTAAAAACATGACAAGGCGTGCTGTTATAGGACAAGGCTGGCGTTAGTGTCTTGCTTTTATGATTTAAAGAGCGGCGCTTTGTATTCATTTATAGTACCTTTAATGTTACAGATCATGCGCAGCAAAAGTTAGTTCCTGTGCTCACTTACATTAGCACAGCTATAAACTCACACACCCTCCCTTGTTCTTTCTCTTAAAACTAATCAGGCAACATATCCCATCTTACTGTCTTTTACAAAGCACTGACACTGGAGACTCCTTCGATAAATATAAAATGAACATCTCTTTCCAGAATATTTCACCAAATCAGCAGTTGTAGTTTTTTATTTGATAAATAACGTGTCTTTTATTTGTTTTAAATGATGTGGCACATTCATAGAAAATGTATCAACACCTTCTGACCAATCAAACTGCTGGGCTATCATTAAAAAAATGCACCAAAATAAATTATATATCATTTTTTGGGTTTATTCTTGGTTTATGGGTTGTTGTTTTTTGAGCAATTACAGTTAGGTTTATTTTAGGTTTAATTTAATATTTAATACTTAAATATTTCATTTCATTTTTCCAAGCTTTGCCAACAAGCATTACTAGTGAAACAAACTTAATATGCTAAAAATATTAAATGGAAAAAATAGGCTCGTTCCATATCCATATCGTTTACTTTTTACTTATTACCTTCTTCATAATCTGATGCAGTGTTTTGTCCTAAGCAGGAAGGGATTGGATTTGGTCATGTGACTGTACCACTTGTATGAAATTGTTCATGTAAATTTTAAGACGCTTCGAAAAGAAAAAAAAAATCATCGGCGCATAATAAATCCAAACAAAATGTTAGTTCCATTGTCACTGATGGGATTAAAGGGTTAATACTAATAAGATGGATAAATAATCAGAAGTTTTATTTATGTATCGCCTACTCAGTGCCAATTTTCTTAAACCACCTGACGTTTTCCTTTTCCACATGCTATTGCTCTGACCATCAGTGTTTCGTGTGCACATTGTTCCTGAAAGTGGATTCTGCCGTGCCTGTCTTTCTCTCTCCTCCTTATGCTTTTCTCTTTTCTCTATCCTTGTCTGTCCATCATCCACTCTTCTACTCTCCAGGCACTAGTGCCTCATGGGATGACATCGCCTTCTGGAGTCTGGAGGGTAACGAGGCCCTCTGTGACGTCTCTGAGCAGGGTACTCAGGGCCATTCAGACCTCCTGCATGGCTGACCCAAACACAGTGTTTTAATGAGAATGATCTCACTGGCTGCCTGCTTGTTCGCATTATCTATGTGTGTAGTGTGGTTGTGCGTTGTTAATATTATGGATTCTTATTTTTATTCATGGTTCTGCTGTGTTACGGTTACGCTTTGTTAGTTTCTTCTTCATATAACACCAGATCCATGGATGCATCCGTTTTCAGCATCCAGCTCAAAAATGATTTGTTTTCTCTTGGATATTTTGTCCTTCCCTTAAAGCATGCATCCGCATGTGGGAATACGTCTAAACCCACCACTGATGCTTTACCGGTTCTTTTGCTATTCATGCTTCAAGTCCCTGTTGCTGGCATTTTTTTTTTCTATTTCACATACTTTCAAGCATGTGGCTGAAAGTACATGACGGTGTACTCAATAGTGACCACACTGACGATGTTGTACATAAAGTTTGGATCAATCTTGAGCAGATTCACTAGCTTGGCAAAACCAGTCAGAAATGAATAGATATGTGATCTAATGACTACAGTGCTGGAACCTTGATATAAAAATAAACTGGAACCATCAGTAAAGATTCCAAAGTTCCACCTGGATGCTTTGGGTTTTTTTTTTTTTTGCCTAGGTGGTGCTAATGCCACTGCATAATATATATGGATAAGTAATAAAAGAAAGAAAAATACAAAAAGAAATTGGCCATGCTATTTTTCAAAATCAGCATTGGTCAAGTTTAAGATTAACTAGTTCATTCTTTTTTTTTTTTATGTTAGAAAATGATGAAGGACTTTTTACAGCCGCATTGCTGCATGAATCAACAGAAATGGTATTTGTTTTCTGACAGTGTTCTGGTATCACAAATGATTTTAGTCTATTAAAGTAGTCATTTGTTTGTGGATAGCAATTTAAAAGCTTTTATCAGCAATAAAATTCACCAAACAGCTGATCAGACAAAAAAATCCCACCCTAATATTAATTCATGTTGAGCACTGGTACTGTGTGTATGTGTGTGTGCGTATATATATATATATATATATATATGTGTGTGTGTGTGTGTGTGTGTGTGTGTGTGTGTGTGTGTGTGTGTGTGTG
>JAQLOM010000017.1:6105624-6119226 GCA_030068315.1 Chrysichthys thysi
TGTGTGTGTGTGTGTGTGTGTGTGTGTGTGTGTGTGTGTGTGTGTGTGTGTGTGTGTGTGTGTGTGTGTGCTTGCGCGCACACACAATCCTAGCGCTTTACTAATCATTTTTTTTTAACCATTTTAGTTCCGTTTAAGGTGGATTTGTTCACCCTGTGTCCTAACCCACTCTTTGCTTGAGTTAAGATAATGAAGGCTCCAGCAGATGAACTTTAACCCTCTATTTCTTCTTCTTGCTCAGTGGAATCTGCAGGAGTTTTGGATGACAGTTCCAACACTCAGTCCTCCAACCAAGGTGTGCAGTCTCTCTCAGTCTGTTTCCAGTTTTATTTTATTTTTTTTGTCTATTCGCAGCAGTATGGGAAAGAATATTAACCAGTATTTTTTTTTTAAACCAGCTTCCTATATGTCTGTGTACTCTATGTGCATGTTGTGCATCTTTCGTCCGTTCTTCTTTCTGCGTCCACATCACTGACTTGAGCTTTGCATGCTGCACAGATGCATTGAGGAAGGTGGAGAGGAACTGGCATGCTAACCGTATGATTTTAACAATTTCCCAGTCACGAATTTAGGATTTTAAAACAACAGTTCTCAGTTCCACTTTTGAGTTCAATGAGCGATGTGGATTTGCTGCATTTGAATCTCTTTGTGTTCGAAAGTGAGTGCTATTGCATCATGAAGTAGAATTAGAATAAAATCCCGACATGAAAATTCATCTCATCACTAGTTTACCAAGAAGTGTTATGGAGTCTATAAGACGCAGGCAGGTCTGATTCGCGTATTCATAGAATCTGGATTAGGATTAACTGTTAGGTGTAAAAATGTAGGCATGTTTCTCTGCCTTGTGCCTTTTCCCTGAATAGTACATTGCTGCTTTCTCCATTAAGCACCATCATTTTAGGAAAAAATTTGCTATGGGATCACTGAAGCTGGAACTGAGAATTTTTGTTTGCTGTATTTTTTTTTTTTTTATAATGTTTTAACGTTTTCTGCCTTATGTCTGTCTATCACAGTGGTCATGACTTTCATAAGACATTCTGTGTATCGCATGCATTCATTTGTACAGTTTCTTTTCCATCACCTAGGCTGTCTGTTTGCTGCCAGTGTCTTTATCATGTCAGTTTGGAGCAATAGTATGAAAAAGTGTGGCACTTTGAATACATTTATCCAAACCTGGTTACATTGCTGTTATTTAACTGACAGATAATACCAGGCACTCAGCCATTGCCATGGGAAACCCTGTACCTCGCAGGATGGTGGCCATCTTTGATTATGACCCAAGAGAAAGCTCCCCTAATGCTGACATTGAGGTAACAATACACCATATCCACCCTGTCTTTCCTCTTAATCTGTGTGTAAATGGTCTGTAGGATATATCATGCCAAATTCCTAGTTTACAATATTTTGATGACGCAGATTTAACTTTGTACTCACGAGAGCATGTTCATAAATTCCAATCAACGCATGAAGTTTGGGGCAGTGGTAGCCTAGCAGTCAGGGCATTGGCCCTTCAATCGGAAGGTTGTGGGTTCAAGGCCCAGGACCAACAGGGTACACTGAGGTACTCTGTGCAAGGCACTGTTCCCAAACACTGATCCCTGGGCGCTGTGTTGTTTGGCTGCCCCCTGCTTCACTAGGTGATTGGGTTAAATTCAGAGAAGTAATTCACTGTGTCACGCTATACTGTGCTGTGGTGTGTTTCACGTGTGATAAGTCATTAGTATCACTTCTTATAGTGTGTGAACTTGTTTGCTCTACGGCCGATTTGCATTTCTTGATGCCCACAAAAAAAAATTCCAAAGCACAAAACGAGGACAAAGCATGAAGAGAAAACAAATTTCTCCCGGTTGGAAGTGGAAGTTATTTGGACATGAGGCACATCGAACACAGGGAAACTGCTGCATTTATATGTTTTACGTGTTTCCGTGACTGTAAGCTAGAAGCCTTTCATGCCAACATGCTCTCACGCACCAGTGCGCCCTCCTCGAGGCCGCGTTGCAAAACAGGATGGCATGTGTCATAAGGAAACCTGGTGTATTCGAGAAGAAGCCTGATGAGATGGCACTCAGCACAGTAGGGAATATGAGTTTTGCTGTTGACTGAGACATTCCAGATCAGACATTTACATTATCTCTCTTTCAAAGGTGGCCATTACAAGAAATTCAAACACTGATGAAACTTTTATATGGACAAAAACGGCACCGGTGGTCAAATCACTGCTGGCTCTGAAGTGGTGCATTGAAAGAAGATACACAGAACAGCTTTATAAGCCAGCTTCTATTCTCCATGCCAGTCTCCAAAATATCGCTTCCCTCCTCAATGCTGTGTTTAAAACTGAAATAAATAGCCAATGGATCATAACAGATCAGCCAAAATTTATTTTAGTGAACCTCCTCGTACGTAAATTTACATCGAACTTAAAGGATTATCGTGAACACCAAAATAAATAAATAAATCATATGCAACTTGAAGCACACAGATTCCCGTTTATATCGCTCCATGTTGTCTTCTACAGGCTGAGCTGACTTTTAATGCTGGCGACATCATCTATGTGTTTGGAGACATGGATGACGACGGCTTCTTTTATGTGAGTAGTCAGCTTTAGAAAGGATCGAGCCAATATCTGTAATTCATGAAGCCTTTAGGACTGGACAAATGAGTAATGATTGTGATCTAAAAGGTTTCATTGGTGCAGACTTCTCTTTTTTCTCCCTGTTATTTCAGTAGCCCTGAACTCAATGCCATGCTTTTTAAATGATTCAGATTCTTAGAATACTGATTCAGGTGGGAGTATGAGTCAGGTTTGATGAGTCAGCTAATGGTCAGGGTTGGGTAATTATCTGCCCAGGTTTGACTATTGATAAATAAATGGCTGAGAATATAACAGTGTACATCGAGACTTAGGTACCGCTTACAAGTGTCAGCTTGTTTAGAAGTGTTGGGTAACCAGCTGGTTAGGATGACAAGAGAATATGAGGGTGTTTTGGTTTTGCATAATCATGCATATTCATAAATGCTGGCATTTGTAATGAGGTTGAACATGTATAGATATTCAGATATAATTTTAAGTGGGTTCCTAGGTGTTTTTGAATCTAGTCATTCTTATTTTTATTCATATACAAGATCACATGTCATTTCCAGAGCTGCAAGATTGATTTTCTGAACTTTCTGTTGGGATTTGTTGTTTTTGCCTCTTTAGGGGGATTTGAATGGGCAGAAAGGGCTGGTACCTTCCAACTTCCTTCAGGCATTTCCAGAAAACGGAGATGAGTCAGCAGAACCCGAGCACACTATAGCCAACAGCCGAAGAGACTCGCAGGTGAGTGTGTATGCGTGTGTGTACGTGGCATAACAGTACTGTAAATAATGGGACCTAAAAAGCTAAATCATGAGGGTTATCTGCCCAGAGAGTGTGTATGTGTGTATGCCAAAACAATGGATTGGCAAAATGTACATGTGACTGCATGCACTTGAATATGTGTGACCATCAGGCAGTATCACATGATAAGTGTTTTTCTCTACACGACCTCACAGCACAGGAAACTACCCAGCAGCATGCTGTTCTCCATTCTGTACCATCTTAACAGTTATTCACGTCTTGGTATAAACATCCCATGATTTCTGTTCTGCCAGTCTTTATTTGTGCATGTGCGTGGCTTAGTTGTTTTTTTTTTGTTCTGTTTTGTTTTGTGTGACCTTATTCTTGCATGATGACGTGCAGCGGCCCAGGAGAGGTGTGCACTTTAAACAGTGAACAGTAAGTCTCGTGCTGAACGTGTCTTTGGTTTCCCTATTGCCCCACATCTCACCCTTGTGCTCTTTCCCCACCTCAAGCCCCCAGTCAGGACCCCTAGTAACTACTTGATCACATGCATGCTTTCTCCTTGACCTCGATTCCATTTGAGTGGGAGTGACCTGAGCTACAAAACCACACTGAAATAAGTGTTTAAAAAAAAAAAACCTCTTCAGCTTTATTGCACAAATCCAGTGGCTCTGTCTTCTAGATATTTCATTCATCTAGGTCAATGACAACCCCAGTGACAGACACTTGCATCTTTTTTTGCTAAAAAAAAAAAGGTGAGTCACGCTGCGTCTGTCGAGCAAACAGAGCCGCTAACGTCAAGTCCCCCAGACCAGACCCGGACTGAAGCCAGTTCTCATCCTGAGTCGCACCAGGACCTCATTCCAGACCAGCAGCCTGAACACCATCCTGGTCCATCTGCGTTCTCAGGCCATCCTCCTCCTGTCCTCCATCCTCCAGAGGACCATGCTGTCACGGACACCTCTCCACCTGGCAAAAAGAAAAAAGGCTTCTTCTCTAAAGGAAAGAAGCTCTTCAAGAAGCTGGGCTCCAGCAAGAAGGAATAAAAATCTAAAGACTGTTACACTGACTGACTCGCTGATTGCACTTTCTCCATGTTGATGTTAATTTGTCTGCATGTCTTTGCGATTTCAATTTAGGATATGACCTAAACACAGACGTCACTTTCTGTGACCAACTGGTGCTTGAATTTTTTTTTTTTTCTGGTTTGTTTGGTCTCCATTTGCCACCATAACAAATGTGTGTTCTTCTTGCTTTAATTTAAACAATATAGAGTATGACTTGTAAAAAAAAAAAAAAAAAAACCTTCACATCTTCATCAGACAAATAAATACACAGAGTATTCCGAAAGCGACAACTTAACAGTGGGTAATATCAAATTACAAACAAATCCTGAACCTACAGTGCTGGCTTTTACAGTAAAGGTATTTGTGATATCATGTAAAGATTCAAATTAACATGCACTAAGTACAATGTGTGGTATATAATTGTGTGCAGAGATGAGCCAGAGATTTACACAGAATAATTGTGTGAATTACATCATTTGCAAAGTAGCGGGAGGAAGCAATATAGCTTTTGTGTTCACTGAATGGTTCAGCTTAATAGTAGATTTAAACAATAAATAATCTTCAGTAAGGTGATGAATAGGGGAAAAAATGCACAAATTTAACACATGCCCTTCAAGTGTATTCATTTGCATACACAAACGGTGTCCCTTAACTGACTTTCAGGTTTTAGTAAATCACATTGCAGGCACAAAATGAATTGATCTGCATTTTGTATAACCTTTAGGTAAAAATGCCTCCAATTACATAAGCATTAACCCAAACCCATGAAACGGACGAGACACGCTACATTGCTCAACCTTTCCTACTTTGACACATTCCCTGTCGATTTCTGATATTGACCAGATGATAAATAGTTATCTGCAAGACAGTAAAAGTGGGCCGGTGTCATATTCCGTGTCCGAAAAAGAGATAAAGTGCTCACAGACTAGAATGTCTGAGCAGTCATCTCGTAATTATTGCGATTCCAGTGAAGGCACTAGAAGACTACAGGTAGTGACTTAAATGATGAAAACGTAAGATCAGATTTGATCAGGTGGATGTGGTTTATGTACTTTCAGCCTTTACGGTTGTCTCTTTGCTATTTGTGTATTATATGGCAATAAGGGTCAGGCCTGTTGTACGCAGGCATGTGTTATGTAACATTTTGGGTCCTGAGAAAGAGTAGAATTTGCTCAGCTGCTGTGTGGAGTAAGTGTATTAAGTTCCTTCAGTGTGTTAGGAAAAACTTCTGGAGGTTTCCTCTGGTGTGTCTTTGCCTTGCTTATGAGACCCAAGCAGCACCAAAAGGAATTTCATCATTCCTGCATGTGTGGAGTGAAAATGAGTAGAAAGATACATTAACAGTACGCGGGGTGAGTCCTGTCCAATATGCCGCAATCATTCACCTGTACTTTGATAACTTACCCTGTGTAAAGCAGCATGAAGCTCATCTGGTTCGGTACGTGTGACCTGTCCCATGTTGGTGTGGCCGGGTTTTTGACGTATGATTTTCTTCTTCTTATTATTATTATTATCTGTCAGGATTTTTTTTTAAATTTCCTGTGCTAGAACGTTCATCTAAACATCACAGATTTACATGAAACTCATAGATCCCTACAAATAAGGTAGCGGCAATGATGACATTTAAAGAAAAAAAAAGCCGACTTGCTTAGATTAACTGATATAAAGGTACACGCTTAGGCCCTCTTACAGTTTTGTTTTGTTTTTTTTTTACCTCAAGCTCACTTTGAAGAATGTTGTATTCTTTTACTCATAGCATTACATCATAACTATTACAACTTACAAGGGCTTGTTTCTGTTTATGCAACGATTTTCTACACAAGCCCAGACTCTGCCCATTAATGACTAGTAGATCTCAGTAATCGGGGGTCTGTCATTAGAGGATCTACGTTATTACAGAATCTGGTCTTGATTTCTGCCAATGTTTTATTTGGATCATCTCAAACTAAAGTAAAAGTGATTTAACTGTCAGTGTATCAGCTTCTAGGACATGGTGGATGTTCCAAAGTCGAACTTCACACGCTCTTGCCAAACCTTTTGGTGCTCTTTGTGTTCCAATGACGGTAAAGAGCTGATGACAGAGCAGGGTCCAAGCACAAGAAGTCCAGGTCTAGGTCTCCGTTCAAGCTGAGTTTGGTTCTGTGCTGAACCGAAAGATATATTTTAATTACATATTGACTGTATTAATCTTAAATGTTTCAAAAATAAAGAAAAAGAAAAAAAAACGCAGCCTTGATGGAGGCACTGCACTGTACAGTCCAACAGTTTCTCTCTCTGTAGCCTCTGTAGGTAATTCTGTTTCTTAGACAAGCAATGATCCCGAAGCTGTGCTATAATCCTAAGACTTGCTTTTCATCTATCTACTATAGCTCGCAGGCTTATACCACATTAATCAAAGTGCTGTCGCTAGCGTTAAGCTACACTCTGCTAATCTGCACCCCTGGCTAGACCACAGTAACCTACTAGCCTTACGAGACCTTGTTTAGTCTTACTTCGATGTTTACTTTTACTGTACTTCTACTGACTGCATGCATGGAAGGTGTCGCACCCAAACACGGCCTTATTTATCGATATTTAAGTATTTATAATAGTACCTTGTATTACTTTATTTCTACAATGTATTTGTAGAACTTATCACTGGATACAGTGGAGGCCAAGCTGGAAGCGTTCAGCTGATACTTTGGTCTGTGTATGATGTACAGTGTTCAGGTCACCGGTTTGCACTTTGTGATTTTGACGTACGGTATTTTCAACCAGTACGAGAAGCTTTATTCTCGCGTCAAATCTCTCAGAATTTCTGCAAGTGTCACGTGGAGAACAGGAACCTGTTTTGTAAATCTGAGGTTTTGTAATCAATTTTTGAAACTTGTAAATGGGTCTTTTTTCACATTTTACTTTTCTTTCTTTCTTTCTTTCTTTTTTGCATGTTGAAGCAAGTTTTTGAGTGATTAGTATGATTGGTGTTGCTTGTTGAAGGGGCCATTGTCATTTAGTTTGACCTTTTTACAGAAATAAAATCTATTTTTATAGAGAAATGTTAAAAATGTGTGTTTTGTGGTGATTTTGTGGTATATGGAAAAGTTGTATCTTTAAAAAAAAAAAACAACATAGTGAATGCATGTAGACAAACCAAAATGCAACAGACAACAAATTTTATTTTTTTATTGTTTTATTAATGAAAATGGAAAGTGAAAGCAGATTTAACAATGTTGTACACTTCTTGTTCAAGGTTCTATCCAGAAATAATCAAACGTGTTAACAGCAACTAGTTTGGCTTTGTTTCTTCATGTGCAGCAGCTCATGTGGTCTGAAATTTACACAGTGAGCTGTGCACGGTCTTATGAAACAAAGCCAGTTCCTCTTTTTCTCTGTCCACCATGTTGAGTCGTTTAAAAGTGTGACAATGTGCTCCCAGTAGCCAACAGTACACTCATCCATAAAGTAGGAAACACTACACTGTGGCGAGGGGTTTAGTAGTGCTTTCTACTTTATGGATGACTGCACTGTACTTCCCAAGCGCGGCCGTCTCCAGGTCCTCAGCTTGTCCATGATATGTCACACCTGTAGACTTAGTGGTTAAAGTCCCCTCCCCCTCACAGACACACGCACGAACACAGACACGCATACACACAAACACTCTTCCAGCTCGTTTACAGCTGTCGGCGTAAACCACACCCAAACTGTTACACTTGAATTAATGTTATGTCTTGACAGAAAAATATTTGCCGACTGTTTTGACTGATTTCTTTCTTTCTTTTTTTTTTTTTTAGTATTGTTTTGTCTGAGTACTTGTACAAAGACGTTTTCGGACCTCTATTGAGGACGACGCAGAAAAAAATCAGTCAAAGTTCAAAGAAAGTAGTTTTCAACATACGAACAGATTCACCAACTGAAACAAACATCTTGTTAAACACTGAAAATTTTACTTCAAGTTCACGTCTTTAAATAAAAAAGAAAACTACCCACAAGTGTAACCTGTTACTTCTTTCTTTTACTCCATGCTAAAGCTCGAGAATGGCGGCCATCTTTATCAGAATGAGTAAGCTGTTTCTAGCAAACCAACATCAAATTTTGAATTTTTAAAAAAAAAATTTTTTTAAACAGAGTACGGTAAGATTTTACGACACAGCTGTAAGTACACAACTTTTTTTTATATTATGGAGAAAAATACTGTGATGGTGCAAAAATAAAAAGGTAATAATTTACTGCATTATGAATTAACAGGAAGTAGCTGGTGTTTTATGTTACATAAGATTTGCCAACGATGATTGATTATCACTGTAAATACTGTCATATGAATAACAAAACATTGCAAAGATTATTAGTAAGTTAGTAAAAATTACAAAGAATAAATTAGTAAAACTGTTTATGAATTGAAGAATTTGATTTTACGGTGTAATTCTTTAAATGCGCATGAAATGGGAATGTCAAACGCATAACTACATTTTACTATATTTTTGCTTAGAAAAATGCATTAAAGTCTGATGTGTTTATATATAAATATTATTTAAAAATTGTAATACCATTACCAAGGGAATACTATACGCATTTGTATGCATTTATAAAAATCATGTCACATTTTAGCACCAAATTATGTCAATTTGCTCCAAGTAAGTCAAATTAAATAATTTGCTCAGTCAATTATATACAATACCTGTACAAGCAATACCCAATGGAGCCTGTTTTTCTTTTTCTTCTCAGCGTCTTCTTGTCCCTCGGTCTTACCAGGGTCTTCGTTGTCTTCGGCCCGAGTTGGAATGGACCTGGGTGAGCAGACGCGCTCCTTTTAAACATCTTGGCCACGTGGTGTCTTAACCACACAGGAAGAGGTTTAACAGTCACAGCCTTGCTGTCGTTCTTCTCTCATTCCTTCTTTCACTTTTTCTCATCTTCGCCTATGCAAAATGCTAATATCGATACTTATACAAGTTTAATATTGTGCTTCATGGTGCTTTCTAGTGTGCTAATCGTTGCATCAAGAACTGCCGGGTGAATTTTAGATAAAAGCAATATACCTCCGTCCCATGGACGTTACCCATATAAAGTTCTTGTATCTTTCTTTTCAACATGCATCATTCTAATCATTATTACATCTCTATTTAATGCTAACTATCATTTTTAAAATGTGAACATGCCCATGGTCAAAGACAAACTTTTTGATAATCTAAGTAATAATTATTCTTAGTATTAATATGATGTGCAGGTTGTGGAATAATGAATGAAACAACTTTAAAGTCACTTTTAACCCCCTTTGTTACTAACGTTTAATTTCCTAGCCATCTCACCCTGCAGTTATCTTTGCACACAATTCTTTTGTTCTCTGTTCTCTTTACATGCTGTTTCACTTTGCCTGGCCATTGCTTAACACTTGCAACACTGAGGAAATGTTGAAGTAAGCCTCTGAAATGGTCAGTGGGAAGTGATAAGTCAGCCAATGCTGATGTGTTTGTAGGAAGTACGTGGGAATTTGGACAGTGCATGCACCATGGTTGTGTATCCACCTGCAGAAATGCGTACCGAGCAGCAGAGATATAGGAAATTATAAACTATGTATTTGAAAGGTCAAGACCAAATAGCTACTAAGATAAATAGTTCCCTGAGATTTTTGCTGAGAAGATATGAAGGACAGCTCAAGTAATCTTCAACAACTCAATTTTTAGTATTTCTTTTTTCTGTGTGTGATTAAACCTCTTGATTACAAAACTCAAAAGTCTATGGTGTGTAGTGCTAACCTTTAAAGACATATATTTTTTATTGGTATCGTTTTGGTTTTTTTATCTTTCATCAGCTGTATATGCAGTTGATGCAAAAAATCGCAGGTTTTACAATATAATGTCAGATCTTTTTCTAGCAACTAAATAAATCCAAGTGAAAGGGGGGGGGGGGGGGTTTTAACAGGAAATTACAATAATCTGCTTGCATAAGTGTTACCACCCTTTTTATAATGGAGCATGTGACTGTGCTCGAAATTATCCAATCACCTTCAAACTCATGTTCAAAATTTGTATCGTGCGCCTTTTATCAATGAAGTGATTCTGATCAACCCCAAATAAAGACCAGCTGCTTCTGGAGAATTTTTTTTTAAACCATGGTCCACAAAGAGCTTGTGACCTGAAGCATATATGGGATCTCATTGTGGATCGGTATTCATCAGGAGAGGGTTACAAATAAATAGCCAATTGGAGACACTATGAAGGCCAAAATCAATTAAATTTTCAAAGGGAGGCACTCTGTAGGCCAAAATCAGCAAGAAAATACGGCACCGCAGAGTTATTATCAAGAACAGGACGTCCCTCAAAAGTTGATGAAAATGCAAGAGGGTCACTTATCAGAAACTCTTCCAAGAGACCTACAGCAACATTAAAGGTGCTGGAATGTCTGGCAAAGTACTGGTCACTCCGTTTTTTCTTCAGGTGCCCTTTCTCATTAAAAAAAAAAAATCTTTATAAATCAAACAAAATGTGTTACGGTCTGATGAGACCGAAGTAAAAATTTAAATTTTTCATCATTCTTAAAGATATGTTTGATGCAAAAAAAAAAAAAAAAAGACATTAAATCGCCCAAAGAACACCATAGCAACAGTGAGGCATGGTGGTGGCAGCATAATGTTATGGGTCTGCTTCTCTTTTGCTTCGTTTTTTTTGCCTCGAGCTCTAATCAAGATTCATGGATTAGCTCCAAACACTAATTTGTTTTTGCACAAAACCTGCAGGCCTCTTTTAGGCAGCGAAGTTGTGAAGATGTGGCCTTCCAGCATGATAATGAGCCAAAGCACAAACTCATGTAAAAAAAAAAAAGAATGGCTTCAGAAGACGATCAAAGTTTTGGAAAGACCAAGGTCTAAACCCTATCAAAAATCTGTGAAATGACTTGAAAAGGGGTGCACACAGGACATAACCCTAACCCTAATCCTAGATCACCTTGCAATTTGACAGACCTGAAACATTTTTAAAGGGAATGGTGGCAGAAAACTGCCAAATGCAGAACTAAAATGCCTGCATTGCTAGTAACTTATTAATGATTACTTTATAGTGCCCACTTGTGCAACCAGGTTATTGCAAGTTTTTCCTTTTTGTTTTTTGTTGTTGTTGTTGTTGTTGTTAGGTTTTGGGTTTGTTTTTTTTTTTCATTAAAAAACAATTTTTTCTTGATATTATTATATAATATATTAGTTTTTCTGAAATTTCAATTTTTAGTCAAAGTCCCAAATGGGGATCATGGCACATGCCGTCTATTTTTTATGCCATTCAGTATATGATCCCCAAATGGGGCCCACGGAAGCTAATGGGTTAAAGGTGGAAAAAGCGCTGACGTTATTTCTCTGACATGGTTTCAGTTTTTTATATCACAAAAACTTGCATTTGCAATTTGGGGGTACAACAAATGCAGGCTTTAACCAACTGAAGACTATCCAACTATACATCTACACAGGAAAAAGTTCCCCCTATCATCCTAATAGGCTTGCTTGAAAAGATAAGAAGCTAGTCAAAGTAGCAACCTTTTTTGTGAACATATATACTATGCAGATTGGTGACAAATTAAAAGAATGTTGTAGGAGGCTCATTATTTTTCCACTTGTGCACACAGAGAAACATCACTGCAACTGATTACAAAGTTATTTGGACTGATCATCTTTACCCGGTGTTGAAACTTTTCCATCAGTGTGGCAAAGGGCTCACTGAACGGTTTAATGTGGATGAAAATGATGTAAATCTTTAACTATGACCTTCAGAGCCATCATATCTCGACCGGCTGAACACTTATGGGTGATTTTAGAGCTAGCGCTGTCTACCACTGTTAAAGAGTTGTGTAGAATCTATGCCCGAGTGCTTTAATAAAGCATTAAGGCTTGTGATGAGCCACACCTGTTTTTCTTTTCGTTCATTTCTCGCCCACCTATAACCTGAGAGTACAACCTGCTTATTGCTATCAACTCTTAATAAATAAATAAATAAATAAAAAACTATTGTCTGCATGAAGGTCTATAAACTTCTGTAAGCTTATAGTGTCTATAAACGTAATGTTCTCTCAAAGTAGTGCATCGTGTACACATAAAGGTCGTGAACATGATCAGATCTAGCACAGGAAGTACCCTGCTGCAGAACAACTCACTCAACTGTGTGATTTCCTGTGCAAGGCGCTGCACTGACATCAAATATCACAGTTCCTTATCTACCAGAGCGCTTCACTGCATTTCAAATAAGGCACAAATAGACTTGTAACCATGGTTCCAAGGTATACTGTGATCGATTTTCCTCTTGTTGGGTTCTAAATCAGATGGATCGAAAGATGACTCAGCAGAAGGAAATGCCTCATTTCATATCGTTACATTTCTCACTTTTTTCATTCGGGTCAGTTAAGGCGGTGTCAGTAAATCTTCTGCGGTGCTGTTGATTTGGGATTTGGAGCAACGAATGTTTCAGTCTCTGCACAGACTGGACTGCTGTCAGAAGTTCAGAAGTTCCGACGTGTTATTACGTCTCCGATTCGGCTTTAGACGTGGAATGATTATGACACCATACTCAGAAAATATATGACTGTAACTGAGGCTTTCTTCATCTTTCCTCTTAATCTTAGCAGGCCTCGACCCTAAGAGACACCATGAGAGAGAAAAAGACAGAGCGAGCGAGTGAGTGCAGGGGGAAGTGGGGGATGGGTCAACCACAAAAAGTGCAGCGGGGAAATTCACACAGAAAAACCTTTTCGGTCTTTTAGTCGCTGCAAGCTCAAAAACAGCACATGAAAAAAACCGTATGTAATGGATCACTGCATAAAACAAAAGCTAATTACCGTCCTTACTGGATTTCAGAAGAAAAGCTAATCGTTTCTTGGCATTTATAGCGTACAAGCTGACGTATTTAAAGAGTGCTGCAGTTCTGCAGGGCCTTCTCAGGCTACGTTTGAAGGGCCTAGCATATTATTACAAAATAACATCAAAAATACAATAACCGATTCGTCCATTTCTATTCTGTTCCTCAAAGAGTTTGGTTTTTTTTGTCGTTGTTTAATTTTCAATCTCTTGCTTTGAATCTGAAACAAAGCCAAACATGGTTTCAATTCCCCCTTCCATCTGAGAACAATCTCTCCCGTAACCATGGATGCACTGCCCTGACAAGGTGTATGTTAAGCTGGGGAGTTTTTTCAGTGTGTGTGTGTGTGTGTGTGTGTGTGTGTGTGTGTGTGTGTGTGTGTGTGTGTGTGTGTGTGTGTGTG
>JAQLOM010000017.1:6142951-6153651 GCA_030068315.1 Chrysichthys thysi
CTGTTTTGAAAAGAAGAGGAGATGCTACACCATGGGAAACATGCCCCTGTCCCAACTATTTTGAGACCTGTAGCAAGTATCAAATTTGAAATCCGCTCATTTTGTGCATAAAATTGTAACATTTCTCAGTTTAAACATTTATCTGTGCTCTGTTGTGCAAAAAAATATTGGCTCATGTGATTTTGAAAGTCTTTTATTTTTCATTTTATTCAAATTTAAAGAACGTCCCAACTTTTCTGGAATTTGGGTTGTATATCTCAATGCCATGTTCTTCTGTGAATTTAATGGCCGCAATGTATGGTAAACTTAGGAACGTATAAGGAGGTACACTGAAGGCAATCAGTTAGCAATCTAACTAAATAGTAGTCGAAAGGAATGCATTTAATCAGTACACCATAACTGACTGTGACACTGTAACAGCAATAATCATGATAGATAGAATGCGTAGTAATGGGATATGATATATTTCTGTTATTTCCCACTCCTAATGCATCATTTAGACTGTTTGGTTAGAGCAAATATTCCCACCCAAACCACCCTCCAACATTTTAACCCTGATTTCCATCCCTCAGTCATTTTCTTCTGACTGCCCGTTTTCAAAATGGCTACGCTGCAAATCATAGTGCCACGTTTTCAATTCCAATATGCCCTCCAATTTATTAAAAACCCTTTGGTTTAGGATGTTATGCCTTGGTTAAAGATTGGCCTTCATTATTTTGACCAAAATGATTACGTTTGTAGGCTCACGGTTCATCAAAATAGCCACAGGAGCTCATCTGGGATGTCTGAGATTGTTTCAGCGCACTACAAACCATATGATTTGGTAAACGTTTCACATTGCGGCTTTGTGCGATATCAAACAGCAAAGGCTAATAATAAATTAATGCTTAACGTATAATACATTGTGTAGCACAGAGGGGCAGATCCACACCTGTTCCCACAGGGATGATGGGAAGCAGACCATCTGTTACCTGCCTATCAGCACCACCCTGCCCAGGTGGAGCATGCACAAACCTCAAAACAAACAGCCACTAAATACTAACTTGGCTTTCCACAACAAGCACTGACTAGTCATTAGCATGGGCTTGGCATCGAAGCTAATAATAATCAGAGCTTGCCAGTGGGTCAGTGGGACGTTTTAGTTTTGAGAACGAGTCCCATTAGTGTCATGTCATCCAGAAAACAGTCCAGCCAAAACAAAACAAAAAAAAAAACACCAACAAAATCAGTGCAGATGTTTTGTTTTATTATTTTGGAAGCCAGCTAACAGGTTATAGCATGGGGTTTCTGATTAAATATCAAACTAGCAACTCATGACTTGGAACTAGCAAATGTGAACAAAATTCTTGTGCAAAATGAATCAGCCTTTCAATTAGATTAGATTATTAGATTAGATGTACTTTATTAATCCCAGACAGGGAAATTACTTTGTCACCGCAACATACATAAAACATATAAGCAGACATGAAAGACACCATGCCATGTAATAAAATAAACAAAATATGAGGAAAAAATAAAACAGAAATAGAATATACAACAATTTGCAATAAAACTCTAGGGCATATACTGTGCAAAAAAAAAAGAATTATTTTCCATTCTATTTAGCATAACGTACATAAAAGAAACCTGCTTAAAAGATCCTCATGTTTCGTGTTCCTGCTTTTTCCTGTCATTGCTGCCATATTGAAACTTTGGAGCGCTTGAGAAATACAAAGCAACTATAAAAGATATTAGACAGCTGTTCAAATGGACTCCTGAAATCTTTTATCCTGAATGAGGCGCAAGAATCCGGGGCTGCGCTAGTACTCTGTAACATGATCAAGAAATAAAATTGAACAACTTAGCCGAAATCTCCAAGCCGTTAAGCTTGGAATGTTGACCGTTGCATTTAGAAAGCCGCAATATGAAAGAAAACAGTAATATAATAGTAATTAATTAAAAGTTAGCGAGCTATTAAGCACCAAGAAAGCTAGCTTAGCTAATGCACTAGGATACTGTTGCAATGATATTCGGAATAAAACACTCCAGGTCATGTTGCGTTTGGAAAATAATCAGTGATGGAATGGTGTGGTGCCATTGCCACCCTGAAGATGATCCCCCCCCCCCCGTACATCATGTCTCAGCATGTTTAATCCCTTTGATACCTTAGCTGTTTGCCAATGGGTTTTTTCTTATTAATTAAAGAGCAACACATCACACATTTCATCAGTATACAGTTACATTTAATGTCACAGAACACCCGCAAAACAACTCAGCTCGTTTTAGCACTTAATATATAGCGGATATAAACTGTCATTCCATCACCAGCCTCTTTTTTTCCCTCTGGCTTGAAGTTAATAAGACCAAAAAAAATGCAGGAAGACTATTTACTTTTACAAAACACTGATATTGAAGACTCTTTCCATAAATGTTGCGTAAAAGTCTTCATATAGAAAGCTTCCCCATATCAACGATGGAACATTATTATTGGCACATTTTAAAAATTTTGTTCATTATTAAGCCTTTGTTTTATGATTATTATTAGAAGTAGTAGTCCAATATATGAATCCTTGTGAATTAGTTGCTTCTATAGAAATAATAACATAGCAGAATAAGTGAATTCATGTAAACCTGTGATCTGAATTACAGCCCACATATCAGTCCAAGCCGCTGTTTTATTTTTATATATACAGTGTGTGTGTGTATATATATATATATATATATATATATATATAATGTACATCATATTTCTTTACAACTAAGTGACATCATGTAGATAGATTGTCACACCCTAGTCTCAGTATGGTTATTTTCAGCACCAAACTGAATTTCATACTCCTCTCTTAATAAACACCGAACATGTAAACGCTAGTTTAGTTGTGAAGACCTATTAGCACGTGATTAATGTTTTTTCTTTCCTTTTTTTTTCCTTCGCTATCTTTTTTTTTTTTTTTTTTTTTTTTTACAGTGCCAAGCCCATTATTCAAAGAAATTTCTCATACTCATATAGTGTTTAAGATTCTGAATGCTTGTACTGTTAGGTGTCCGAAAAGGCATAATCACAGTTAACTCCACTTTAAAGCTTTTTGGCATTATAGTGGAATTACATGTCCCTGCTCGAAGCGAGGAAGTGGCGGGCAGAGTCGTTGATGTTTTTGGCTCCACATAAAAAGTAAAATGGGACACAAAGCTGCATGACACGACAAGAAACTGAAATAAGAATAGAATATTTATAGGGCACTATATGAGTAACGCTCACAGTTGAAGAAGCACTTTAATCACTTTAGTCATTTTAATCTTGGCTGCTGAAGTAACTATGAACTCCATGACACCAGTGTAGGTGTGATTTAGGTATCCACAGAAATGAAAAATCAAACATAAAAGCCACAAAGTATAAACTAATCCTGATGAAATATAATGTAAGTATGTTTATATGTGCTGGGGAGAACAGTAAAGCCTTTAATGGTGCATTAACCACACTTGGCTTTTCCTTAAATCTGAAGTGGGCGTGGCCTAAACCAGAAGGGTTTTTTTTTTTTTTTGGTGGGTTTTTTTTTTTAATAAACCCTTCCATCCTGGAAAAAAATGTGATACACTGACAAAACCCTGACAAAGGTATAAATGCCAGCACTGCCAATATGGTCTGAGGATTCGAGGTCTAAGGATTCTGACTGTACCTCATCCTCAGCTACATCATTCGAGTTGTCTACATCACAACTGTTCTTATCTAGACGCATGTACGGGTGTATTATTATTGTTTGCACCCTTCTGTGGAATTTGTAACCAAATTTAGTTCGTTCTATTTCCCAAAATATAAACCAACTAGTAGGCTAACTTGAACCACCACACATTACACGATCATTTTTAAAGAACCTGGTATTTATTGGCGCTTCATATCCAACTGCTCGCTTTTTCACATGAAAGTAAAAACCTCCTGCTTATGTGCATTTTTGGTTTGTTTTGTTTATTTGTCTCCCAGATCTTTATGTATGACTTTAATCTCAACTGAATGCCCTTTCAGCTTTATTAATGAAAACATAAAACTGAAAATTGAATGGTCGGTATGAATGTGGTTAACTGCTCCAATTTCTTTTTAAAGCTGTTTGAGTCAGACTTAGGCTGAGCTATAAAATTCAATGATTCAGCTCAAACGTACATTTGAGTCATATACAGTGTAAATGAGACTCCAGAACAAATTTGCCAACAGGTTTGTTTTTCCTATTGGCTCCAACATGTTGAAGCCGGTTATCAAAAAGTTCAAAAGCCTCAGTGCGCATCAGCCATGATTACATCATTTCGAACATACAGTTCATAACACCAGGGCGGCTCCATCAATCATAAATCACACATCCCCTTCAGACACCACGCAGTAAAACAGCGGCAACAGGTCTCAAATCTATATGACAGCAAAAATAAAGGCAAGGCACCAGTTTAAAGGTGTGTCCTTGCTGAGATGGTGGTTTGACGTGATTTATGTGGGACTTTTATAAGGATATTAAGAACAACAGATATTAGTTAAGAATTAGAATTAATTAAGAATTTTTTTTTTTCATTCCCCCCTCAATTTTTGTTCTCCTGCCATCCACCATCCAGCTCTTCCTCCAACACACTTCTGGTCAAAAGTTTTAGAACACCCCAATTTTTCCAGCTATTTCTTGCAATTCAAGTCGTTCAAGTCCAGTGAATAGCTTGAAATAGTACAAAGGTAAGTAGTGAACTGCCAGAGGTTTAAAAAAAAAAGAAGAAAAAAAAAGGTAAGGTTACCCAAAACTGAAAAATAATGTACATTACAGAATCATACAAAAAGGTATTTTTCAGGGAACACAAAATGGGTTAACAATTTAAAGCAATTTTAAAACTTTGGCCCGGTAGTGTAGGTGAAATGCTGCTGCATGTGCATGTGCTGCTACAGGGCTGTGCAACAAACTCACAGGGAAGCGCTATCTACCCTCTTCCGCATACAGACACATGTGATTGGCTAGTGGCAAATAATTTTGCTCCCTCGGCTCCCAGCATTGCCGGAATTCAAGCTCACAATCTCCTGATGACAACGTAAACGACTGGACTCCAGTAACGCAATATTACTATGAATGATCTTTTTTTTTTTTTCCTCCCCAAATGTAAAAATCTTTTCTTTTAACCCTGCACCTGTAATGTGTGTTTTTAGGCACTCGTCCTGTTTCTATGTAGGTTTAACAAGTGAAACATGACTTGAGAGTGGGCTACGAAACACTTACATTTCTGCTCAACATGAATGCTTGCCTGGTACACACAGATGTCTCCTGTCTTGTGATTCTTCTGTCCCATGACTTCCTCTGTCACATGGTTCACTAAACAAAACTATGACATTAGGAATTTTATGGTAATGTAAATATCTCCATGTAGTCACAGCCTTCAGCCTTTACAGTACATGCAGCTGTTTTATAGACGCAATGTGCGCACATGGGGAAAAAAGAACTTTGGATGTTATGTACAGTATTGCTGTCCCAGCCTAAATGCATTTGAGGGAGATGGCGGCCTGCAAACAGAACGTATGGCCGATTACGTATTCCATTTGACGTCCTACAAATTGGGCAGTACTAGGTGTACGCTAAAGTCATGCATGTTTCTTGGGGCTTTATAGGCAGTGTTGCCAAATATGTTCTTTTCTCCCAGAATTCATGGAAAGATATAACGCATCCATCTTCTCTCATCTAAGAAATAAATTCAATACGTTAAACAGGACTATGGTGACAAGGCTAATTTTCCAGACGTATATGCCCCAGGTGGCCACAGTACACTTAATACACACATTACTTATACACTTTTAGGCTATACGATGTAGCTATCTCAATCTGTACGGTCACTGTTTCATTCAAACCAATTAATAATCAAGTGGCACTTGATCCATTTTAATGCCTTCTAAATGATTTCCTGGTTTTGACGAGAGTTCATTTTTATATAAAAAACCCCCAACTAATTTATTTATTTATTATCTTCATCTGAATTATCTGTGCAACTGAAAATTTCCACTTCATGGCTGCTTTTAAGCTGCGATTTCTGTATATATGGCCATGGAAATTCATGAATGACAAGTACTGATATTCGATTCCTCTTTTTTTTTATATGATGGTTTATGATTTTTTTATTTTTTAATTTTTTATAAAGTCTTCATGTCAAGTCTCGGATTGATCGGTGAATCATCAGGCTATAAACGTCTTCTTTATCTTAGTGTAAATACCAAATTCATAGTCGTTCTGCTTAACAATGTCACACACTTGTACGTACATTGAAAAAAGGTTAAAAGTCAAATGACAATTTGGTTTCCAAAGGCAGGATGGAAAAAAAATGTATGAAATGCACCACTCGCACATTACAACTCACACATTTTAGGATGAAATCCTGCACATCGTTTCTACTGCCAATAATAATAATAATAGTAATACTGTAATAATAATGTGTGTAATAAAGCAATTTATTTGACAATGCCGTAGAGTTCTGGAATTTTCTGTAATGTTTATATATTTGCTCGTTCTTATATGCTATAGGTTCTAGAGTAACAAGACATGAAAAGTTAACAACTTGGTCCTTTCCAGAAATAATAATAAATGAATTCAGAAAATGTGTTGTCATATTCCAAAAAGAGATGTTTCACCATTGATAGGGTGAGGTTTTCTCGAAAGAGATGTTTGATTAATATTTATGGAAGGAGTCTCCAACGTCGTCTGCTTTGTTATGAAGTCGGTAAGTGAGTCTTAAAAACATAGGATTACTCTTCAATAAATATTTTATTCCATGCATAGTCTGTCTAATCTGCAGTCCAGAAGTGCTTAAAGATTGGGTTTCCGCTGTAGGAATGATGGTCAGCTTGACTAAGTTTATTTGCTTAATCTAATTTGTGTGCCATTGGAGGGGGAGAGTCTGCGTTTATGGCGCACACAGTTTTCAGCTCGCAAATCCAAATCCTTCATGTCAGTGAGTAGCGTCAAGTTGCATAAATTGCCATCACAACCTGGTTTCAACCTCGTTTTTAACTCGGGTCAGCTGTGGAACGTGACATTTACCCGGATCTGCCTTCTCGTCTGTAGGCATGTGTATGTGTGTGTGTGTGTGTGTGTGTGTGTGTGTGTGTGTGTGTGTGTGTGTGTGTGTGTGTGTGAGAGCACACGCGTTCACCCTTGCTCATGCATGAGGGCGTGTGTGTGAGGTTGGCCTTCGCTGTGATCATTACTAAACTCCATTAAGCGAGATCAAAGCGGCTCAGATGTTCCGTAACAAAAGCCATATTGTAAACTGAGACAGTCAGGGTGACAGAACATGCTTTATGTCTCTGCAGTCACATGGATTCCCCTTCACATTCACACACACACACACACTGTCCTGCTCCTGACCTGTCTGCTTCAGCGTTCCTTTCCCTCCGTCTCAGCCTCTCTTCATGCCAGGCTCTATTCTTTGCAAATTCAGAGATATCAGACGCCTGTGAAAAAGAGAGGATAAAAAAAGGCAGCGTTTGTCCAAACAGTTTTCTTTGCTGCAGATTAGTAACCATGGCAGTTCCTTTGCTTACACTTAAACAAACGGCTTTGCTTTCAACCACACGGTTTTTCGTGAGCCTCATGGCAAACTCTGAACTATTTTTTTCTTTCTGGTTTTCTCCTCTACGCCCTGTGAGAGCTCCACCGTTGCGCATTTCACCTGGAAAGCCTTTCTCAGACACTTTCTGTTCCATGTGGCGAGGACAGTCTCTCTCTGTCAAGGTCACGCAAATATGTGCGGATTATTCTCGTTTCCCGTTACCAACTTTGCGAGTTCAGTGACTAAGTGGCGTGTTATTTTACTCAATGGGTTGAGAGAACTTTCAGACTTTCTTTCAGACAAGATCACACACTTAGTAGCTTTCCTAAGTTTGCCTTCCTGTTTTAGTCTGGGGCACTGGGGGTTTTGGATTTCGTTGATTTTATCCCAGATTTGCAAAAAAAATGGAAGTGGATTTCCACCTTGTAATCAGATTGCCAGTGGGTGAATGAGGCCGTCTTCGAGTTTTATGGTCGTTTTTCCCGTTGAAATTTTTAAAGCCGAAAACAAGTAGTCGTGTGAGATACAGGCAATAACCAGCAGCAGCACTACTACAGATATAGTGGACAAATGTGTACGTTTTTGCTTGTTCTGCTTCTTGTCAGTGCATAAAAGTTTAAAAGAAAAAAAAAGTTCAGCAAGACATAATATATCCAACTCCATTGTTTTTTTGTATCATGTGATAATGGTTGAGGATAGCGTTGGCTCCTTACAGATTGAGGATTCGGATGGGGTTGGATGAAAAATTCTGTATTTAATAACAGTTCTCTGTTTTGCTTACGGTTATCAAATTATATCAGATCAGGTGAACTAAGTAGGCACATGCTGTTATTCGATTACACTCTATTCTCAAGTAATCCTTATTAACATGCTTTATGTAAGGAATAAAACCTAAAGGGGTGTGTGGTTATAGGAAAATTATAATGACAGGATGACGTGATGTGATCTGATTTAAAGCAGAGTTTCCCTTTAGTATGCAGGTCGGCCTCAAGTTACGATGGAGATGCGTTCGGCCACACCCATAGTAAGTCGAACAACTGTGTCGAACCACTTAGCCTAGCTTAGGTGTCTTAGCCTAGCTTAGCCTAGCTTATGTAACCAGGTTGAAAGTATATGTCGATAATTGATTGTTTTTCTTGTTTGTTTGAAACTTCACCAAGCTCTCAGATGTTCTTTTATTTGATTAGTTCAAATATCTGTGTTCAGACCACAGTCCCATTGAAGAAAAAAGTGCAATTTGGAAGTGTGTGTTTTCTGGGAACTCTCGCTTTAAGACTGCCGTGTTTATGCCATTGTTTACTTCCTGGTTGAGGCAGAGGGGAGTGTTTAATGCTGCTCGTGCTGAAAATGAATTGTAAAGTTTTAATATGGTAAAATGAGTGATTGTGTAGTCCTTTTGTGTTGTTTTAGTTTTAAAGAATATGTAGTTATGTTATCAGTTGAAGTTCAGTTGTTTAAATATTTATTTTGTAGAAGTTTTGTGTCATGCTCCACAGTGCTATGAGGTATTTATGTGCTCTGTTTTGTTAACAGGGAGACCGATATTTTATGCTGTGGTGTGAGTTAGCATTTATGCGAGATTTAATTTAAATCACATTTCTGACAGCCGCCGCTGAAGCCGTTCCGTTAATAATCACAAAAAGCCCGAGGTAATACACTGTACAGTACACCGATACACAAGGTAACTCTGAATTATGGGAGAGAGTGAGGCATCGCGTGAGGCGAGTGATCCGAGCATCGAAGGTGCACTTCTGGGTGTTGGCCGCGTACTTCCCGGCGTCGTCTGAACGTCCGCGTATGTCATATACTGTTACGCTGTCCTGCCTGCGATGCTTGCCTGCAAATTTTAAATATTTCCTAAATATTTTACAATTTTTAGCGGATCAGAATCACCATCATCGTAACTTCAAAAAATCGTAAGTCGGGCCATTGTAACTCGGGGAGCACCTGTCGTTCCCTCCAAGTTAACTATATTCCCAAAACATGCAATAATTAATGTCCCTCAGTGCTTTTCCTTTTTATTCCATGGTAGTTTGCCTATGATTTTTTAAAATTTATTTAATTGTTTTATCATTTTATCTTTAAATTTTAAAAAAAAAAAATTTATTTAAGTTTGTTTTATTTTATATGTATATTAATTTAATTTAAAAATATATTTTATTTTATTTAATTTTATTTTATTGTATTTACTGTCTTTTCTTAAAGATGATAAAACCAGAAAAGCAGATTCTCATTTTCCCGCGAATCTGTGAAGTGCAAATGTGTTCATACTGAAGACCTAAGCACTAATTTTACAAAGCACTTATACAGAAAACCCCTCCCGTCAATGTTAAATCAGCTCCAACAGATCAATGATTATACTCCTTTCTATGTTAAATAACAAAGTTTAGCATTAGTTTCAGGTTATCTCGAGCATCCGTCAACAAGTCTCTGTGAATTAGCTAAAACTTGAACAACTAGTCATATACAACTAGTCACAGTTTAGCTATATCACCAGCTCTGACATTTGTGCGTGAAATATGCAAAACTGTCAGAGCTGGTGGTAAGGAAAACTGATCAAACCCTTCCGAGCATTCATCACGATCCTGCCTTCTGCTCTAATGAACACTCCGTGCTGTAGGTGAGCAGAAAGTTTGGCCTTCCTGACATAAACCTATCACAGCTGATGTGAGGAACATTATTGGCATTGTGGGTTTTTTCTGGGTGAAGGAAATCACATAATTCTGTTCACAAGATAGGATTAAAACACGGCAGACAGAACCGTCAGTCCAACAAAGGGATATATATGATCGGCAAAATGAATAACAGAAAACCACGTAATAATAAAAGTACAAACCAATCTCGGTGGCATAATTATAAAAATATAGTTTATTGTTTTGTGTATTTACCATTTTGAAAGCTATTTTACTCTAGTTTTCTTGTGCATTTATTTAGAAATGTGAAACACACACACACACACACACACACACACACACACAACATATAGTATAACAAGTGGAGGGGGACAGAAAAGTTAAAAGGCTTACTCTTGAAATTTGCTGTTAAATTTAAGACCTTCACTCAGTATATCTGTGTCTTTTTTTGCTTAACCACACACACACACACACACACACACACACACACACACACACACACACACACACACACACACACACACCCTTAGGGAC
>JAQLOM010000017.1:6153751-6165850 GCA_030068315.1 Chrysichthys thysi
GTGTGTGTGTGTGTGTGTGTGTGTGTGTGTGTGTGTGTGTGTGTGTGTGTGTGTGTGTGTGTGTGTGTCCTGCACTGCAGGTGCATGGCGACTACTAAGAGCTCTGGAGCTCAAATCACTGTCATCTCCCATCGCTTACATAATCTATGCCCCTTATTTACATTTTTCATAATGCTGCTTCTTCCTGTAGCTCTCTCTCTCTCTCTCTCTCTCTCTCTCTCTCTCTCTCTGCATTCCAAAGTTCACTGCAGAGCACCTGACCCAACTAGATACACCATGCCACTTTGTGTCATTATGAATGGTGAATGTGTGTGTGTGCGCGCGCGTGTGTGTGTGTGTGTTCATGTTTTAATAGTCTCTTGAATCTAATAATGAATGCAAATAATGAAAAACAAACACTCTTCCTAATCCTTCTTATGCATCTGTAAATATTCTTCAGATCCCTTGCTGCTTTTGTGTGTCTGAATCTGGTTGGACGCAGTAAAGCCCAAGCGGGCTTCACTCACTGCCGTAATTTGAAACCACACACACATATATATGCGGACACGGTCCGAACAGAGAGCAGAGGGCTTGGGTATGATATGATAAGCATGGCTATTTTAAGCCTCTGTTCTCTCTAGCCCCCTGTTCTTTTGCCCAAATCATCGACAAGCCTCCCACCCTGGAGTTTGCCACGTCCTTTCCTGTCCGAGTTGTGTGAGGTCGGCTTCCCTTCCGATAATCGCACGTCTCCCCTCGTGACCTTCGGCTGTCTGGAACAGCACACAGCAGCAGGAGCTTCTCTGAGGCCAGAATGCCTGTGCACACACACACACACTGCACATACAGTATATTAGAATTTAAGATTACTTTGCTTAATATTAAAATCATGATCCGCTATTGCGTGAAACCTGGAAATCTTCGTAAATGCATTTTCAAAGATTTTTTTTCCCTCAAGCTGTTATTCATACGAATACTTTTAAATGTTGAATAAAATGCAAAACTAGATTCTATGCAAATAAAGACTTACTCAACCCCTGGACACATCCTATGAAGAGCGTGTTACTTAATACTAGAGAGTCAATAAACCCAGATATTAATCAATTAATTAGCATTATCTAAAATCTCCAGTGTTACAGTGGATTATGTAAGGAATAAAACACAGCAGGGTGTGCAGGAAATGAATGATGTGATGGTGTGATACGGCCCAAAGCCGAGCACAGAGTCCACCCCAAAGTGATTCATTCCTCTTGTAGCATAGCAATATTCCGACAATGCTAATTTTTATTAATGAATGGCACATAACCGTTATCAGTTTATAGTTCCATTTAATGTTGTGGAACACCACAACGCTTCATTTTTGTCTCAACTGAAGTAAAAAAAAAAAAAAGTACAAAAGATTTCAGGGTGGCACGGTGGCTTAGTGGTTATCACTGTTGCCTCATAGGAAGAAGGTCCTGGGGTCGGTTGACCTGGGTGCCTTTCTGTGTGGAGTTTACATGTTCTCCCCATGTCCGTGTGGGTTTCCTCCGGGTACTCTGTTTTTTTTCCCCACAGTCCAAAGACATGCACAGAGGGGATTAGGCTAATTGGCCACTCTAAATTGGCCGTAAGTGTGAATGTGAGTGTGAATGGTTGTCTGTCTCTGTGTGTTGCCCTGTGGTGGATTGGCGACCTGCCCAGAGTGTTGGCAGGTCTCACCCAAAGTCAGCTGGGATTGGCTCCAGCTTCCCCCCACGACCCTGAACAGGAGTAAGCAGCAGAAGACGAATAAACAAAAAAATTCAGCATGTCATGATATTGAGAATCAGAAAAAGTCCTCCGTTCTAAACACAGAAAAGTTACAGCTTTACCTCTGACACTGGAGACTCCTTCCAAAAATGCTAAATAAACAACCACTGTTGTCACTTTAGAAGTGTATTAAAACAAATTCAGAATGACTGTCAGTTCTGCCGCTATAGAAAATCAATCCACACCTTCTGACCAATCGGGTTCGAGAATACAACAGTTCTGCGAAATAATGAACACACAACAAAAACATTTTAGACTTACAGCATCAGCAATTTACGTTGTACGGCTTGCTCTTTATAGGTATGCCACGTTAATCAATATTAACATGATTTAAACTCATTTCCAGAAAAGAATTTCTTTCTAAATGTATATCTCCAGGAAGAACAGCTATAGGCCTACAGTGTGACAAGATGGTAAAAGCTATCCACAACCACCCTGAGATGCCAGGAGTGAGAGCGAGGAAGATGTAAGAATGCGAAGGTGGTGATAGTAACAATGCTGATGAAGCTCATATCCTTTAAGTGCTGACTTTTAATCTATTAATGCAAGGGACTCGATTAGCGTTGCGCATTCCTTCCACTCGACGCACACTCGCAGATGTGCATGTGTGTTCAGACATGCTTGGAATGTTCTCTTTGAGCAAGTTTCTTAATGTGGATTTCTGTGTGTGTGTGTGTGTGTGTGTGTGTGTGTGTGTGTGTGTGCGCGCACACAGTTCTGACAGTGCCGGCTGTTTTGTAATACTGTGAGTTATTGTAGTCATCATACCACACTGCTTAAAAGATGAGTCACACAGAGTCTTAATGAATATGAGAGCTTAACCTTTGACCCTGTTTGCATGGTGCGTAGCTGGTGTACCACTGGGGGTGTACTGGCGTTAGGAATATTGATCTTTATCTAATTCACAAGTCAGAAGTGCAACGTAGAGCAGTTCAGTGCATGTGATGGGGGAAAAAATATAATCGTACTGCTAAGCCTGATGTGACTTATTTCATCGCATGTGGTGGATGTTATGATGATGGGATGATTTTTGATTTTTGATTTTTTTAAAAAGGGTCTGATTGTAAGTATGCCTTGTAAAAGAGTGTGCGGTGTGTAAAACGTAGTACCATGTTCCCGCTTTGTGCTGTTTCTCTCGGTGTATTTGCAGACTCTGTTAACTATTACCAAGAGTTGTGTATTTTGGCTACAGCCCAAAACTGTTACACACAGGCGGGCCAATATCAAAAGAGAACTTGCACTTCTGGCTGGAGTCCCTCCAAAAACATTCTGCTGCTGCACCCCGAGCACGATATCCCTCCTGCCTTGCCTTTTTTCCCCCTCACATACCCACAGTTTGTCACTTGTAGACTGGGTCTTTGTGTGGTGTTGAGAGCACACACACATAAACACATATGCACTCCCATACTAGCTTACCTAGGTTAAACTTGAAAGGCTGATTGATCAAAGGCAGCGGGAACTGCCATCGCTGTTGACTCGGCCTGATATTTTTGCCGTTACCCGGCCAAAATGGTTATTCATTAATTTCTCCCTTTCCCTCCTTTTATCTTCTGGCCTGCTCTGGACGCCGTGTGTTTGCTCTCGCTGTGTGTTTGCCGTACGGTGCCGCTAGGTCTGAATAGTGCGCTGCCTGCTCTGACACATTCAGAATAAGAGGCTCGATCAGCACTTTTGCAGGGTTTTCTTGTGGAAACAACATAACACAATCTTGATAAGTTACTATATCATATCATTCATGTCTAACCTGATATTCTCCGTGACCCTCCACAATCTTCCTATTTAGTTATATGGCATCAAGGACTCTATGAGGCTCAATGCTTAATACCAGTAATAAAACCTGGCCTGTTGACTACAAAGTGTCTGGAGCAGATAAAGTACAGGGAAACAATACGTAAGTAAAAGTATGGCTACGTTATCAGACTCTAATTCTAGGAGAGTAGGAGCATGGTGGTTAAGCAAAAAGAAAGAAAAAAAAAGCATCTACAGTTAAACAGTCAAGTGTTCAAGAGTAAAAAGTAATGATTTTTAATTTCTGAAAAGAGCTGATCACAAGTTTAACCCTGCATGACTAGCCAGTTTAATAAGCAATCAGGGAAATATTCTGCAAACTCTAGAGTTTGGCTTGCTGAGTAGCTAATTTTTCATAACTGATCAGCGGAGGAGCATCAGCAATGAGGATATAACTAAACTACCTCGCTAATTTAACCATTTACAAATCTGAACTGGCTAGCTTATTTAGCAAGCTAATTTACAAAACCTAACTAGCTAGCTAACTTAACTGGCTGATTTTTCAAAACCTGACTAGCTAGATAATTTAACATCCTAATATACAAAACCTAACTAGCTAGATAATTACCAAGCTAACTTACAAAACTTCAGTATCTAGCTAATTTCACAAGCTAATTTACAAATCTTAGCTAGCTCCATATTTATCTGGCTAAATTGCAAGATGAACTGCTAATATACTAGAGATAACGTTTACTGAACTCAACATCTTAAGATTTGTTTGTGAATTTTACAGGCCAGTAATTCATTATTTTTCGTGGCAGGAAAACCAGACATCGCATCGTGTATTAATCCGTAGCAAAAGATATCTTACTCAGAAGAAAAAGGAAAAACTTTGATGTACACCCTGTTATGATGTGTGCTTTGAAATTTGTAGGTCAAAATGACGATATAAAAGGTTAAAAAAAACAAAAAACATTTCCCTTGGAAATTTACTTGAGTAAGTACAAGTACATATATTCAATCTTGATACTGAAGTATTTGTATTTGACTTGAAAGGAAGAAGTAAAATTGCCATGTACAGAAAATCATGTGAATGCAGTTTTGGGATATTGTGTTATTTATCGGTACCCATAAAGCAAGGGAAGGTTTTATAATACATATGGAGATTAATATATAACTAGAGACAGCTGTGACTCCATTTACTTATTCAGTGGCAGCTGGCACTGAGTGGGAGACTCAGGGGCAAATTTTGGCAACAGAGGTCAGCATATTGATCTGAACTGTCCACTCACCCTCATAACCGTACACTGATACATCCATGATCCACCAGTCAAATTTATTCTCTGCATTAAAAATGTTTAATGGCCTTGTCATCTTTAGTCATATAGTACACATCTAAAGCATACTTTTTAAATGTATTTATTTTTTTTACTCTTTTAACATCAGCCTTATGGCACATGCAAACATGTTTTCAAAAGAAATGCATTCATTTCTAGATTTGTGTTTTCCCAAATTAATAATTTGCCAATTCCCACCCACTAGCTTCATGATATGGCCAAAAGTATGAGGACACCTGACCATACGTGGTCCTTCCCAACACTGTTGCCACAAATTTGGAAGCACACAATTTTATAGGATGTCTTTATATATTGTAGCATTAAAATTTCCCTTCACTGGAACGAAGAGGCCCAAACCCGTGGTTGCTTTGACTAAGTTGGAGTGGAAGAACCCGACCCCACTGAACATATTTGGGATGAACTGTAAGACTGCCTGAGCATCAGGGCTCCTCACGTAACATCAGTTCCTGACCTCACTAATGCTTTTATGGCTGAATGAGCACAAATCCTTACAGCTATGCTCAAAACCTACTGGAAAGCCTCCCCAGAAGACCGGAGGATGTTTTAACAGAAAAGAAGGACTACATCTGGAATGGAATGTTTAAAAAGCACATACTGTGTCAGTTTGATGGGCAGGTGTCCTCAAACTTTTGGCCATATAGTGTAACTCAGACTTATTACACAACAACTGCGCAATGGGAGTTTCTATTTTTGGGGTTTCGGGTTCATTCGTAAACCATCTGACATCCATTAACATTATCTCCTTTCAATTTATGTAGTTAGCTGTATTTCATTCAGACAAATTCTCTCAGTCTTTTGCACATATCACATGTCAATCCGAAGAAGAAGCCTTGGGGGGGGGAAAAAACCTTTCCTGGAATCTTCAAATTGGCTCCACTAAAAACACCCACCTATTTAATTTCAAAGCCTGAATGACCAGACACCATAGCGTATCTGCTCTTCATCTGTATCCGTTTCCTTTTGCTGTTTTATTGCCAACTTTTACGCAAAAGAAACTGTCCTAGGAAAAGCAAAAAGAAAAGGAAAAACAGTTCAGTAGTAAGCAAATTAACCTTTTAGGTTAATTAACCTTGTTGATTTTGCAAAAAGACCGAGATGGAGAGCTTAGATTAGTAGAGTAAGCCTAATTAGAAAAAGATGAAATACTCCAAAATGAGTATTGTGTAAAGTAAACTAAACGGTTGCCTATTATGGATTCATTCCCATTTCAAGCTTCATTCTGATTTCTTTTCTTGTCTCTGTCCTAACGGTTTTATTTGTAACTATAAATGACTCTGATTTTAATATGAATGCACAAATCCAAAAGGAATAAATGAATAAGCTAGTAGCCTAGCTCAGTAAGTAAGCTTGCAGCACAACTTGCTCAGGAAGTCAGCGACTCAGCAAACAGCTTGTCAGATTGGATTGAGAAGGCAAAAAAAATGGCACAGAGTAACTCTATGGCAGAGCGTTTCTTTGGCATTGTAGTCTTTTTTGACAGTTGTTTTGGCAACTACTTGCTTTCTGTTGCAATCAGTTGATGCCATTAAATAACAGTAAATGACCATTTTCCCATCCTTCTGCTGAATGAAATCATTGCTGTTGCTGTCCTCCATTGGTGTTGTTCTGAGCTTCAAACTCTGGATAGTGATTTTGACAGTGTGCTGGGGAAAAAGCCACATGAATTTTGATCTGACCTTAGTCATCCATGCTATATGGTCATTTATCAGGTATGTATCTAGCACCACATATGTAAGTGGCTCAGGTCTGACATAAAAAGATCACTATCAAGAATACGCAGTGGTGAAAAAATTTGATCTGAGTAACTTCAACCAGGTAATATGAATGTAGACTGTCTATTGAGGTTAAACATGCGCTGGTGACCCCATGATCATTGTATGACTTGATAGTCTGAAGCACTGAGCACACAGTATCATGACTCTGCTGTGGTCCCTGCTTCAGCTATGAAAGCTGAGGGTACTTCGATCTCCCTTAGTCTGATTTTCCACCAAAGACCCCAAAGGTGATTTTTGGAGACTTCATTCACCCTTAGAAGGTTTGAAGCTGAGACCTCAAAACACAGACTTCAGGAATCTGAAACAGGCTTTAGCAGGCATGCAAAAAGAAGGTGAGCGGTGCCTTTGTTTTGCCACCATAATAATTTCCTTTCGGGGCGCGTCCTATGGCTTTCAGGGCAGGGAAAATGGAGCCTTGCCAATGGCTTCTTATTACACCAAGCATCTGATAGAGGCCAAGCGAGAGAAAGGGGCAGAATTCTCCACCTGTAACATGATAGGAGGCTCTTCATAGGTGAGGCAGCTATTCTATCAAGCATGGGTGCCTAAAATGGACCCCTGCCATGTGTGGAGAATGAAGATGATCAGGTCTTCTGTGGCTGCATTTGAGTGAAATAACAAAATGGTGGTAGATGGTGAGGGTTAAAGGTTAACATGGCTTTGCTTACTCATCCTGGTCAACCTTACAGGAAGCCTTCTGGAGTAAATCATAAAGCAGTTCACACAAACGCTGTGTCCTTTCCCTCAGTCTGCTGGTACCATGCATTCCCCTAATTCAGGGAAAGTAAGCGAGCAGTTAGTGGCTTCAAGAACAGAGATCAGCTCCTGGCCTCAGCAGGAGACACCATTACGAATATAACAAGGGATCAATAAGGCACTTCTCAGGGAAAGGAGAGATAGTGCTCTAGCCGAAGCGTAGAAAAAAATCAGCAAAGGGAGTGAGGAGAGGCTGGCATGCCCATTTGGCACAGCTAAAATTACATTGGCTCCATCCTGAATACCACAGAAGATATGAAGGAAGGATCCTTGGTTTCCACTTGTGGTTGATCCCATGGTATATAGTTTTGCATGTTTGTGTGTGTGTGTCTGTGCATGAGTAAAATAGTGAGAACATTTGAGCATTTCATTATGCAAGCCTGGATTATTGTCATTCTGACAATCAAGCCTTTTTGAAAATGATCCGTCGTGTCCTTTTGAGACACCTGAAAACAGGACATCATATAGTATGCTAAATAAAATGTTCAAAATAGTACTCATGGCATGCACTACTACTATAATATTCTTGTTCCTGTTCCATGCTCTTTGTTGTCGTTGTTGTTGTTATTTTGAAATATTAAATAAGGCGTGCCCTTGCTGTGGCAGTCCCTGTACTCCAAAATGAGGTCAGACGTGTTTTTCAGTGACACCTTGTTCACATATGATTGGGTTTTATTCATTTACCACTGCATTTTATAACCACCCCTGCCTTTCGATTAGCTGGGAGAATTGGACTTGGTCCAGACTCGCCATGTTTTTCATCTTGCACCACTTGGCATCTAGCGTGCATAGGGCTGAGGAGATCTCCCAATAGACACTGCCCTAATTTCCATAGACAGCCCACACACTGGCTTTATCAGCTCATATGTCCATGGGCAAGTGTCCTATAGGAAGCATTTGAACAGCTTTGTTCATTGTTGAGCCCTGATCTTGGTGGCTGATCGAATGTAAGTGGAAGGTGTGCAAGTTCTATGTTTGGCATGGTTCTTTTAAGAACAAAAAACTCTCCTCTGTGCCCTTGGGAAAACACAGATCGGCCATAACATAAAAACCACCTGCCTAATATAGTAAAGGTCTCCCTTATGCAACCAAGACAGCTCTAACCTGTCTAGACATGGTCTCCACAAGAAGTTGTGCTGTGGTATCTGGCACCAAGATATTAGCAGCAGATGCTTTAAGTCTTGTGAGTTAAGACATGGATTGTCCAGCACATCCCACAGATGCTCGATCAGAGCTCGATCAGAGATTTTGATCTGGGGAATCTGGAGGCCAATTCAACAAATTCCAATTCTTGAACTCAAACCAATCTAGAACACATTTTGTGGATGTTCCTTTGACATGTACCACCTACCTAAACACTGCATTGAAGACCAAGTCCACCCCTTCATGGTCTTGGTATTCGCTAATGACAAAGGCCTTTTTCAGCAGGATAATTCGCCCTGCCACACTGCAAAAAGTTTTCAGTAATGGTTTGAGGAACATGACAAAGAGTTCAAGGTGTTGAATTGGCCTCCAAATTCCCCAGACCCAAGGTTTCCCAGCAGAACATTCCGCAGAGCATCACACTGCCTCTGCCAGCTTGCTTTCTTCCCAGAGTGCATCCTGATGCCATCTCCTCTCCAGAAAAGTGTACACACATTCAACCATCATATACATACCTTCAGCCATCCACAACATGATTCATCAGAACAGGCCACCTTCATCCATTGCTCCATGGTCCATTTCTGATGCTCATGTACTTATTTTTGGCTCTTCAGCAGTGGACAGGGTTCAGCATGGCTATGCAGCCCCATACACAGCAATCTGCGATGCACGTTGTGTTCTTTGTGTTACAGTAGCTATTCTGTGGGATCAGATCAGACAAGCTAACCTTTACTGCCCACACACATCAGTGAGTCTTGGGCACGCATGACCCTTGTCCTTCCTTGGACGACTTTTGGTAGGTACTAACCACTGTGTATGGCAAAAGGGCCACAACTTGGCCCTTTGTAAAAGTCATTTAGATGTCATGCTTACACTTGCCAATCTTTCTGCTTCCAACATGTTAATTTCAAAAACTGACTCTTCACTTGCTGCCTGATGTATCCCATACCTGTCTGTGGTTTTAATGTTATAGCCAATCAGTGTATGTGCACGTTGACTGGGAAATAATCCGCTCGAGCTGTCTTATTACTGTGACATATTTCAATTGTCTATCTTGCTGTCTTGTGCCGATTTTACAGCACTTGGTTGAACTGAAAAAAAGAAAAAAAAACCCCAACAGGTTTTTCTTGCGCATGACTAAATATATTAGGAAATAAAAATGAAGGAATATTGCTTCATGCTCCATGCTTCACAGGCACAAAATCCATTAAGGTAGTCATTTGTTTTGGGATTGCCCCAATTGCTGTTTCTGTGCCATTCTGAAAAAGGATTTGGACGGCAAGTAAATGCCGTTATGATCAGATTACGGACACGTATTCCGTTGTGTTTACAGTATAAAGCAATAATGAATGTCAAGGTTGAGTTGAGGTCGGCGTGCTGTTTGATGTCTACGATTGTAGCCGACAGGTATGTAAAGTGATTTCCTCCCTCCCTCCATGTGTGTGTGTGTGTGTGTGTGTGTTTCCTTTTGTGTACCAATCACTGTAACCTGATCGCTGAGTGCTTAAGATCTCATCTTGTTTTTATTCACTTACTGTATTTTTGTGCCTCTAATCTGATATAGCTATGGCAATGCACTATAAACGCCTAGACTTTTCATGCTGAAATCTGGATCTTTCTTTCTTCCTTTCTTTGCTCCCATTAACTGAAACTTTATTGATCCGAGGTGTTGTGTTTGAGATTGGAATTGTCTTGCTTCCCTCCCAGCCTCCTCCTTGGTCTTTCTGTTATATTGTGGTGTAAGCCAAGATGTTTATTCTGTAAGAACCAAAAGAATGGGCTACCACCCTAAAGTCCTCCTCCTGTACTTTTTACTGCCAATCATCAATCTATCATTAATGATCATTAATCATTCAGTCATTCAATCATTGATTCATCTTCATTAAGTCAAGTTTTATTTCTAATGCACATTTAAAAGATGGCAAGTGTCAACCAAAGTTCCGCACAGTCCAATCAAATCAGTGTGTGATTAAAACAAAATAAAACAAAATGAAACCATAATTTTAAAAAATCAAATTTAAATAATAAGAAAGTAGAGAGACTACAAAAGCAGAGACTTTAAAAACAAGACAAAGTCAGATGATGGAGCCCTTACAAGGACTCCGATGCCTTGGGGAATAGATCTGTTTTCAAATTGCGTTTAAAAATGTCGGATGTGGGAGATGACTTTATAAACAAATATAAAAATAAAATACTCTGTAATCTTGGAGCAGCAACTGAAAAAGCTGGGTCGCCTTTGAACGTCCTCTGAGAGCGTGGAATGGCTGAAAGCTGCTGATTAGAAGATTTTAAGTTACTGGAGGTAGAAATGGGCAAAGAAGATCGGAGACATAGCTTAGTGCAATACTATGCATAGCTTTAAAAGCAAACAATAAAACCTTAAATTCAATTACTGTATGTATTTAGCTGGTAGCCAGTGCAGGGTAGTCTAGCATGGCGGAGCTGTTCTCCCTAAGCACTTTACATTGGTCGGGGGTCACACTTGATCCAAAGCCTATCCTGGGAACCATGGGTAGAAGGCAGGAGTACACCCTGAATCGGATGCCAGTCCATCGCAGGGCGCCAGGAACACTGATTCATACACACATTCACACCTAGGGGTAATTAAAAGTCACCAAACCAATGACAGGCATGTTTTTGGGAGGTGGAAGGAAACTGGAGAACCTGTAGCAAACCTACATGACCACAGGGAAAACAGACATATCAAACTCAATCAGGCTATCCAATTGCAAAGTGTAGATCCTGCAAAAGGAAGAGTGCACACAGAACTGAAATGTTCTCACGTGCTTGCTTCACTGCTTCGCGCTCAAGATTTTCTTTCTATGTGCACATTTCACAGCACCTTAGGCTCATTTCTATTGACCACACTCGATCGTATTACTTGGCATTCTCGGGTCAACCACTTTAAAGATATTGTTTAAATGCCAAAAGGTTTGCACAGTTTGCAGTCTGATTTGCTTTGGCCATTAATCAAGAAATGCAGCCAGATCACTGTCATTTAATGCCGATTGTTTATTAGTGTGGCAGTGTGCACTGGGCTCATGATGCATATCACATGGTATAAGCATGAATGTGCATGGTATCAGTCCCAATCCCAATACAAGGACCGATATCAATGTACAGTATCTCAAAATTCAATTTGTTTAAAGATTTAATATTCAAATTCTATACTGCCTTCCTATTCATTGTATATGCTCACTGCAAACTGATTAACAAAGTGCCTTCAGAGCACTTATGTAGTGCCCAATATGCCCAGTAGAACGCCGCTGGAGACTTAGCCACAGAAATAGACTGATTCCAATAAATGCTTTCTGGGCATGTGACCCATTTATACTGATCTATAGAAATGCTTTCAAGGTTAAACTAGATAACTGATGCATAGCTTTTAATAAATATGTGCAAATAATGTATTGAATATATATGTGACACAAGTCTCATTTATCCAAAAGGTTTAGGTACTGTATGATTTGATTGATTTTGAGAATGAAGACTTTTTTGCTTCTCACACACACACACACACACACACACACACACACACACACACACACACACACACACACACACACACA
>JAQLOM010000017.1:6174879-6186954 GCA_030068315.1 Chrysichthys thysi
GCCTGCCGTCTGTGTGTGTGTGTGTGTGTGTGTGTGTATATATATGCGTATATGTGTGTGTGTATATATATATATGCATGGGAGAGTACTGGGGTTGATTCATTCCTTTATTCATTCGTTCATTCATACATTTATTCATTTATATACTGTAATTGCTTTATCCTTTAAGTTTCAAATATTTCCCACCCTGTCACAAACTCAACGTGAAACACAAAGTAAGAAGAAAAGGAAAGCAAGCAAAAAACAAAACAAACCCATGATGTTGATGATCAGGGTTTTTTTCCTCATGCTACCTCAAAGCTGTAGTTCGACCCCTCCTGTTTAATGGCACCTCCGGAGGCGTAGCGCCTGAGGAAGCCGAGAGCGAGTGTGAGGCTCACACCTGCCTGATGAAAGTCAGAGATCTGAGCGTCTTCGCCGTGGCTGTAGGCCTCTCAGCTCTACGTGTGTGTGTGTGTGTGTGCGCCTCTTGCCTCAGGTAGCAGCTTTATAGGTAGGTGAATGAGTATCCTCTCTTGGTAGTCGTCTTTCTCGCTCTGTCTCTTTCTCTTTCTGCTTGCGGCAAGCCCATAACGTGCCCTCCCAAGTCTGTAATTAAAGGCTCGGAGGAGGCAGAGCACGGTTTTATTAAGGCTGCCGTTCTCACAGATCTTTCCCTCCCCCACACTGACCTCACTATTCCAGCTACTGATGTGAACTCTACACTGTGATCAACACATGGCAATGTTAAAGGAGTACTTCAGCGTTTTTCATCCTAATGACTATCCACAGTGGCTGTAGCATGCGTGAGATTACCCCAGGCGCAGTTCCCTGAATAGAAAACCTGGTTACTTTAACTCACTTAGCATACTTAGAAGTCTAGAAGGGCACCTGTCGAATTCTGGGAGCACTCAGAAAACTATGCAACTCTTATAACCCAAATCCACTGCAGTCTAACACTGTAGCGCAAGGTTTTGGGATGACACAGATATTAGAGAATTTCTGACCAAAGATGTAGGCATTACGGGGCGTTTTCACACCTATAGTCTGTTTATTCTGGTCCTAATCAGTTGATGAGTTTGTAAACCTGCAGCATCTTCCCGTTGGTTCCCAACAGCACCCTGCTCAAGTCGACCTGGGCCCTCTGACAGTGGATTGTTGAAAAAAAAATCTCCACTGTAAGACTGGTGATGTAGCAGAGCAACTCCAAGTGAGTCAGAGTAACTCTGTGAGGGATCTGCATCAATGTGGCTACAATGGCAGAGCAGCTAGAAGGAAGTTGTAGATAAAATGCTTTCAAAAATGATGGTGTCTATTTACTTTTGAGACGTTTGTGTACCACGACATGCTAACCATCAGCATGTAGTTGGGTCAGATCGAGGTCAGATAACGTTCCCATCACAAACAAACTCCTCCGGAGTTTGTCTGGGTCCAGAATGAGACCACCTCCTTCTCAAGGGTCATGCTGTGGTTGTTTAGGTCCGCAGTCAAGTCTGATTACTGTGTTCGCACTGATTGCACCGAGGGGGAAAACAAACCAGTTTAATTGTATTAAAAAGCACTGGTGTGAAAAGAGTCATTAATCAACTTTCCATCACCAGCGCAATATAGGGAAAAAAAGTGATCAAGCACCTAGTTACAGTATTACTTAGGCTTTTCTGATATTCTGTCATATCCACATACCATCAGTGTCACATGATTACTTTGGTCATTTTCACGTTTCACGTTTCACATGTGTGAGCCAGCACGTGCTCTATTCTGCACTGTAGCTTTTGAAGAAAAAGGGTTTGGCACGTGTGTTACGAGTGGCTGAAGAGGAGATGGATCTTACAGATGATGCTGCAGGAGCCATGTCTGCTCCGAGGCAGCTGGGATTGCTATCTGCTTTGATAGTGCTTTGTGTGCGTGTATGCATGCGTGTGTGTGTGTGTGTGTGTGTGTGTGTGTGTGTGTGGAGACCTGGTCCACTTCCTCCTCAAACGATGAGGCCTGCATGCCACTTGCCTTTATAATCCCAGAGAGATGCATAGTGTGTTCCACACAATTCCACCTGAACTATGTGAACTATCCCTTTTTCATACACACACTCTCGCTTTCTGCTGATGGGTTATTTTTACTTTTTCCACCTGTTTCACAGTCAAGCAACAGGTGTTTTATCTTTGGATTAGTTGTGAGATTCTAGAGATGTCGTCATATATTTATCAGATTAATGCAGCCCTATTTTTACTTTGGTTTTTTTATAGACGTGTAAAATACATAATATATTGAATAATATGATTGCAAATAATGTAATGGGTTTGGTTACTTGCATTATTTCAAGCCTCCTTTCAATATTTTTCTGGGCCTGCAATTAGCTCCAGTTAGTCACTTTGGATTTTGATAATGTAATGTTACAAAGATACAGTTCGCAGCTACGACTAATTTGTAGCGCTAAACATGCTTCATGTCATAGATTATATACATGTCCCTTTTATTGGTTACTTCTTTTTGATTGGTTTTAAAAAAAAAATTAAATTAATCACTGACAGAAGGTGTTAAAGGAATTCAACTTTTTTTGGCCTTTTGTTCGTTCTTTTTGTTTATATTTTCCCCCCTTATCTAGTCTGTCTTTTATAATGCTCTGCTTTCCACTGCCTCCCTTTTTGTGTCTCAGTCATTATTTCTTCCTCCTACATCCCCCTTGTTAGATGTCTTGCCAAGTCGCCTTCCACTGGCCGTCCTCTTCTTGCACCACACTCACTTGGCTTTAGTGTAGCAAACAAGTAAACGGAGTAGAATTTTTCCATTCAGGGACATTTTTGGGGGGTTGTAAGGGTGCCACAGAGGGACAAACCAAAGTACATTTTTTGGTTGTTTTTTTTTTTAATAGTGCACAACAGGACCCCAGTGCTTAGGGTGCATATGTGATGAGGCAAATATGGCTGTTTAGTTGGTTCAGAAGAAACACGTGTTCAACTCAACATTTTCCAACATGACCACAAAATGGTGGACTCGCAAAACATATAGGGATGAGGTTCGGAAAGAGACGAGTCACTGGTTCAGATCAAGACTGCACACGCACTGGAGTTAATGGCTCCAGTCAGGTGTGTCACAAAGCCTCAGGAACCCCTCAGGACTGAGAGAGAGAGCGAGCGAGACATGGAGGAGATGGTGAGACAGGGAGCAGAGAATGAATAGATGAATGAGCGAGTGCAGTCTCTCCTGAGGGTCTTAAATGAGTCAGTGTCAGGCTGACTCAGAGACTCTGCTGAAAGCTGAATGGATCAGTTAATCTGGGCTGTGGGAGAACTGAACCACATTAAAGCTGGCTGTAATCTGGGTCCTGAATAATACACTCACGCACGCACCATCGCACCAACCACCCTCCATGCTCTCACGATGTGTAACTATCATAGCGGAAACAGAGCATCACCATTTTGTTTCTTCCTTACTTTCTTATTGCTCTGGTATTGAAATTTAGAGAATATGGTTATGCCCAAAAAGATGCAGCTGCACATATGTAAATGTTTTGGTTTTTGTTTTTGGAGTTTTTGCTACTGTATGTTTTCAGAGCATTTGTTGGCAACCTTGGTTTTTAATTCATCATAGTACCAAAAACCACACATGCAAACATGCAAATGCACCAGTCATCCTCGTGCTCATTGCCATCCATCTGGAATTCATGGAAACAAAAAAAAAACCCCAGTGTTGATGGAGCAAACTAGGTGTTTTTCTAGAAAAACCCACTGCGTGTGTCTCTGTGTGCACGGAAAAGACTGAGCGAAAGAAAAACTTTATTATGTGTAAAGCTGTGTTCCCTGCTAAGGCTCCGTGAAAAAAGTTGATGCGTGTCTCCTAAACCAAGACTGGAGCCCCTCTCCACTTAAAGGCCATGGTCAAATCCAAACCATATTTTAAAGCTATAAGCCCAGCTAGGCTTGAGCCACAACTTTCAAAATTTACTTTCTTTGCCTGATCCATCAGTTTGCTGATTTTGAAAGCTGACGCTTCAAACAATAATGAATTCACGTATTATTTATTCACATAACTGTTTTCTTATGAATCAGGACTGACTTCTGAGTCTCGTAGCACCTTTTGCATGTTTCTTCTGTGTTAGAATAACCAAACCCAAATCAATTCTGTCGATTCCTCTCAAAAAGGTGGACCTGCCAAACAGTGTCCATGTAAATGCAAATATAGTGGTGGCAGAACTTCACTTGATCTCTAATCAAGAACAGTTCCTGTAGCAATTCGTTAGTGATTAACTGATAACAAATCTGTTATTTCCTCTGCAGTGTTGACTGTTCAAGCTGTTTACCTGCAGCGTTGTGGATGAATTATGGCACAGCGGTAAGAACAGAGGCTTTGTAGCCAAAGGAAAGGTTGTAAGGTCGGCTCCTATGGGGAAATGTGGGTTTAACCCTAACGAGGCATTTAACCTTAAACTGACCTCACCAATAAATCTTCTCTCGTCTTACAGATCCGCTGACCCCAGGCTTGCTCTCTGTGCACTTCCTAGAAGCAGAGGTTGCCAGATTGGTGCTGCGAAAAATTAATGAATGAATGATATGTTTATGTATATTGGGGTACAAAAGTCTGAAACCACTAGTTAAGTTTTTTTTATTATGTAGTCTTTTCTAATGTACAATTAGAAACAATTTTCATTACAAATTGTTTATGGACAACAACTTGACAGCAATTTACGTGAATTTCGTTTCTTATGATTTGTTATGTCCCCTTTTTGCTTTAATGACAGGACGCAATCAGGCTGGCATTGACTCCACGTGTTTTGCAAGACTTTATGATCCATTTTGGATCAAATCCATCAGATCAATGTCTGAACACATGTATAGGATGAGCACTTGGAGTGAGAAATAAGGAGGAGAGTCTGTCAGCAGGCTATAAATCGAGGACCTAGTTTTTGAAACCATATTTAGCTTCACAGACACGTTCCTTAAACATAAGGCTTTTTAGATATTCTGTCAGCTCAGGTTAAACAGCCAGCTAGAGTTTAGAATAAGGATTATGACCATTTATAAATAGGACTTACTGTTTTTTGCTATATACTGTAGCTAGTGTTAGAAGTTAACCTTTCATGAATCTGAATTTAAACCTCTAGCTCATGTTAGCACCACAATCTATGAAAAAAACCCCATTAATTTTCTTCTGTTCATCTAACGTTTCTCAAACACATCTGTGGTCTGTAATTACAAGGCGCAATCCTTTTCTCTCAGGTCAGCGTGTGTTAGCCAGCTGGCTAATGTTAGCAGCAAACATTTAAGATTATGACTCATAAATCCTGTCTGATTTGCTTGTGTTAGCTATCTATCTTTTTTTGGCAGTGAAGAATATGAACATTTTGAATATAACTTGGACTTTGTCATAAAAATCCTGTCAGATTAGCTTGTGTTAGCTATGGCTAGTCTTTGTATTGAAGGTTCTATGAATATGACTTGAACTTTCTCTCAGAATTCCTGTCAGATTAGCCTCTGTAAGATATCTGGCTAAAGAATTATGGACATTTATGAGTATGACTTTAAAACTCTCCCGCAGTTTAATTTGCAGTAACTATCCAGCTTTTGTGCAGAAGCTTAAACATTTCTGTATATAATTTGAAAAATCTTTCAGAAGTTCTTTCAGGTTAGTTTGTGTTAGCGATCCGAGTAATGCTAGTGAACGTTTAAGGATGTGAATTTAAAATTCTCTCCAGGAGGGTGGTCAGTTTAACTTCTTTAGCTGTCTGTAAAGTGTTAAAGGTGAAGAAAATGAACATTTTTATGAAGAAAAATAATCCACTCAGAAATTCTGTCAGATTAGCTTGTCTTGCCTATAAAAAGCTAGCTCAGCAATGTTAGCAGCCTAGCGCATGTTAGCAACAATCTGTGAAAATTCCAGCCTATATCTCTTTATACATGAGAATATACATGTTACCTGTGTAGCTTTCTGAATTAAATGCAGGAGTGGGGCCATTTCAACTCAACATGTCACCTTGATATAACCGATACGCAGTGTATTCCGACAGTCTGTGGGGAATTTACAATTCATTTACAGCTCCAGTCAGGAATTACTTCTCGAATGTCTATTTTTTGACCTGACCATAATGCAGACGTTCACACAGACCTGACAAGGCATGTATTTAAGCACCGTGACTCACACGCATTAACAGTAATCTGCTGAATATCCCTCTTGCTCACATGAAAAAAAGCAAAGGGTAAATACAGCCATAAAGACCCAGTACATGACTCTGTCACCTAATATGGCGGTCTTCCCTAACTTTGTCTTTGACATACTCAAGTGAAATATCTGTTCTTCTCCTCCAACCCTCTCTTCTTTTGTTCTTTGGCTTTGTTCATCATCGGAGCTGTGCAGTTGGGGATTTTGGAGCTTTTTTTTTTTCTGGTGCCACCCATTTTCCAGTCGACTATGGGAGATGGGTTTGGTTGCATTTGTTTACTTTTATAGGCTTTGTAAACAATGGAGTCAAAAGCGCTTTTATTTTTGACTCTCAGTCTGACGTGACAGTTTACCTGCCAGCTAAAGTACCTCAAAGATTGTGCACGAATTGAGAATAGGAATTATGGGATTTGGGAATGGACTTGTAAGCAAAAATGTTTCATGATTTGGTGTTTTTAAGTGTTTTGTTTCTCCTGGGACCAAAACCAGCAGCTATTCTAACATAGTATAAACTCTTCAACCGTGTCGTTTATGTGTCGTCTGTTTAAGTTTCCATGAGGTTTCCAGGCATGCATCTTTAGTTTTGTGTGTATCAGTGTCCAAGTATCCACTCAACAACTGTTATAGGAAGTCACATTTTCCTTTCCTTTTTTTTTTTTTTTTTTTAATTTAAATGTCCTCTTTTATTCATTCCTGAAGCATTACCACGGAAAAGCACATCCCACTGATATGGTCCACCTCCGGCCTTCCAGACTGTGAATTATGCTATTAACATTGCTTTTTTTTTTTTTTGCTATGTGAATATGCATATGTTGCCCCTTAGATAGCTCTACAGCATGAACTGCATGACTTTTCTAAAACGTTGTTTCTAGAAAGTTGTATTTTTCATTACAGAAACTTCAAATGTTGCCCTGATTCTCATCATATTTTACATTTGTACATATTTACATCTTTAATGTAACAATATTCATTTATCCCAGTAATCATAATTATGGCTGTTCATGTATCCAACTCCTGTGAACGTGATATAAAATATCAAAAGTAGACCCTTTAAAGACTTGATGTACCGAATATGATTGTAGTGTCTGCATTACAGCATGCATTACATTAGTGTCATTTGGCAGACACCCTTATCCAGAACGACTTACATTTATCTCATTTATACAACTGAGCAGTTGAGGGTTAAGGGCCTTGCTCAAGGGCCCAGCAGGGGTAGCTTGGCGGTGCTTAGATTTGAACTCACGACCTTCCAATCAGTAGTCCAATGGCTTAACCACTGAACTACCACTGCATGCGTTACTTGCTTGCTTTTACACTGGTTTTATACACGTGACTAACTACACTACCCACATAAAATGTTCATTTGAATTGAAAACAGCCTCGAATTACATTTATAGCCGGCCTTTCAGTAAAAGACACAACTCTTTTAAAGCTTGACAAAAGTCAAAAGTAAATTTCAACCACAATTGTGGCTCGCTGTTTCTCTCGTAAGAGAGACAGAAAGAGAGAGAGAGACAGTGTGTGCACATGCATGCGTGTAGTAAAGCTGAATGGGATTTTGCAGCCCACCCACATGGCAGTACTGGTGTGAGAGGGGGGAAAAAAGAGGGAAGAGAAACAAAAGACTGCAGCATTTTCTCCCAAAACCCTTGCTAACACTTTCATTCCTGTGGGTATTAACCATGCTGGGCTATGATGCCAAATGATGTTGGGAGAGATTTTACATTCTCTTTTGCCCCTTTCGTTCTCACCCTTGCTTTGTTTTTCTTTTTTCCTCCACTCTGTCCTTCTTTCTCTCACTCCAGTATGCAGGTGTGTATGAACTGGGGAGAGGTTCTGTCCTGGCATGCCTACAAAAAAAATGTCATAGAAATCATTTAGAAATAAAGGTGGATCCCCCCCGCCCCCAGCTCATTCCTTTTGTCCAAGAGACATGTTTATATTCCGTCCATTTTGCTCCTACGTCTTTTGAATCCGTTGTTCTGCTATTGAGATGTCTACCATACTCTCAGCCATCACGGCTCCCTGCTTGCAGCCTGAGGGCTCGGGGCATGAGTTGATGCTCTGGTAGTAACCACTGCCTCTAGGTGAACACACTCCTCACCTTTCACTCATCTGATTCCTGATCGGTGCACTCTGAGACAGGGTCAAACGTCAAGCAGTGTTTTGGCAAACTGCCCTTTGCACGTTGCCCCAGGCTGACGCTTCTTCCTCCTGTCTGTCTTTCTGTCATTCTCTGTGTTTCTCTCAGTACTATCTGCTGTCATAATGTGACTGATTAGTTAACCAACATTTTCGCTGTAGGCCAAGACTTCTTCTGAACTTGTGACCCTGCGTTACCTGTATTCATGGACAGCTGGACTGTAATTAATAATGCAATGTTTGTTTTCTGTCTGGGTCATCTGGATACAAGTGTGTGTACTGGCTTTGCGCGTGTGTGTGTGCGTGTATGTTGTTGCTGCCCAGTTCCCAGCCTTGCAGTTTACAGCAAAAATTATTTGTTAAAATAAGCATTTCACATGATAATTAAAATTTTCCACTGACACAATGGGAGGAACCATTCATTGTCGTTCTTATTAGAACTATATTTCGTGCAATACTATTTTCTCTCACAAAACGTTCGATATAATGTCCCTGTATGTTTGAGCTTAAAATATCCCATGTTGCACGTGTTATTCTTTTTATTATTCATATTTGCTCGATTAAATGAAGTGTGCCAATTATTCTGGAGGCCCCTGTATATGATACGGATGGAAGACAGGTGGTTATAAATACTTTTGCGGGATAGGCTTTATCAACCTCACTCTGAGAGATATTACTTACAGCCCTGTCTTGCCTAACACTGGTGCCTTTGATCCACTTTTAACCGCAGATTGGAAGAAGAAACAACATCAAGGGCCTGGAAAAGGAGCTATGATTATGCAGAATTCCTTAAACTCCTACCAGCAGCTCAGTGTGGTTGCCCAACTGACGTTTCCATGGGCACTGAGTGTCAGAAGTACCTCTCCTGCTGTGTTGTCGGCTATTCTTACATGGTTGCCCCTGAGAACAAGTACAGACAGCTTGTGTAAAATCCTGAAATGATCTACTTTCTACAAGTTTGGCCCTTCTGTCAGTATTATCGAACAGCGCATCAAACTAGCATCACCCCTCCCTCGCAGGGCAGCCGGATAATGTTCTCAGTGTGTCTGTTTGCATTACGATGAACTCATTTTTGACAGATAGTTGGCCCTTAGATGTTTTTGTGGTGTTGAATTTAGCGATCAGCCAATTCTTTTGCACTGTTCCAAAGAGGAATGGCATTGAAGCCAGATGTCACTGCAGTCATGCTGCTAGACAGAGGATTCCAAGAACTGCCGATCTCCAAACAGCCTCGCGTATCTGCACAAGTAATCTGCACAAAATTGGAGACCTATTGACCTTCCTATGGCTTACGATCATTGAATCAAATAACCTGGAACAGTTTCCCAACAGTACACTAACGGGCCATTTGAAGAGCACATATTGGCTTCCTAACAATCCCTGATGACATGGACACATTGTATGTTGATTTTGTAGATTCTGAAAAAAAGAAATGTTTCCTGATTTTTAAACCACCAATTGATGGTGTACAGTAGTGAGAAGCCCTTTGAAGAAGAGGAGATTGAAATAAATATGCTTGCAGGAAATATATTAAGGAGCCCCATGAAACTCTCATTGGACTCTTACTGTTTTTTTCACATTCTCTGTCTCTCTCTCTCTCTCTCTCTCTCTCTTCTCCATATGTTGTGAAGGAGGAGAATGATTTCCAATCCGTTCCGGGAGCAACGTGCCAATAAAACGGTGCTCAAAACACGAGGCCTGAGTCTGCTTCTACTACTGTGCCAGGAATCTCATCTCCGGAAAAACACATGTCTCAGCTCAGCGACGGAGCGCCGAGGTTTATACAGAGTCTTTTATCAGCGGGGACGCCAGGCCATTTTGGGGGGTTCCACGTTCTGGCATTGTCCACAAGATAAACCAGTCTGTCCCTGGAGGATTTAGGCTGGGATCCAGTGTCTGTTTATATATAAAGTGCGCCACAATTACATATAAAGAGAGCCGGAATGCCGAAGAGCAGACCTGTTTGTTGCTTCTTCTGTTGCTTGTGGCCCAAATGCCCAAGGAGAAAACAGGAGGGAGGGGTGAAAAACGCAAGAGATTCCAGAGAAAAGTGGCTCAGAAAGGCAGCCCTTGTGGTAGGAGCAGGGAGGCTTGTGTGTGTGTATGTGTGTGTGTGTGTGTGTCGTGTAGGCCTTGAGGATGACTCAAGACGTTTTGTGCTCTTCTGTAATTATGTCAAAAATATACTTTAAAGAGGAGCAACGGGGGAAACGAGCGGCGCGCACTTGCACGCAGGGTTTTAGGTTTTTTGTTTTTTTTTTCGGGCACGATGGCTTTCCCGTTTGCTCTGATGGGGTTTAGGAAATGAGGCCAGACAAAAAGGACAAATAGAGATCGAGAGCATTCTCTTTTCCTTTTCTTATTCCGTTTGCTTGCATCCCCACCCCCCCACCCCGGCTGGCGCCTAAGCCTCTGATTCAACCACGGTGGCACCAGGCTGTGAAAATAGAAGCCCTCTTGTAATTGGTGTGCGTCCAATATTTCTGCAGCTGTCCTCATCTGTGTCCATGTAGGACCATTACCTAAACCGAGCATTTGCGCGTAGCGTAAGGTATCATACCTTATGACGTACAGTACGCAGAACACAACGTTGTCTGTGTAGGTTTCCTGCTTAGAGACAGTTGTATGGAAGTGTATAGAGACTAGGATTTAGATGGCTTTGGTAATTGCATATAATGAGAGTTTCAGGCTCAGGTTAACAGGTGGAGTTGACTCATTCCCTTAGTCTTAAGACCAGTTAAGCAGTCTGTCAGACAGGTCCGAGTTGAGACAGTACCCGATGGCCTCGAAGAGCTTTCTGTGGACAGGTGTGAACACGGAGACATATTGATTGGGGTGGGAAGAGGGCAAATACATGGTCAGCAGATATGACATAAATGCCTCAAAGCATACAACAACGTGCTAATACAGTGGAGGACAAATCAGAAATTCTTTAACTTGCCTAAGGAAGTGAACAGTCTATGGTGCTTGCCCTGTCCCATGTTATGCTTGCCTGGAAGCCCAGATACCTAGGCTAAAACGTGACAGCTAATGTAATTTCTTTCAAAAGTCTAACAGTTGTATGCATTCTGCCACCGTGTCGGAGACCATCGCAGCACATTACACTTTACAGAAAGGTTACTTCTAGGAAAATCAAGAGGGAGGAGAGTTTTCTCCTTCTCTGGTTGTTGAAGGGGTAAAGTTAAACCCACTGATGACCCACCATTACATCAACAGTCTACTGAACCTTCTTGTCCACCAGGCAACTAGGAATATAAAATTGATAGCCTGTGTAATTAATAGCTGCTTGTCGTTTAGGTTAGTGATTTGTCCACCCCTGCACTTGTGTGGCTCTAGACAGCCAGCTAGCGAGTGTTAAGGTAATGGTGGTGAAAGTAGCGTTACTAAAGGTGTAAGTAAACAATAACATTTTTTGCATTGTCAGAATGAAAGAAACTGTTTGGTCAGAAAAGACATGACTAGCTGTTATGTTTCTAATAACTGAGTGAAATGTATTTGTCATCCATGTCAACTTGTCTAGCTGGCATACATATCCCAGATAGCGTATTGTTGCAAGCTAATTTATCTAACAGAATCTTAGAGTGAGTGGGATTGTAGGTGCAACACAGTTTCTTTTTGGTATAAGGAAATCAATAAAGTCTATTACAGTGGACCCTCGGCTCACGAACTTAATTCGTTCTGAGACTCTGTTCGCGACCCGGATCAATTTTTCCCATTGAAATGGATGTAAATACAATTAATGTGTTTCAGCCCTCAAAAACATGTTTTTAAAGTGTATTATGGGTTTATGTGTGGCAATAA